>CM037835.1:17250202-17850202 GCA_021234535.1 Stichopus chloronotus
CCTTCGAGTTTTATTCCTTCTGGAAAAATTGGTCCCATATGGACCATTTTATGAAATCATGCAAAATGTTTTTTTTCTGCATATGTTTTGCATTACAATGTGGAAGGGTTGTCATATTAGCATTGTGGTAGTGGAACCTTTTGCAGTGCTCAACATTTGTGGGTCCAACTTCAGGTTGGGCCATATGGGCCATAGATTAGTACATTGTGCAAAGCGATGGTTCCTCAACAGATTGTACATTACAGTGTTGAGGATTTTTCAGATTAGTGCTATGGTAGTCGAGTACCTTTGACTAATCAGCATTCTTATGGACAAAATGGGGCCTACACTTTTTTTGGATGTGATGAATTGTGGATTACCCTTTTTAAAACTAAATAACTATAGTTGAGTTAAAATAGTCTTCATGCAAGCAACCATAGTGCCCTGGGATCTTGTTTATTTGGCATAATCTGTAATTTGGCTATTCAATGGTCCTGTAATGTGACATATTAAATCCTGGACAAAAACCATTGTGTGGTACCCAGTAAAGGATGAGGTCATTTTACCTCTTTTGCAGATCTGTTGCATAATTAAGAATCTTTCACTGAATGTATGCACCATGGCGACATGTATGTCAAGTCATCTGTGGAGATATGTAATGGAATGTATTCCTGTGGAAAGTCGGAATCACACTTTGAGCAACGCTTAAACAGAAAACTGATTGAAAAATTGAATTTGAAAAAGTGCTTGAGTTGCGAACCAGATTCCGGAAGTCACAGGAATGTGGGAGAAAATAATCATTTTCTGGAAAAATCATCTAGAAACAATGACCAGAACTTGAGAATTGAGGTGAGAACTTTGATGAATCTGTAGATGTTTGAACAATTGTTTAACTTGATGTAACTTTTAAAGTTCATTAAGTAGGGTTTAATTCTCAGTTTTTAATTTTTTTTGTAAAATAACGTTTTTCATTTTACTTCAAAAGTAGTCAACTCATGTAATTGTCCAGCCTTTTTTTTCCATTGTTGAGATTTAAATGCAATATTAAATATGTAACTTTCAAGATCACTTTTCAGTGCAAATTGTTTTGTTATGATTTCTTCTTTTGTGGATGATGATGCCAGATCAGAAGTTTCTTTTCACGCTTTTTTATTTTACATTCTTTTGTTTTTCTATTCCTCACTGGAGCCATGAGGAATGTATGCCATGGGTGATGGTATGTGCGTGTGTAGATGTTTGCATTTGTGATGCTCTGGCTTGTAATCATGGTGTCTCAAAGAAACAAACATCGTGTGAACTGTGATGTACTCTTTGTGGGTAGACGGTAGTGTTTTTTTTTTTCATGGAGAGTAGAGGTCACTTGAAATTCGACAGAGGTCAAAGTCTTAAAACGTCATACATGAAATACGTCAAGACATTAAAGCCGATTGTCATAAGTCAAAGTCGTGATTGAAAACACTGATCAAGAAGTGAATCATGATTAAACTTTACAAAGCTAGTATGGAGGAGGAGCCCCTTGGGGGAACAAATAATTTTCATTGTTTCTTCACTTGCCATGTTTGGTCAAAAACACATCCAAGTCGACATACCTCGTAAACATCGTATTTTGAGAAATGAAAGTTGTCGTGACTTCATCTTTACAAAGTAGAAACAATTTATGCTTCAACAAGACTCTCTTTTTGGGGGGTCCATCTGATTAGTTGTGCACAAGATGTGTTCAAAGTTTCCTCTCATAATAAGGGTAATCAAAAAGTTTTTCTACTAACTTTGTTGTTGAGACCATTCATCGTCTTTGTACAATCGATATTAATCTTGTCATAAGTTACTTTTTAATAAACTACCACTCTAGAAAGGTGAACAGAAAGGAAATGGAAAAAAACTAAGGTTGAGTTAAATTGATGTAAAGCATGTTGATTCAAGTCAAAAGACCAGTTTTATTATTTCAGATGCCGGTAATCGTGTTCAACGTCAGAGAGGATATTTGAAACATTGTGTTTAGTTCATCCTTACAGGAGAAAACATCCTGCCAGTTTTGTTACCTTTTGTTTTAACAAAAAACAAACAGTCAAAGCATCGTTATTCAATCCCAGCTTGGATCTAAACATCCTGCTATGATTTCTTATTTTTAGTGGCTTTGTTTTTTTTCACCACTCATGTTCATCACAGTTATAATGATGTGTAGCCAGTGGTGTAATCTGTATTGAAACTATTTATCATAAAATAAGGATGTTTTGTTGAGTAAACATTGTCATATACAGGGGCATGAGGGGTTTCAGCATTTAGTGGGGTAGCTAGATCCCTATTGAAAATTCCCCCCCCCCCGAATAGTAACCCCTAGAAAAAGTCCTGCCACCTGCAAAAGCTCTCGTCAGCCTCGGAAAGAAATTAACAAAAGGCTACTGTTACTTCAGATGTAGGCCTAAAGTAATGTATATCTCTGTGTGGCACCATCATTCAGCATACCAATTACGAAATTTTCTAGAGGTGAGGAGTGGACCCCTTCTTTCCTTTGCATGTGGCCACAACTCTTTCTTGTTGAAATTCTGTGGAGAACACTGCATATGCATTGCATGCATATGCATTGCACATCATGTTTCATTGTAACCTTGATTGTACCTTGATTGCAAGTTATCTTGCTTTTGCATTTTTTTCTTTCATCAAATTATGTGGTTGGAAAGCCATCATAATACAAAGCCTTCAGTCAGGCTTCAAGGCTAGATTTAACTGTATTGTAATTTTAGCATGCTATTCTCCCTGAAGGTTTGTTAATTTTAAATGGTAAGATTTATTTAGAAGGACACATTATAACAATTTTGTTGGCGGTAGTAGGTTTAAACCTCATTCAAAATAATTGGTTGATTCATCGTTTTGTATCGATACCACTGTCGTTGTTTCCATGGTGAATTATATAATAGTATGCTCACCATGTTGAGCGCAAGTGATTACTGTAAATGTTTCATACCATAATGATAAAAGTGGGATAATAAAACAAAAATGTGATTGAAAATGTTCCCAGTATAATTTTGTCTTTTTTTTTAAATGCATTTAAGGTGATTGAGCCATCACCTAATGTTTTTACTGTAGGATCATGGTCCCATAACAGTATTAAAAAGCAAATTCTGAACCCCCCCCCTCCTCCCTCAGTCACTAAGCAGACAATGAGGGTTAATGTCGATGGATACTCTAGATCCTTTCCCTTTTAGAATGAATCTTGAGATGATTCCAGTGCTTAGCACTAAGCATAACCAAGCTCAACAATGTCCAGTGGCACTAATGGCAGATAAAAGTAATTCATCCTTTTGTTCTACCTCATTCCCTTCCTTTGTTCACTTACTTTCTCAATTGATATACTTAATGAGATCAGATGATGATCACACCGTCTTCTGGCCCAGTTCATTTTCTCGGTGCCTGTACCCACCTTTGGCGACTTTTATCCTGAGAAAGAAATTATGGTTCAGAAAGTGATTTGAGGGTTTGCATGCTCCCAAAGGTTTAATAATATCTCTCTCTTGTCTTCTGTATCTTAGCTCTAATTTGATACCTCAGTTATCTTAGCACTATGCTATACTTTGAAATTCGAGAGCCAAAAGCGAGGTTGGTACACCTCAGTTCACTGGCTTGAACTGAATGTGGAGCTGCCCGTCAAATCATACCACTTAATGAATCGTTGGAATAAGTGATTAACTTACGTACTTACTTAAATATATTGTACGAATGCTAAACAGAATGAAGAAGAAAACAGGTATTGCTTGTTAGTACCTCATCACAATAAATATTTGCAATCTCATGCCTTTTAATTTACTGTACTTATTTATTTTTCTTTTGCCTTATGGTGTCACCTCTCATCCCTTGCAGATAGGAGACCCATTCTCAAAAACACTGTGAGAAAGTATTGCAACTAATAAGAGTGGAATCATTTGCCAAAACTAAATTCTCGCTTTTTTCGTGATAAAGATTTCTGTTTTTGCACAATGAACATTTCATTAGCAACATAACAGGCAACACATTCGCATGAAATAAACTTTCTTAAAAAGAAAATGAAAACACCTATAGTTACTCGAAGTTACATGCTATTACTCTGTGTGACATACTAGAAGTTTCGGCTCAGCGGCTATTTTTCCTTTTTTTAATTTAACAGAATCTTCCAAGGGGTGCACACATCACACCAACAATGTCAAAACTCTGGACTACAGCATACTTCATAAGTCTACTATGGGACGTGGTGGGGGGAAATGTCAAGAATTATGGAAAGTGATAGTGTTAACGATGTTCGGAATTATCGTGATACACTGACAAATTGACTTGAATGTTAAAATCTTGAAGAGAAGAAATCGCCCACTCATCTATATAGCTCGTAAATTTAGTCTTCTTATGTTTTGTCACTCCCCACTGCTTATAACTGTTCACACGCCATTAACTCGTGATCCAAGAGATCGAAATGATGTTCAGTCTTCAAGTTGGCGAAATTTGGCTTTGCCAGCAATCGCTGTCCTTACCACCTGTTATTACTGTAATTCTTCAAAGTCTATGGATAGTATTTCTCCCTGTCAGCATAGCAATGCTCTCCCTCTCTAGTAGTGGAAGTAGAAACTAGTATTTGAATATTACTCTAAAATTTTGTGGAATAAAATTTATTTATTTATTCATGTCATACATGCACATACCCACCCACACATGACGACGTTTGTTTTGGTTTTACGATAGCCACGCCCCCAAAAATGTCTAAAAACTTCACTTCGACGCGAGCGCGAGAGCGTTGCGTAATATTGACCTGTGCGTGGATATCGATGTTCTGTAACTTGTAGTAGTAACGTGGCATGTGCAGTGTGTGAGCGCTCTGGTATCACTGGTACCTGTTACATCGGCACGACGACCCTGGCCTTGATGGGTTCACGTATAGACACGTAGTATTAGGCTAAACTGTCCTCGAGTACTTACAGGCAACGGTTGTCGTAACCGTGTGAAGAAACGGTTGAGATCCGTTTAGCAACGGGACCTTCCAAAATCCAACATGAATTGGCACCGCAGTTGTATAGCGTTCATTTTCGTAAGTAGTTACAGGAATAAATTTAAAGTTGCACACACTTCTTCATATTGTTCTTTAGTTAGGATAGTAAGGTAAATTTAGTGTAACATAGCCCGGTTGCGGACCTCGGCTGACTTCTATCAGCCTATACCGGCCTACTATACTGTGAACAGGACGTTTTCCTCATATTATGTTCCTTGTTGTGAATGTGGTTAAGTTTTACTCGGCCAGTAAGACCTGTAATATTGTATCTGTCATTGAACTTGTCCTTTTGCACCTTCTAAGGGCAGGTAAGTTCTGAATGTCACTTGCCCCATTGTTCCCTTGGGTACACCACTCAAAGTCATGTACTAATAGTCTGTATAGTACCTTGCATCCAGCTTAATGTGCAATCTTTGTATACCTCTAAAGAAATTACATCAGCGTTGGGCATTTTTATTATGGGGTCTTACCCTCTGTAAGTTTAACCATAGACCAACAACAAATGATGATGGTGACAAAAGGCTGGTGCAAAAAACCTTTTGTGATCAGATCTCTAATTCATTTTGTGTATTCACTTGTACTAGTATAAAAATTCAGTACCTTGATGGTAAAGTTGTTCGCTAGATGTGATGAAACCTGCATAACTTTCAAAATATTTTTGAAAGTTCCACAATTTGCATGAATTACTGTATGCTCAGTTCGTTGCTGCATCTACACCTTATGAGTTGTAATTTTGTATGTATACATGCCAGGCTTGTCAACAACAGAATTATGGCAAACCTTGAGGTTCTTGCAAGAAAATCCGAGAAATCACATTCCAGGCTTGGAGGTTTCTAAAATGTTCATACGTTATCATGGACATTAATTGCTTTCTGAACTAGGAATTGTTTTTGTTCTAACTTAGTCGCTTTTCTGACAATTATAGAAAACATTTGTATTTCAAAAACACTTGAATACAGTTATGGAAACCATTAATCCTGGATCTAAATGAGTAAGCATCTACATTGCATGAACATATTTTTCATTTTCACTTTGAGAC
Organism: Stichopus chloronotus; assembly: GCA_021234535.1. Lineage (NCBI taxonomy): Eukaryota > Metazoa > Echinodermata > Holothuroidea > Aspidochirotida > Stichopodidae > Stichopus > Stichopus chloronotus. The sequence continues at coordinate 17,256,229 of CM037835.1, forward strand.
AATGCCCAAGATTATGACACTCATGGTGATTTTACCGTGGGAGCTGGCAAAACTAACTACATTCCCAATACCAAGAACATTGGTTTAAATCTTAATTTTGCTTTTTACAAAAGTTCTTTTGCTTTTAGAGCACATATTAAGGATTGTTGCATAATACTGATATTGAATAAATGAATAATTGTTCCAGATTTTGCACTCACTATCAGTTCGAAAAGACCAAGAAACATTTAACAACAACTCCACAACAGAAAAATAACAAACTTGTGTTACAAGCTGAAAAAATTAGTATTCTTTTGGTCATTCTTATGATGAAGGGCACATAAACCAGTGTGTTAGTGCCTATGTATATTTTTAGAAATTTTGTAATTTTATATACAGTACATTAAGATTCAAGATAGATCAATGTCACTCAAAGGTGCATCCATTTTGCAACACCTGAGTTTGTCAGTGGATTTATGTCTACCGCACAAAGAAGAAATGGAGTTCAAAGTGTACATCATCTACCATTATGCAAATTTATAAGTTTAAAAATCTGTATCTGCAGGTGACTAAGGCTTGTCTCCTCACAAATTCGTAACTAAAACAGACGGATGGTTAATCCCTTATTGACATACATGACAAGACAATTGTTTCTCCAACTGTAGAAGTTGATTTTTATTACAGAATGAGAATAAACCAGCCACTGTAAAACAGATGTTACTTGTCCTTGCTGGTATACATCACTTTCATCTATTGTGTGAAAGTGTTAGGCCTGCACGAAATGTCAGAGAAATAGCACAGTACAAAGTGCAGTATGCTCAGCATCATTTGCTGGTATTCATACATGCAAATGTTTACACGCAAATGTTTGATGCTTCATCCATAGCTCAAAACTGTGTGGGTATATATTGTATGGTTTCATGAATAAAGCTTCTCTTGAGTGCAACAGAAACTGTGCCAACTGTGGTACTGTGGATGAAGTCAAGCAAGGGTATTGCTGTACACTGTACTGTTGAATATTCATCAGACAGCTGCACTTGGGTGCTATAACAACTTTTGTGGCATTTGAAACACTAGTAGTGTCCTAATTTATGTTGAGCACATGTATGAAGCAGGCCAGAGAAGGCTATATTGAATATTAATGTCTACACATGTTTCCAAGCAGACATCACTGAATTGTCCTGATTGTGGAAGATTTCACATTACGTTTAGGAGTCATTCACTTCAAACACAAGCCCAAGGAAATTTAGATTAAATTAAAAACTTTTACTGTACTTCATACTTCAATTTCATACTTCAAGTTCATACTTAGGTTATGCTACAGATTTACTGTATGTCAGCAGGATTACTGAATTATTTGCACATTACTGCTTGTGTTGCTCAAGCATCTGTTAAATTGTAGGTGCTGTAACTCTGCATTATTACCATGTGTTGCATGGTTTCATATAAAAACTCTGGATGCACCACTGCAGCAGGACAGCAGGTCACTGTGCATGCATTATTGAATGTTGTTACAGTTGTTCAGTGGTGTAATAAAGGGAGGGAGGGGGGAGAGCAACTGCCCCTTCTTACACAGGCCAAAGGGGGAGTGCAAAATGAGGAAGAGAAAATGAGGAAGTAGCAAGACAAAGAATTTAAAAAAAATTGAAAGAGAGGGTAAAGGAAAATGCAAGTGTGAGTACTGTACTTTTGGCACCCTTTGCGTCCATGGAATAATGGTGTTGCCCATATTCAGTGTCAGCATTCAAGCTGGTATTTCAGCTTCATCAGGAAATTTGCAAATTTTTTCAGACTCTTATAGCAAAAGGCTTATAGGAGTGTAAGGAAAAGGGTTATCCATCCGTATTCTAAAATAAGAAACTACTGACAGTTGCAATTTCTGGAGGTACTGTAAATGGCTGAGCTTTGGAATGGTGACTTCTGGTGATCTCAGGGGTATTTGTATGAAGAAATTATCTGGTATGCTCCATGCTAACTGATGGTGGTGCTCTGCTCAGGTAGTCTTCCCATAATTCTCAGTCCACCACTAGTCAAAAATTCTGGATCTGCCACTGCTGTAGGAGCATATTGTATTTTTGTATCACACTGTATCATATTCATTGAGGGCCCCTCATTCAGGGCATCTATAGAAACAAAATTCCAGCTGATCTGGTCAGGGGTGCATGTCAAGTCTTTTGAACCTCTCCTCCTGCAAACAAACCTTGTGACGTAGCTGGTTGCAAATATCTGTGCATAAATCCATACACAGTCACAATTTTTATCACAACAAGATTTGTCAGTCTGATTTTGTATTCTGTGATTTTTTGGCCTTGTTTCATGGATTCTAGGAGACATTTTTCAAATAAAAATAAAAGATAACCAGAAGCACAACAAAACTGTAGCAAGATGCACTTGCACCCTGCCTGTAACTGTGTGCAGAAGTGACAATACATTTCATTGCCATATTACATAAAAAGGGTTGAATATTTTTGAGTCCTATGTTTGTGTTCTGTAATTTTCAAGCATTTGGTTGTTTCAGTCAGATGTAATGTAATGTCACTGTATCAGTAAAATTCGCCAATGAAAGCCTGCTGTAGTTGAAAGTAATTTCATTTTTCATAATTTTTGTATCTTCAGTAACAGCATACTTTCCACAAAGACACTGCATTTAGCTGTCTGGCCTCAATTGCTTCTTTGATGGAGTTGCCAGTGTATATAGCGTACAGTAGCCATCATTTAAGGTTTCCTTTCATAACTTACTGTATGTATACGTAACGTATGCATCTCGCACTTCATTTTGTCAGTGAAATGTTACAGTGTTCCTGATTATTTCAATGTTCTTTGAGATTTGTAATAATTCCTCTGAAATCTCCAGGTCTGCTTCATTGCGTTGGTGGCCACCAAAAAGAACACCAACAGAAATCTGGTAGAAGATGTCACCGACATTAAAGAATTCAAGAAGGTCTTGAGGACCAGAAAAAATGTCTTAGTGGTTTTCTCTTCCAATGGTAAGCATGTCTTGATTGGTAGTATGTCTTCATTTGTTATAGTGTAACTAGTTTTAATGTCACTGCAGTAGAAGCTTGTACTGTAGCAGAAACATGTGGAATGAAACTTGGGACGTTCATCATTTTTGGATGAAGGTGATGTTGGTTGAGTTAAAGGGAGGGGGGGGGGGGAGGATGGGTACGTGAAGGATGGGTCAGTTTCCTCTTCCTAAAAATAGCATCAGACCTTAAATTATGAGGCGTGTGAGTGTGATTGCTTACCACTAATTGTCTCAAACCACTTTGAGAAGTGCAAATTTTTGTACAGCTGGATAAAGAATAGGAACTCCAGATCCATCATTCAAGATCCATCTCAGATTCATCATTCATATAAAATAGCACACCAACCACATTCATTAATTTCATGAGGGATGTGATATTCAGCAACTTGAAAAATCCAAAACTCAAGGCCCTGGAGCATACTGTAGATCTGTCTCGCTATGCATTTACAGTTGTTTTGTTCAAACGGTTTACTTCCATAATGCTATTCAAATGCCTTTTTTTTTTTTTTTACTGTTTTCAAACCCCGCTCTATTTGAGATTTCACTTTTAAAGAAGCATTCTTATGATGTTTCTGTTTTCTAAGGTGTCAATGTAGAATGACTTTAGAGAGGAAGTCACATTCTAATCTAGACTGTTAATTTGAACTACTAGTAGCAGGTCAAAATTTTGCTCAAATCAATAGCAACAATGCATTCCATGTTGTTTTCAATGTCTTACAGTAGTTCAGACCTACCAAGAAGAGTGAGGGAGGTGTGAGAGACTATTTTTTTTTTTTATTATATCACCTTTGTCAACAGTGGCACGTTAAAATGGAACATCTCCTTCATTGCTTGCAACCAATTCATTTCACAAGTAGAGGGCCATCAAAATATTCCTTCACTGTGTACACTGTAAACTACTGTAAATCTGGAATGGAACGTGATCTTTCATTTATTCTTTGTGATCAATTTACATTGTGAAACTGCGAACAAGTAGGTCTTCTTTAATCATGTGGCATCAAGTTCTTATTCAAACAAGTACTTTCAAAGCAAAGTTAGTCAAGTTTTGGACACATGAATAGTTTGTGAAAATAAGTGGTGAGCTTGGTACAGTGTATTCATCATGAGTGTATGTTTGGATCATGAGTTAAATCCAAGTTTAGACTCTCCACAGTCTAATAATTGGTAATTTTGACAACATTTCATGGATGGTATTGAACGTGAATGACTAGTACTGACTACATATAGGGCTGTTGCAGTAGCGTGATGCAGCCTCGAGCAGTTTTACTGTGGATGTCTTCATGTGTGAGGTCTTTATTTCTGAGAAGGTTAGAGGTGATTCAATAAATTGTTGAGGCTGAGTGATGGGATTTAGAACTAGGATCTTTGTCCCTCATGATTTAATTGAATTCTCTTTTCCACCAGGTATCTAAATCCCTATGTGAAACATTCAATTGAAGGATGCAGTTATAGATTTTACAACTATTGCATCATATCATGTATGAAATTTGAACAATGTGAATTAAATATAATGTTGGTGCAGTGTCTGAACTTTGTTTGACATTCGTTGGAAAGGTTGATTACACTGTAGACTGGAATTGTGCATAGAAATATATTGTACTGTACAAGCAGTAGATTGTAAAACTATGTTCCTTGTCCTATTGTCGTACAAAGTTTGCCAATGAACACTGCGTGTCTTTCCACTTTACATTCATGTATGATGCTATTACCATTACTGTTTCATATCGTGATGAAAAAAACATCCAACAACACCACAAGAAAACTAGAGAAAAAAAAAGAAAAGAAGATAGAAGCAAGATAGAAACAAATATCACATGTTCAACCGAATCCTTACAATTGGTGCTGTCTGGCCCAACAACTGCAGGTCCCTTCCTTACATGTAACCTTTGCCATAGTAACTGCCACCATGAGCTGTAGCTTGTCAAGTCTGCAGGCATGTGCTGAAATAAGTGGAACCCAACTGTTTGGCATGTTGACATTTGACCTTGAGAAGGTGCTTATAATTATGTGGTCTACCTTCTGAAATTTGCCAGAAAAATGTCTGGAGGTAGATGTCAATATCGATAGCAGCTCACTTTTCAAAATGTCCATCAGGAGTCTAAAACCAGTTGATGTGTATTTGAAGATGAGATCTTGGAGTTGATGCTGCTGTAATTGTTTGTTTCGAAAAAGAGAAGAAGAAGAAGAAAAAAAAAAACAAATTAGCTGACAGAGTTCTTCAGATCATCTGCACTCATCGTAGGTCACATGCTGCATTGTTGACAAAGTGCTGTACTACGTAGAGTGCTGTTCGAATCTTGGTTATGATTTGTCAGGCTCACTAGGTTGCAATGCTTTGCAAAGTCTCAAACTGGGATCGTGAAAATCAATCCCAGTGGAAAATGATGCTTCTTCAGACTTCATAATGTTGCTTATGGCATGCTTATTGCTCAACAGGCAATATACCCAGGAACGATTTTGGGATTTAACGAGAAAAACAGAACTGTTGAGTTGAATGAGTTCATTCATATTCAGATGTTGCTTTGTAGTAAACAACCCGTATTATACGTACATTAATGCACGCGTACACACTTTGCAATTAGTTTCAGTCACTTGATTGGGCTTGTGTTTTGTGTAGTGGATTTTGGTATTTTTACAGGTTTAAGTTACCATAATTATCCTTAGTATTTTAATTTAGTGAGATCTGTAAAGCAGCAGTCCTTGTTTATTAAAAACGATGGTTAGCTGAATAGCTCATCACAATATTAAACATACACATAATGTGCCAGTGTATGACCAATTCAAATTTGCCACAGATATTACTGAAATTCTTCTATATTGAGAAATTCATTTGAAAGATGAATGTTCCTGCTTTGTCATACATGATTGCTTAAAATACGTAGTTTTGAGGAAAAGTTTGACTACCTACCATAGTAAATTATCGCATACTTGTGGTCTGAACTCTTGGATAGGATGACATATGCATACTGTGCAGATATGCCAACCTGACAAATGGTAAACCTGGAGGTCTTACTTCAAATGTGGAGATTTTGAGAAACTCATATGTAATATAAATTAATTTGATTTGACACATTTATTTGCAGTGTAAATGAAAGTAAAATTCTAAACTAGAAAGGTGAAGATGGATTTTTTTCCCCCTCAGCTGTCTTAAAAGCTTACTGTATAGTATCATCTACTGTGTTTCCCACAGAATATCTTTTGCTAAATAAGTCACTGTTCTGATACATCTGCAATTCTATGATAACATAAAACAGTGATAAAGTATTGATCTTGGTCCAAGTAAGGACTTATCTGGTGTGCCTCAAAGTGATTTTGACCGTATGTTTAGGCGTTTTCACCATGAGACAATGCCCAACACCGTAAGACTTGTGGTAGAACTGTGAGACTTTGGCAAGTCTACATGTGTAGAGTAAATGATTTAAGGAGCTGTTTCACCATGCAAACGTAATAAGATCAATGATGAGGTCATTAACCATATATCAAAATGTTATTTCATCTTGCTGTTTGTTTCAAAGAACCACTGTAAAATTTTTTTTCAGTGGGAGTGCCAAAGGAAATGAAGTGTTTGTTCATGAGTGTATTCAAAAGTAGTGATATATGTTTCAGAGTTTGCTGCATGTGCTGTTTGTACACCTGTCCTGTATGTACAGTACCTTTTATGTCTGCAGGCGTTCCAAAGACTTTGTCCGCTAAGGTTATACACTAGACAGTTTCTAAAGGGTTTCACATGCTTTAGTAAATACTGTATGTCTGTAATGTTTTTCTGAATACTGTAAGAGAGAGAGAACTAACCACAAAATTATCCATGGATACTCTCTGTATGACTTGACCTCACTGTCGGAGGTATAGTTTGTCTTTTGGGACCTGTAAACCCAGTGCCCCGTGTATCCTTTGCCCCTGGAACTATTTACCGTACTATTTTACGTGTTTCTCTTGTCTCATGCAATTCTGTGTGAAGTTTTTTGCTCTTGTAGATAGCTGCGTTTTGTGTAATTTGATTGTATACATCCTCTCTAGGAAGTAGTTGTTCAGAAAAAAAACTAATATTGAGAACTTATATACTGGTATTCTACGATATCAATTACATTGCCATCTCTAGTGGTTTTCGTTTACGTTCATCTGCTACCCACATCTGCACACTTTCTGATTTGATTTTTTCTCTTTGACTTGCAGAAAAAGCGGCATCAGGGTGGATGGACATCGTCTCTGATACTGCTTTTGAAATGAAAGGCTTGGCAACCTTGGTATTCGTCCCCTGTGATGATGCAAAGAAAATGTGTAAAAAATTAAAGGTTTCACCACCGCCTGTGATTATTAAACATTACAAGTAAGAGATTCACATTGCTGTTTTCTTCATGTATTGCTGGGTAACTTTCCCAGCAGTTGCTCATATACTGTGTACCGTTTTTTCATACAGTTTTTCTACGTAACCGAAACACCTACCAACAATTAGAGATTCGTCTCATCTTTAAAGATCCAAGGTCTCTATATCTATGATTCTTTCTGAACATCTGATGATTGGCTCAAAAGAACATGAATATTTATAGCCTAAGGAAAAGAAAGTTTGAGTGCTACAGAGTGTAATTGCTAACGTAGGCATACATGAATTTTATTAGCTTACAATCTGTACGCAGACAGAGTCGGATTCCAAGCGATAGTTCACCTAAGTTGGTATTACGAATGCAGTCAGAGCTGATGCGTGAGTATTAATACACGTCTGTTGTGCGGGTTAATTGCTGGGTGAGAGTGTTAGATGGAGGTTCTGTAGAGAACTGGTACAGTGAACAGTTGGGGCATGGGAGGGACCTCAGAAGATCTCCTACTTAATCATTTTCTTTTTATGCTTCACTCCAGCCTACTGTATGCCAGTTGAATGGTGTAGTGCCTGGCACACTTTTTAGTATCTGTTCGACTTTTCCCCTACCGTAGTAAAACATCACTCGGTGTAAGTTTTCTAAAGTACAACAGTCCCCCTCTCCTTCCCTGCCGCCCCTTTTTTTTTTTCTGGATCACTGTTTTTACTTAGATCTTCTCCCTGATGCAGTAAAATTCCAAGGTAACCCATTATTGTTCAAAAAACAACCTAATCTGTTTTGAAATAACCCACAACCTCAAATTGATGTGAACAGACACTTTTCCATCCATACCTGTTTTCAGTTTGAGGTTCACTGCAGTATCTCTCACTCTATGCAGTCATTGATTCATATTGTGGACTGCTTACCACTTTTAGACAGCTCTATACCTACGGTATCATTATGTCCATTCTTACCGTATTTGTCCTTTGCTCATGTGTCGCTCACCTCGGATTGACGGTAGGAGGTACCTACCTGCCCTCCTTCTGGCTGCTACACTTCTGCCCTGTTTTCTATGGTTATTAACCTCAACACCTGCTTGCCACTTCCATTGTGTGGTGCAAACATGACTGGTACCTAATGTACAAAAGGTTCTGTCCCAATAATGCACTCAATCTCTCATTTCTGGGTGATTCTGCCCCCAGGATGTTTTCTTAGAAGTCTTTCAAGGTTTCTTTTAAACTTCTGATGCAGTACAATGTATTTTATTTGCTTTGTCAAATAATTTTCATGTATCATGTTCATTCCATTCACAAAGGACTGAGTTTTCACTTTGTCTTCAAACTACGCAGCATTCATACTGTGGTACTTTCGGGCTTGGACCTGCTTAGAAATTCGTGAGGACTATCTGTGTCAGAATGTTAACCTTTGTAATTTGCACATGCTACAATGATTCTCCAAGGAATGTTCAGGGAAAGAATGTCCAACATTAGTTAGTAAAGACCACTGCTTTTATCACCTTTTCCATTAATGTGAAAACAAACAAACATGAATTGTCACATGAATTGAACTTGAATTGGAGGATTGTCCTTTGTTGATCTTTGTAAAATGGAATACATTGAACCTCTGCTTGCAGTAATAATTCCTTCATCTTTGTTTCACCAAGTCCCTTTTCCTTGGCTTTGCTTTCACCAGATAGTCAATAGGGTTCTTGGGAACCTTAGGAAATCGATTCATGTTTAGATGACAAGGCATTCTGCAAATTAGGTAGTGTAGGCTTAAGAGAAGCAGCAAATTCCTCGTGAAATCAATGAAGGACCTTATGATCAACCTTGTGACCAGCTGGGGTACGAAACAAGGCTATCAACTAATTCCACCTGAATCCTGTGAAAACAATGGGAGATGGAAGGGGGAAACCAACGTAGCCCTCCTTGCCCAACCACCTTAATGATTGAAAAAAAGATGATTACCAATACAATGATACACTGGACAGCAGTAGGGGAAGACCTCACTGAGAGGGTGAAGAGACGACAATGAAAACCGGAAAAAGTAGATTCCCAGGAGCCCACAAAAGTAATCACATATCGATAGCAAAAAGTAGCAAAACTTTATCAAATAGAAAACTAAAATAGAGAAACACTACTTAACATGAAGTATGTCCTGTGGAAGAAATCTTCACTTTGGGTTTAGGTTCATGGTGATGCAATCCAAGTTAGGTATTCATAATGGCATCATTTTAGGGAGAGTTCCCCCCATGTACATACTGTGAGATATTACAAATTTGTCTTCCATAATCCCAAGGACCACAAGGCCCAGAGAAAGATGAACCAATCTGCATCATAAGGACCCAGCTCAATGTAATTTTTATCCCAGACAACTATATGACAGGCCTCACAGTGAAATCTACAAAAACAATGGAATAGCCAGCAGGAGGGAGGTGCCATAGGCAGTTGCCCCCCCCCCCCCCCCACAGAAACACACTGTATGATGTTTGAAAGTAAAGGAGAGGAGCAAAACAGAAAAAAGCAAAGAGAGGAGGAAGGGATGATATTTGATTGAGTTGCGGGGACACATGAACCACCTGGGAAGTGCAGTTTGTGGCCATCTGGAGGGTTCGAAAAGCCCAAAATTTTCTTGGAGGCTCCATGCCAACTGATGGTGGCTGCTCCACTTAGTCCTCCTGGCACTCAGCCCCACCAATACTCTTTAACCTTTATGTTAGATTTATCGGCACAGGTGTCAAAGGAAGTCAATTTTGCACCACATTAGGCCAAATAAGAAGGTCAAGCATGATCCCTTTTAGGCAAAGGCGAGGGGGTACCCCATCCCCTTAGTCCTCTCCTCATGCCACGTACTGTAAGCCTATGTGGGAACTAACTGATGTGAAATCCTGGCTTAAGCACTGGAAGGGCAACACTATCCTCTCCTTAAACCTCCCCCCCCCGGCGATGGTCAAAAATAGGGATGATGAGTCAGTTTGCCCCCTCACAAGAAAGAAATCTGGCTACACTTCTGCTATTAAACCAACCTATTAGCATTTTCACTGGCAACCTGTGAAGCCAGGGTACCCGCACAGTATTTACTATCCAGATCCAAAATAACTACCTGGTTCCTTCATAGCAGAAAACGACACAATTGCTATGAAAACACAATGTCAGATTGCGGAATTACCTGCTATCGATTTTTAGGAATCAATGAAAGCACTACAGCCTATATTTCATTTTGGAACCCATTCATTTTAAGAAATAACCATCAGTATGAAACTTGCGGTATACCTACAGTATTAAATAAGACAATATCACCTGAAAAGTTAGCCATCCTTGGGTCCTTTAAAGTCATGTAGATCTAAAATTCTTCCCATAAGACTGTGATATGAGGTAAGAATTTGCTGTTATTTCCCTTTGTTGTGCTGAAAACCAGAACCATATGAAAACCAGTACATTTACATTTTCAAAACCGTTAAGCAGCCTGTATTTAAGAGAATGAGTCACTGTGAGGCCTGCTTTAGGGAAGATAACATACTGCAATATTATCCTTAGAAGTAACTTTGACAGGTTTGAAAAAAGAAGTGATAACTTTGGTTTGAATACTGTTGTTGTTATGGAGTTGGTAATGGTGGTTGCACTTGATGCAGTGAAGCTTATCAATTGGGACTTTTGGGGTTTGATCCTCGGCAGGGTCACAGTGGCCTTCATTAAAGAGCAGCCTAAGGTCTTCCCAACTGAATTGACCTTGTGAACAAAGAAAAGAAAAAGGTGCCATATTTGATCGTTAATGCTCAAGTTGGTATTTACTCCACGTGAAGTAATATAAGCCACAGGCTTCCTCCATACTTGTGCGATTTTGTAGCAGCGTAACAGAAGTGCCCTGTAAAGTTTGAAGTGTTATTATTGAGATAATCTAAAGCTGTAATCCTACTGGTAATTGTATTTTGACTAGCTGTTATTCCAGAGAATTTTTGTTTCTAGTCAAGGGTGGACAAAAAAACCAGATACGGTCTAGGGTTTCAAGCAGTTACAGTTACAATGTCTGCAATGGATATGTCATTACTAAAATCCTTGAACCCAGTGGGGAAATTAGGAAGATCCAAGGGAGAGCTACAGCAAAGAAGGTCTCCTCCTTCTTGACTTGATAATGGAGTTGAGGGTAGCCACAATTCTGATGCACCATGTAGGATTTACACATCCTCTTGTAGAATGAATTTTAGTCCAGAAGCTATTTGGGCCATAAACTGATGCGTTAGAATCTTGAGGTGTAAATGTTAGCGTTTCCTGTAGGAACAAAGATACTATGGCTAGCATTTTATGCTAGAAAGGATCACACCCTTTCTTAGCAACTGTTAAAACAAAGCCAGAATTTTATTTTTATTTACTTGAGATACAGCACAATTTCAACAGAAGTTCCCATCAGGATGAGCAGCCATGTGTTAATTTTTAGAAATTAAGGCCTCTTTTTTAGTCTCAGGTTATAAAGCAGACATAATTGGTGTGAAGAGTTGATTGTAACAGTTTGCTGGTAAGTTGTAGATCTATACCGACTGGGTACGAACAATAGCGTTACTAAGGAGTCAAACCAAAACTAGTTTGATAAGTATCTTCTGTGACCTGTCAGAATTTTACAGCCTTTTGGTATCTCACTTTGAAAGTTCCAGGAATAAGTCTGTTGCAAAGTTTATTGTAATGGTTGTTTCAAGGAGTATTCTGTTCTTACTTTCAGAGACGGAGAATTTAATAAAGATTATGACAGATTAAAAACAGTCAAGGTAAGAAAGTTTTAAGTTTGAATTAAGCAAAACCATGGAAACGTCAGACATGAGATCCCTTCTTTGAAACACTCATTTGGTTTTTAGGTTTGATACGCAAAGTAAATCTTTTTGAAAGTTCCTTCTTTGAAACCCTCATTTGGTTTTTAGGCTTGATACGGAAAGTTAATCTTTTTGCACCACAAAATTAACTGTTTTGAAATAAAGCTGCGCTTAACAAGATTGCAATGAATGTGTCGCTCTGGTTAGTGGATGCAGGTAGTCACTTTTAATATTAGTTTGAACCCTCTTATTAGCATTGCAGTATTTTGTAAGTTGTAAATCAGATACAGATTTTCACTCTGTAGTGATGACTAAAGTTTGCTTTCAAAGAGTTGATATTGTTTTAGTTTTACAATTTTTGAAGCATTGGAGTTGTAGTGGTTATTTTGTTGTGGTATTCCAATCCCAAACCCATGGAAATCCATGGAAACTGTGGAAATAATATTACTATTATAATCGCATGTACAACAAGCACTGAAATGTAACAGAATAAAAAAAACAATCTCCCTCTCACTTGTTCTTACACCAATTGACTTGGCATTAGTCTAATTGCCTTTGAATAATGTATTATTACTGTGCCTGGCTAGGGTTTGTCATATCATCAAAACCACAATGCATTCTTGCATTCTGTAGTGATGAATAAAGTTTGCTTTCCCCCTTTCCAGCACTGTGGTTAAAGTCATGAGCTTAACAACTGTTTTCACATTTTTCGTTTCGCAGTCAATGAGTAAATTCCTCAGAGACCCAACGGGAGATATACCGTGGGAGGAAGAACCTGGTGCACAGGACGTACTGCATCTTGAAACACCAAAGGTATATTAAACTTTACAAATGATGTCACATTTTTGTGTCATATCTCTCAACACTGCATTTTTCTCTTGACTAATTTTCAAAGTACCTTTAAGTTTAGAGTACACAGATTTACTTTACCAGAGTTGCTACTCATGGATGAGTTTTTGTAGGGTGAAAAATTTTGACATGGCTTGTTTATTATCTAAGTGTAGCACCATCATAATTTGCGCAATGTGTATTTTGAAAACTTTCACAAACTGTAACCTGGAAATAGAATTCTGGAAAGGATGCTTTCCCAGTCCCTGTAGGGTGTATCCAAACATTACTAATTTCAAAATATCATGTGCTTGGGATATTTATCTTTTTAGCCAAGCATAGTCAATGTGTTCAGGCTTACGAATTTGGGATCTTGGCAATCTTGAGATGATTTTCTCTCGCTTTTTGGCTCAATGAAATGAATTTGTGCAGAAAAGCACAAATTCATTTTTCTCAGAGGAAACTATGTACAATGTGGGAGATGTTTGAAGATAAGGGAGAGTTGGATAGGTACGCAGGTGAGCCGGAGATGGGCCAAAAATGCGTCTGCCCAGTGACTTGGAATAATTGCTCTTACAGTATGCATGCATGCTCTTTGCTTTGTTTAAAACATAATGTTAAGTACATATTACACATAATCTCACATACTCTGTTGAATTCTTAATGTGTAACATTGCATTCAGATTCACTGCTGTTTGCTTTTCTTCCTTGCTATTTGTTCTTTGTGTAAAATAACTTTTATTTCAGCTGGTTTCATTTTGATAAAACTGTTCTTCCGTAAGTGCCACTTCCTTGCTGATTGAAGCCCAAAGTGATTTGTTAGTTTTTTTTTTAAGTGTATGCTTTTCATTCTTTGTCACACATGCATTCACCTGAAATTTCACTACAGCAACAGTTGTAAGTTATTGCAAATTTACATGTGGTGTTGGTTTACTTTATTTGTGAAGTACAGTATGTCACAAGAAGAGCAGTACTACACTTTATCTGCATGTTATTGAGGTACACTCTGGTAAAATGTTCAAGCTTTCTTCAAAATGCAACTGCCCCCCACTCCCTTGAGTACTGATAAACTACCTCTAATCTATGTTTGTGACACTGATTCACAGAAATCTTTTCCCACTCACTAAGTGTCGTTTTTGTCCAGTCTTGCACGGACGGGAAGTCATTTCAGCTATGTACATCGAAAGAGGAAATTGGATCGTGGTTTACTTTTATAGGGATGCTGTGCATAAATAGAAGTTGCAAATCATCAGCGTGCATATTGCTTAACCTTGCATTTGTTGGGATGTAAAACGGTCGTGAGTTATAATGTAGCAGATATCAGTACAAGCACATGATGAAACAATATTGAAAACTCATGGATCATTTTAGGATGTGTAATTTTTTTTTATTTCATACATGTCAGCAATTAATGGAGTAGTTTCTCTTTCCAGGATTTTTTTTATAAAATGAAAGTCGTACTAGTCTTTTGTTTTCATCTGCCTAAAAATCTTGTATGGAAATTATATTCGATGTTAAAAGTTGTTGTCCAAGAACTGTATCTGTTATCTTTCCAAGTGATGTGCTTTTTGCGTGTTTCTTTTTTTTTTAATTTCTGTTTGCTATTTCCCCCACAGTCTTTCAATAAACTCCTTAGCAGTGAAAAGAAACCCATCTTGACAATGTTTTATGCTCCATGTAAGTATTGTAGATTCTTTTTGGTACCTCTTCTTTGGTTGACATTCCATGACCATCACTTAACTTTATATTCAGTCCTATTTTTACCAAAACAAATGAATTGCATTACCTTGTTGTGAATGTTCAGGTTAATCTTTGTCAATATGTAGTATCGGTAATGAGTAATTCATAAATCACCTTTTCATCGTAATCCATGTTAAAACACTAGAATCTTCAAAAAGCTCTGAATAAGTGGACAACGTCATATTGCAGCACAAACAAAATGTATGAAACAGACAACTTTTGGAAATAGTTGGCTGTTAAATCTAACAGAAGAAGAAAATCACTAACTTTTAGAGGTTTCTCTTTAAGGAGGTGATAATTGTGGGAGAACGATCATTAAATAAGAGGTCGGGAGGATGGAGAGGCAAGGAGAAAGAGGGTGGAGAAAGCAGATTGGTAGATATGTTGGGAGACTGAGTCTTCTGAGTGTGGATATATGGTACAAGGAGAACAATAGTTGTGGAGGTTTGCGTTTTCTCAGCTGTCTGTGTTTTTGAAGGAGGAATGTTTTGTTCTTGAGGAAATGCTGAAGGAAATTTGAGTTTTCTGTTGTTATGATTTTGCTATTTTTGTTTTGATGGATTGATTGATTGACTTTGAATGGAAACCCTGAAAATCCTCACTGTTTATTCAGCTGCATTGCAGAATTGCAAAACAGAGAGGTTGTTCAGTTTTCGATCAGTGTTAATTCACTCTTGTAATGGTGTTACGATCTTTAGTCAGAGGCAGTGGTCTTGTACTGTGACCAAAGAAATAATTTTAAGTCGTCCACCGTCGTGCAAATCACCAGACACGGACGAGACCTTTATAAGTTTTTAGGTGTACCTGTTTGTGAATGTGAGTGCCTGTGTATGTGTATGTGATGCTTTAGCATGTAACTACCACTTGTCAACATAGTGGACTCTGTAGTTCTGGGGCATTTGCAAGGTTTTACCCCATTGTGAGCAATTGCATGGGAGTAACATCAAAGGTCACCACAGGGTAATGCATTGTGAAGTTTTTACATAACTTGACTGTAGGTCAAGGTTCATAGGATGTCACATGGGTCTTGTGGGTTAGAAGATGATGTACTAACTTGTGACCAGGATATCTCAGTATATTTAGATTCCCCATTTTTCATACTTAATCAACTTATACCCTGAGTTATTATTAAATGAACCCTGTTGCTTTTGGCTGAGGTCAAATTTTACTTGTAGTCAGATGTCAGAAGAGAGTGAAATGTGAGAAAACATTGCATTGCTTCATCGCACATGTGGTTAAATCAAACTGTAAATATTATGAACCAAGGCCTCATAGTGGTTCCTTTGACTCCATTTGTTAAGCAGATTCTTCCAATTTGTTTTTTTTTTTTGGTTTATTTCTTTTTTGTACAGGGTGTGGTCACTGTAAGAGAATGAAGCCAGAGTTTGCTCAGGCAGCCACTGAACTGAAAAGCGATGCAGTAAGTCACTGAGTTAAAGATGGGGTAGGATGTAGAGGGATCGGCGAAGGGGAGAGGTTGGATAGAGGTGTCATCTAGTGTAAGAAAACTAAAACCTTTTTGAAAAAGGATGTACATTGGTTATATCATTATTTAATTGTTATTTGATCTTTCTCCATCTCAATAAAGTAACTGAAACCAATCACCCTATTTATGTGAAAAATTTCTTAAATATATGGTACTTAGCCTAAAAAATTGATTCACATGGTCCAACTCCAATTGTTGCAGGCCATCCTTTAAATGAGATTTGGAAATTTTGAAACTTATCCATTCAATTTGAAAAAAGTGATCGATTGCTTAACAATTTGTGATGCCATGCTTTAACTGCTCAAATGATTTTCTCTGTTTTTCTTTGTATCTTTTTGTCAAAAGCCATTGTACCTCATCATGAAGTAAGATTACTCTCTTACTGTTATGAGGGGACTTGACTATGCAAGCCCTCTCTACACAACATTCTATGCAAGGCAACAGTAATCTTTGCAAGGCTAGATAGACATTCTGGTTTTGAAAGGAAACAAAAGTGGGAAATGTGAGTTGTACAAGAGGGACATCACAACTTGTTGCAAAAGTGACTACATCAAATTAAGTGAATATCTTTGAAAAAATTTTATAATTTACTTCACTCCTCACTTACCTGTCTCAACACAACAAATGCACTCCCATCTACCGTGCCAAGAGTACTGGTAACCTTTAACCCTTTCCCCTGGTGCCATCCAGCTTAACACTGGACTACGCCTCTTTCCTATTCTGCCATCCCGATGTGCCTAGAGTGTGGAGTTTCCTAGATTTTTCTAGGCAGGATTTTATATCTCGACCTAATTCCACAGGAGTTGGAGCCACAGGAATTGGATGAATGGGATTTATTTTCCAACCACCAATATATATTATCTTTTATTTCTAGACATAGGGTACACTTTAGTGAAAAATTTCTCATGGCAGACCTGTCACGCATGGCTTAATCCAGCTAATTAAGTGATGTTAGTATGGCATGACAGAGCCATCTCAGCCCATGTGAAGAGCTGTCTAATTAGTCCAATACATACCCCTGGCAGGAATGGAATAGTCCAGGTGTATATGTTTTGAATATATTAACTATGCTTAATAGATTGTAGCTCTCATCTTAGACAGCAGATGTAGTGCATTACCAGACATGATGCAGTAGTGTGTATTTCACCATGTTTTCAGTTCTTCAGTGCAGATCTCTATTGCTCTACACAAACTCTCAAGTTTCATACCGACTGCTTTGTTGCAGAAGGTTGTGTGAGCGAGATGAATTGCGTGGTTGATGAAAGTAACAATGGCATGAAAGGAATTTTAATCTTCGCACAGTTGACTTCCTCAGTGATACGGACATTGGTTAGACAGTGCATGAAGTAACAAGTTTCACATTCTACTTTCGGGTAGTGCCAAGTCAAAAGGTTTCAAAAAGGAAATAATTTTTAGTGGACCGGCTCCATGGTTCATAGAAAGTCGATCATGAACAGGAAAGAATGATTTGATGGTGATTAGGAACATTTAATGAATGATGTAGATGACTGAACTAACAATATTATATGTTTAGTTTAGATTTGATGAATTCACTTATTTCTCTGAATTAAAATGATCATTCATGCTGAGGACAAGCAAGCTGAGATCCGATCTTGGGATGTGGTTGTTATCTTTTGGCTGCTATTAGTGCACACAAAATATCACTTCTATAAATACAGCACAGTACTAGCGTAAAGAGAGTTTCACGCTTTCTCTAGTCTGCCTTAATCTGTGAAATCATGGTGACACTTTTCAAGTTTTTTTTTTTGCTGTTGGCAGACGTCTTTGATTTACACAAATGATATCTCTTGCTCTGCTTGCAGTTTTTTCCTTGACAAATCCATAGCATCAGCAAGTATTTACATACCATACCGCAAGTCTAGATATATTACAGCGACTTAATCTTCAGAGATGATGTTTACTTCTTTCAAGTTTGAATTATTTTTTTAACAGTATTAGTTATCAAGGTATCATTCTTTATATATATGTGTCTGAAGGTGATAGGTTATGAATATTTATTAATTTTTTTTGTTTATTCTGGTAGGTTTTGGTTGGTATGGATGTAGATAATCCTCAGTCTCAGGGTTTAAGGTCAATATACAACATAACTGGCTTCCCAACAATACTTTACTTTGAGTGAGTACTTTGCACCTCTTCTTTTAATCTGTCTGTTTTTACTTTTGTATCTTCAATTCTCATTGTTCGTACATGTTCCACTTGTTCTGTTTGTCTGTCTCTCATTCTTTTTGGTGTGAATGTGTTTCATTCATTTTTCTCCTGTGTGGTATCATTCTTTTTGTTTGCATGTCTTGTACTGTTTTTGTTGGTGTGTTCAGTTATTGTTTGTATGTGTCCTATATAAATTTTGTGTACAACAAACACATTTTGTTTGTATGTGTTCCATTCTTTTGGTTTGTGTGTGTTCCATTCCTTTTGCTATTGTGTGAACCATTATTCTCTTTGTATATCTTCCATTTACATTTGTGTGTCTTCCATTCTTTTTATTCGCATATCTTCCTTTTATTCGTGTGTGTATCATTGTTTTTGTTTGTACACCTTCCATTCTTTTTGTTGGAATGTCTTCCATCTTTTGTGTCTTTGTATCAGTTGTGTTTCTTAATTTGCTTGTGTTTCTCTCTGTCTTTGTTTGTTACACTTCTATTTGCATATGTTTTGGTCCATTACTTATGTATTTTCCTTTTTTTTTGTTCATGTTTTCCATTCATTCTTGGTAGGGGTGTGTTCATTCTGTCTTGTTTGTTTGTTGTTGTTTTGTTGTATATTACATTTTGTTTCTTGTCCATCTGTTCATTTGCAGATTTGTATGCTTATTTCAGTTTTTATGAACCTTAGTGTTCTACTGGATTTGTTTTATTCCACTACTTTTTTGTGTACCATTTTTGTTTGCAGCTGTGTAGCATCAACTCTCACTTTTGTTGCTTTTGTTTGTATCTTCCATTTATGTATTTGACCTATTTGTATGTATCAGAATGTATCATGTATGACTGTGAACTTGAAAGAACATTCTAAAACCTAATCCTTAGATGATGTTGGATCCTCAACTTAAGAACAATGCCATGTGGGATTCCTTTAGAAAAGGAGGTTAGCTTTCACTTGCAAAAGCAGGCTCTCATATATCAATCCACGACTGTATGGGCAGTTTGTGTGTGTGTGTGTGTGCATGTTTTTTTTTCTGTTTCTTATTCTCAAGTAATTTTTACCAGCATTCCTTCCGCTGCTTGTATTATCATGAAGTATCCTGTTGAGTAACTTTTCTTAACTATTCTTTGCCTGTGTATTATCATATGCAGCAGCTGCAGTATTGTAAATGCATTGTTGGCATATTACACCAGGAAACAAAGTCAACACCTAATTAAGGTCAAGGGCCTTCAAAGGAAATTAGTCAAAATTTGAAATCCACTCAAATATTTGACACTTTTATAGTATCCCAGTTTAAGGGTTTCAGTTTTCCTTTTGTGCCTTGGTGTTCTGTAGATGTATTAAATTTTCTATTTATGTCACACCACCCAAAATGTTTCATAGGAAGTCAAGTTTTCATGTTGCGATTTCTTTGGACTTTTCAGATTGTAGTGACATCTGCACGTGGTAGGTTTCATTACTCAGTGAACACTGAACCACATTTGGTAGCAGAGTCTAGTTTATTGTTATACCAGAGGGTCTACACATACATCATGTGGTTTTGTGATGTCTTAAATACTGATGCATTGAAGAATTTACAATCAGAAGAAAACAAAAATCTTTTGAGTCTTCATTAAACTTGGTAAGAGTTTCCTTATCCACAATAATGTTTCAGTTAGTGCAATTTTTCAAGTAGTTACTTAGACCAAATCTTTAAGCCACACAATGTGTGGGTTTGAAAAAAAATGCAAGGTTTTTGTAGTACTCTGAAGATACCGTCTTCTGTTCACGTAAAAATCACAAATAGATCTACTCGCAAACAGTAGCTGCTGGCCTTTGAACTGTTATTCACACTGGCAACAAGCCAATTGATCACTCTCTTCTTGTCACTATAGAAACGGAAGGAAGAAGTACGATTTTGGAGGAGAAAGAACAAAAGATGGAATCATCGAGTGGATGCAGGAGTAAGTGGAATGTGTGACTGAAGTGCCATGAATGTTCATGATTTCTGGCTCACATACATTCAATATGCACAAGTCCTTTTGCTCAGTCCCATCAGCTGAACATGTGGTATCAGGTCACATAACACTATATAGTACATACACCAGGTATTTGAAAGATTCCCGACGGTTGAAGTGTTGGTAAATGTTATTTCATCTTCTTACTTAGCTAGCCTTAATAGTGAATCATATTTGTCACTGGTCTTGCTTCTAGTTGTTCTGTGGATTCGCTCGAGAGCGTAATCACAGGGACCATTTGGGAATCTGCTTTAAGATTAGCTATACTTATTGTATTCCACACTAGTGTAGATGATTATCCTTGCTGTACTGTACTCTGCGCAGTCAATATTACCATAGGGATTATCATTTCTTTGAGGATAAGTTTCACTCTTTGTGGTCAGCATTACTGGAGGAGATAATTCTTCCTCTTTCAGATCAGCTGTGTTCTTTGCAGTTCCTATGACTGAAGAGGATTGTCATGTTAACTGTTTAGAATTTTTCATTGCAATTGGTATACTGTGTGGACTATTTTATCATTAAGGTGAAGAATAAGTACACACTCTAATGGAGCTTGTGTACATCTACTTCTATATCAAGTTATATTTCTACCCACTGTCAACATTGATAAACAGGTATACAAACCACACAGAAACTTTTATAGTATTTATGGTTCCCAGTGCAGAGCATTTTTCCTTACTTTTCCATCATTATTCTGAAAGTCAGTGCTTACTCGCCTTCTAGTTTTTGTTTCTTAAATATATTTCTTTCTTTTTGGCTGATATTTCTTTAGTCCTCAACCCCCCAAAGAACCGGAAAAAGAAGCAGAATGGAGCGATGAGGAATCAGAAGTCGTCCATCTCTCAGATGATTCCTTTAACCCATACCTCTTGGAACATAGCTCTGTGTTAGTTATGTTCTATGCGCCATGTAAGTGCTAACTTTTAATTTCATTCTGTAATGGAACTATGCTTCATAACAAATCAATCATTGGTTACCAACTGATTTCATGCATTCCTTTTTTTCCACTTTTTTTCACATAAAAACATTCTACCTAACTCACGTAATTTATTGCTGCTGAATTGGTTTTAAAAGCTGGGATGCTTCAAGGAGTAGAATTAAGCTAACAAAGCATGGATAGATATGACATCACATATTTTGCTGTTCGTGGATTTCCTTTTTGTTAATAGGTAAAATGAGCAAGCATCTCAGATGTAATTATTTCACTTAGTTTGAAGTTAAAGTATCTTGGCAGGTAAAATGTCAATATTTTTGGAAGGTTATTGAACTTCACATCTCATTTGTTGAGTATGGATTGTTTTCTGACAGGGTGTGGTCATTGTAAAAAGATGAAACCAGAATACACAGAAGCTGCAGAACAGCTCAAAGAAGATGGAGTGAGTATTTCTGTTTCTCATCAATTCCTAAACATAAGAAATCGTTATTTTATTTTCATCATACCCTGCAGGTACCTGGGTCCAGTGACCAAACCATTGGCTGTATTGATAACATTGGTGTATCCACCATACTGTATATCATGTTTGTGTTGAGGGATCTTACTCATGTACTACATACACCTGACTACACCTACTGTCTTGTAAAACCACTAATTTTCTCTGAGAAAAAAAAAAATTCTATCTCGAAGTAGTGAGGGAATTCTGGCAGTCTTTCATAGTGTGTTCACACAGAGATTGTGCAGTAATTTTTTCCCCTTATGAAGGAACCAGGTAGTGATTTTGGATTCTGGTAGTTAATACTGTGTGGGTACTGGGTTTACTCGTGTTACGCTTGAAAAAACTAGTGAGGGTTACTGAAGGCATGACTTTTCCTCATATTTAAAAGATCAACAGTTAACACTAAATGAATTCATTTGTTCATTTGTAATTTGTTCATTTGTTAATGTCATGTCATTGCACTCTTTGCAAGATGAATATCAGATGATGTAAGTTTCACACTTACACTTTAACATACACCAGAAAACTTTGGCTGCTCTGCCATTTTCTGACATAACTTCAGCTATATTGCTACTCCGTCCTTCACGTATCCATTTGTAATCATTTGTACGCTGCATGTATTCCTTCCTCAGTATGCCATGTTAACATCTCAACTTCTCGTCTAGTATATGGGTTGCACTGTTTGAAATACTAAGTCACATTGCATAGTAAAGCAAAGGAGCAGCAAATTATCTTGACACCTTGTACTACCAGAAGCTACCATACTGTATTATGTACTGTTATAAACCTTACCTGTGACATCAACCATCAGATAGAAACTTCACCTCATGCTCAGGTACCTTCTAAACCAAGTTTGAAGTATGTTTGACTTTACTGTCTTGAGGGAAATTGTGACACACTTATGCAAAACATTGTTGCAGATGAAATAAGATTTGACCTTTCATCTCTGACCTTAAATTTTGATGGGAGGTACAACTCCATACCATTGGTCACCTATCTACAACTTGGAGCTTCATCGACACTGTTATCTAGGAGGGGTTGTGGACTCAATCTTTGCATTATCAGATTTGACCCTTGACCTCTAACTTTGACCTTTGACATCAAAATACATGTATAGATGATTTTTGCATAAAATTTTGTATACCTTTAATACATTTGAAGGTTCTATGGTAATTGCCATTTTGGATTAAGAAATACAGCTGAAATGAAAATTTCACTAGTTTGACCTGTGACCTTTGACTTAAAATTTTGATGGGAGACACAACTTCAGGAAATGGGTCACCTACCTACAAAATTTGACCACCATCAGCATTGCAGTCTTTGTGGGGTCGACAATGCAACCTTTTTCAGTAGGATTTTTTCATTCACACATGTAAACAGATGCACACACACATCTTCACATGTTTTTGACCCTTGCCCATCAGGTAATTTGGGCCATCTTAAGTACTGTACCATACCAGGTTAGACCCCCATGTATAAAAAATCAACCACACTTAATGCTACCATATCAACCGTTTCTGTCCATTGAGAGAGCCAAAATACCCTCTAACCATCAAGCGACCACAATATAGGCTATCACCTCATACATTTCATGTAAAGGGATGAGTTAATAAATGTTACTTTTCTTGTAGGTATAGTAGTAATTGTTGCATCAGTTACAGGATATGAAAAAGCAGATATAAGGCATTTGGCCAGGCAGTTGAAATCGTTATGTCTGAGTTTCCAAATAGTATGTCATGAGAAATTTTTCTTCCTTTTTCATCAAGTGGTAGAGTGCTAATTGGGTAAAAACCCATTTGTAACACTAGGCCAAAACTACTACCATGAAGTCTGCATTATGCACATTATTGGAATGGACATACACTGTTTTGGCACAGTGAGGCAAGAGGTATGTGTGTAATGCACCATGCTGAAATAGTTTGTGTGCTAGTGCAGCACACCTCCAGGTCTTGATTTGTGGTGTAATAGTGATGAAGAAAAATTTATTATTTCTGTTAGTGTGACTCTTGTTTTTCACCTCTTTTATTTGTCCGCAGTTGCCTGGGGTATTGGCAGCAGTAGATGCTACAAAGAGCCCTTCTGTTAGCGGTAGATTTGAAATTAAAGGCTACCCTACTGTGAAGTACTTCAAGTAAGTGAGATTCTAACTATAGTTTTTGTTGTATTTTACTTAAAGGCATATCTTACTGACAGTTGAAGGGGCTCTTAAATATTAAAAGAGGATAATTTTTCACTGCAGACATTTCAAACCCCATGTCAATATCTTCTTCCTAACCCAATGTATTGCCTTTTGAAGAAAGACTTCTCTGGTCAATAAAGATTTCCAGTTGCCTCGAGGTTACCAAAGTGCCATGTAACAGCAGCAAATTATTGCAAAAAGTCTTTGTTTTTCTTTGAAATTGAAGCCCTCATTAATCTTGAATTTTGACTCTAGTGAAAATGTAGATTGGGTATATTGTAGATATAACTTCAAATATTATAGAAATTCAGGTCACCTCTCTCAAACCAGTTCAATGTTTCTTTTATGACAGTCAAGATTATAAAGAAATACCAAGGATATTCAAGAAATTGTGCCTCGGTGACATCACAGATATCCAAAAGAGCAATGAACCATTTTAAAATAGATGTTTCTTTAAAAACTCATACTTTCCATGCTATTGAGATGTGGTTTTCACCAATGAAGAGAGAAAAATATGCCTCATTTTTAAGGACCATCAATTGTCCTAAGTGGCCAACACCTTTAACTTACCACAGACTCACTCCATGGACCTGTTGCTAATGTAGTTCTGCTCAGAATACAGTACATCATTGCAGAATGATCAACGTACATTCATGTTGAATTGAACCTGCCTAAAACTCCTGTTTTTTTCAGGCCTGAGTGTGGCTATATCTTGTTGCCGAACTCAGTAGGTCATTTTTATCACCTCATAGTAATTAAAAATATCCCACACAGGTTACAAATAATAACTCCATCAAATTAGACCTCAAATGTTCAGGTTTTCTGGAGTTGTTTTTCAGGGATATTTTTTGTAATGACAATAGACAAAAATATGTACATGGAAGGAGCTTTAGGTACTTTTGAACAAACTCAATCCACCATAATTGTGCTCTAAATTAATTAAAATTTTAGTATATACACCTCATCTCAAAGTCAGAGTGTGACATTCAAACCTTCTCTAGACTACCAGTTATGCTATCACAGGAATTCATGACTTATCTCTGGCTAAGTTATCAAATATTGTTTTTTTTTTTCAAATTGGAACTTCTCTGATTGTATCAGTTGACAGTCTAGCACAAAAGAGAAACGCAATCAGGTGTAATGATTTCACTGTCACACACCTATGTTAGGTTTTTTTTTTTATTTAAGCACTCCATCAAAACTTTCAATCTTAAAATCTATTTCATTGAACTTAGTGGTGCCATTTAAAAAGTCAAAACAAATTGACTTGGGGGGAAAAAAAAACAAACAAAACAAAACAGAACAAAGAGTAGACAATGCACATTGTTGGTAGCGTGTTGGTAGCGTGTATCTAAACTGTAACACAACACACTCACATGTAAAATATAATTGCTGACAGTGGAGGAATTGTTTTTGCAAATGTGATATGCGTGGCTTTTAGTGTTATCCAATAAAGTTTCAGCACGTTGCAAACGTGGGTGCCAGTCAACTTTTTTGTTTCCTTTCCTCTACCACACAGAGATGGAGAATTTGCATGGGACGTTAACGAAAGGACCGCAGACAAAATCATTGACCACATGAAAGAGTGAGTAGCATAGGTTCTTTGTCTCTCAGTGACTTAATGTGGCTGTCTCGATCATACACCAGTGTTTGTGCTAAGGAATTGAAGCTAAGAGGCAAATCTCTCTTTGGAAAAATTTTTAGATGGATTTACAAAATCAAGGAGGGATTTGTCACTTGGTGCAGATTCTGCTGCAATGTATTCTGTGTTTGTGTAATTGCAGCTGCTACATCAGCTGCGGAACAGTGTGGGGGATTTCTCCGCATGAGATTTATCTTTGTGCGGGATTCAGTAGACAACTGCAGAATTCATGCCATCCAGCACCTTAACACGAACATTGTCATGGACTCTTGCGACTTGAAAAATATTAGGTGTGTGAATAGGCCTTTGTTAAAGAGAGGACAAGTGGGGTAAAATAGTAAAGACCACCCATATGTGTGCACTTCAAGCAGCTGTTGTCAACAGCATTGTATTATTTTAACATATCTTACTTGTTGAATGCAAAGGCCACATATGAATGGAGTCTCCCACTCATAAAGTGATTTACTATTGTAGTCCTCAACAACTTCAGAAGACTTGAAATATCAGTGAAAAGAAAGTCTGGTGAAAAAAAAAATGAAAGGGACAGTCTCTAGCAAGTATTTAAATTACTGATTCTGTGAAATGATAGTGAATAGAATTATGGGTAGATTGTTTTTATCACAGCTGCATTTAGTTTTAAACAATTTGATTTGGGCAATTGAGTACAAGTCTTTGTGCTGCCAAGTGCATACATTATTACATACATTCTATAACTTGATAATTTGAAAGTCCCCCAGCAATGATAATTGCTTTAACAATTTCTTACTTTTCATTACATTGCTTGTTTCATTTCAACAGCTTTAGATGAAAAAAAAAAGCTTTTAGATAGAATAAACCTTTGCTTACCGATTCTGTTTGCATAGTTGTCATGTTAATGCCGTAAATGCATGATTACCAGATGGGCACATTTTGATATGTTTTTGCAGCCCCAAAGAGCCTCCCCCTCCCCCACCCCCAGAAGCAGACTGGAGTGAGGAAGAAACAGAGGTCAAAATTCTCAGCAGTGACACCTTTAAGACTTTCACAAAGAAGAAAAAACACAGCTTGGTCATGTTTTATGCACCATGTAAGAAATACTTTGTTTGTTGTATTTGTTTTTACAAAGTTTTGTGATGTATGGCTTGAATAATTTATTCTGAGGTATTTTTCAACTTTATACAGTATTTTCAACTTTTTGCAGCATCTGGCTGGAACTATTACATTCTGTGTGTAACTGATATACCAGAGGAACACACCCATTCAGTTTAATTTGTATTGACACCTTACAGCTTGCCCGCCATTAATGTCGCTGACCTGTCCCTGTTCTTGGATATAACCCCTCTTCTCTTCTCGCTGCAAATTGTGAAATTAGTATTTTTTGTTGGTCAGATGCTGATACCATTGTAGTAGTTTGTAGCACAAGTTGTTGTCATATTTTTGATCTGCTATTCCGTGGTTCAGCATAACCTCTATTCCATATTTTTCCCTCTGTAGGGTGTGGCCACTGTAAGAATGCCAAACCAGAATTCTCAACAGCTGCTGAGGAATTAAAAGATGAACTCAAGGTAGGCATTAAACCATTTTGACAAGTAACCCCAAGGGATTGGGAGGGGTCCCTGAACCCTTGTGCATTGTTCACCCCATCCTTGTTATGTGCCTGCAACACAGTTTACCAATTATTTTAGTTGAGGAGTTGATATTGAATATATCTCCTGACCCAATAATCAGTCATTCCACTACGATGAAGGTTTTACCTCAATTATTCGTCAATGTTCTCTCTTACTTCTCAATCACATTTTATTTTTTTCTCCGCCCTGCATATATACTTTTCGTCTTCTCTATCATCCTCTTCCTCTCATAACGTAACAGGTATCTTTACCTGTTGTTGGAATCTTGTCTTGTATCCTTATAGAACCATAGACTAAAGATTGGCAATGCCAGGTATAAGCCTAAGAGTTAATACTTGATAAAGTTGTGAATCTACCTTCAGTGGAAGTTGAGATAGTGTTAATTATTTAGGGTGTC
Organism: Stichopus chloronotus; assembly: GCA_021234535.1. Classification (NCBI taxonomy): domain Eukaryota; kingdom Metazoa; phylum Echinodermata; class Holothuroidea; order Aspidochirotida; family Stichopodidae; genus Stichopus; species Stichopus chloronotus. The sequence continues at coordinate 17,283,801 of CM037835.1, forward strand.
GTAAGTCATCCATTTCATTATGTTTTAAGCTTTCAGTAAGTGTGGCTGCATGTATTTAGCTGTTGATTTTTCATTGTCACATTTCACATCAGGCTGCATTTGTTGCCATGGACTGCACCATCGACACCAACAGACCTATCTGTGAAACTTACGAAGTCTCTGGTTTCCCGACCTTCAAGTACCTCAACTATGGGAAGAACCCCGAGCCTTACTCGGGAGGAAGGGTGTCATCTGACTTTGTCAGGTTTATGCAACAGAAGATAGATCCAGATTCAGTTGTCCCAACTCCCCCTCCACCTCCGGAGGAAGACTTTTTCTTGACGTTAGATGGTGGAGAGAATGTGAAGCAATTGGGCAGTGATTTTGATGAGTTCATCGCAAACAAAGAGGCTGTGCTTGTCATGTTTTATGCGCCCTGTAAGTGTCTATTTGATTATGTCATACTGAGTGCAAAAGACTTGGTTACTATCATTACCAAAATTGCAGTTGCCTTCATGAGAAACCTTTCCAAGTTTATTCTTTGAGTGCCTACAAAACTTTCCATAAATGTGGTGGAGCTTTGTGTTTCACTGTGTAGAATACACATCTTTAAAATGTTAAGTAACTGCAAATTTTACTTTAGATGGTGTGCTATATAAATGTGTGGAGGAAGAGCAAAACACAAGTAGCCATGCATGTATTGAAACCACTGCTCAATTTAAGTCCTGGTAGGTTAACCCCAGAGATTGAACAGTGTAAAATTACTTTTTAGTTACATAAACTGTTCACATGCTCTGTGTGTGTGTACAGTGTCATATGGCATGTTTCATAACGATTGCACCATTGTTCCGGAGTGACGATCAAGCTGAAATCACTGGGAAGAGAATCACTTTAGTAGATTAAATTCATCAACTAAAGTTAAAGTGCTTAGAAAATCTTACAATTCATCTCTTGGGGATGAAGGGTTGAGTTTTTTAACTTTTTGAAGCTGAAACTGTTAGGTAGACTTTTGGACATTTCACAGTTGTTTTGATGTTTCTCATGTTTCAGGGTGTGGACATTGCAAGAGGATGAAACCAGCCTATTCAGAAGCTGCTACCAGAGCTCTGGAGTTGGGAGTAAGAATAAGCTTAGATTGCTTTGGCTGGGGTTGTACCTGCTGTAAGGACTGGGCCCCTTCCCATTTTGCAGAGAAGTAACTGTAGTGTATGCTAGGTGGCAGCATCCCTCCCCTTCCTGGGGTAGTACTTGTGGGTAGGTGCCAGGTGGCAGCTATCTTCCCAAGAGAAGTACATACAGGGAACTCTAGGTGGCAGCTTCCCTTCCAAAGGTAGTACCATAAAGGCCGGGTGACTCTCCCCCCTCCGTGTGCTATCTGACATGGACACCAGATGACAGCTCTAACCACTTTGTGGGCTTGTTCCTGATGTGGGTGCAGGGTGAAAAAAAAAAAAACCAGCATTTGTTTGCAGTTGTCACATGCTAGTGGTGCTCCACCAGCACACAAACTTGCCTAAGAGAAACCAAAACTTAGTTGAAATTTAACCCATGGTATGCTGAAAATATGCCTTTGCATGTGACTGGTACACCAAACCTTGAATTTTGTGAAATTTGATGGGATTAATAGGGGCAAAATAATGCTGCAGCATGCCCTTAGGATGACAGTCCCATCCCCTGGTGGTCCGCTGTGGCCACGGTGGTTTGTGGACCTGGTAATACCATGTCTCTCTATTCACCTACCCATGTTCAAAGCCTTAGATACTGTATGAAGACAACCCCCACCAGTAAATCATTTTTCAGTGCCAGGAGGGAACACAGAACCCTCCATCAGTAGTTGAAAGCTAGTCAGGTCTGAGAAAGATATGGTTGGTAACTTAGAAAATTTCTGCTGTATTTGCCCCAAAGTTTAGACCTCTTTGTCTCTGGACTCTTAGTTTTTCATCTTGTTCACTTAGTGTGTCATAGATTTGAACAAATTTACATTAACATATAACCAATACGAAACTACTGTATTATCGCCAAATATTTAGCCTCAAAAGTTGGCCTTTCAGGTTGTGATATTGGATTGTGGGTGAAAGTGCCACTTTGGGTTAATCTTCTGGGAAAAAGAAAAACAAGAAGGTGAAATATGTTTACCTACAAAAATGTTTCATTTGTAAAATGTCATCCTTTGTAACTTCAATAGGTCTTTACTTCAACTTCACACTAAGTCAAATATCCTCTCTTGAACCATTCTCGTTTTTGTTCTTTCAGCTAAACGGAGTCTTTGCTGCAGTTGATGCAACTGCTCACTCTGATGTCTCAGGGAAATTTGGCGTCAAAGGTTTTCCAACGATTAAACTGTTTCAGTGAGTGGTCGTCTGATTTCTGTTATTGGGATAATTTAAAGTTTACTAAATCTATGACTGAAGCGATCTCTAAATTAATGCAATTTCTGTGAGACTTTACATTGGACATATCAGTTAGGGAAATTATTCTCACTGGTTTGTTAATAGGATTCAGGATTCACAAATGTCTCAGTATTGGCCCAGTGGTAGCACCAAAGGGAGGGAGGGGAATTCTCCAGAGTTAGAACTTTCCCCAATTGCTTCCCCCACTCAGCTGAGGTGACCTGACAAATACATGTATACATTTATTCCCAGTTTATATTCATGATATTGCATTTACCTTTGTTTTAAGAAGTGCAAATACTTAATTTGTCACTCAGAGATACCTTAAATCTCAGATTATCTGGGGGTCTTTTCCCTCAGGACCTCAGGACATTTTGCCTCTGGGCCCCACCAGGAGTCAGTAGTTTTCATGTGTGTGGTCAAGTTGTGTTGGATGATGCACTTTGAATCAAGGTATACCTATACTGAGAATTACATTTTCACCCAGAGATGTGTTTAAAACCTCAAAGCTTCCGTGAACTTTTCCTCTCTGGACCCCGAGCCCATGGACCGCACAAAGGGTCCTAATTGCCCCTGGACACTTGCTAAAAAAACTGTGAAATATGGTAAAACATATCAGATTTGTTGAAATGATATACAAGTATCATATAATGAATTATGCATTCTCATTTATTTGTTCTTGGAACACTTGGCAAATATTGGGAGGGCTGAACCCCCTCACTCAAGCTCCCTTGGTCTACCAATCATGACCAGACAGCTTCCCCTCAATCAATTCCCACCCCCAATGATTCCCAACCCCAGGAATTCCTACAGGGACAACCCCCTGTCAATTCCTTCAGAGAAAGGGCCACAAAGAAAGGGCCACAGAAATTGTCTGGTGGGGGGAGACAGGTGAATTGGTCAGGGACCCCACTGCCACTACCACGTTAGATTTGCAGACCAGATGAAATGACAATCCATACTGTGGTAACATATTTGACATTCACATAATGATCATGTAAAATGGCTGAGAACATCCACAAATTCTTAATTTCATCATAAGAGAAATACTTTAAGTGAATCCTCTGTCAGGATATTTGTTCCATTTCCAGTGAGGACATCTTTGATATATAACATCAATTTTGCTTCTCCTCAGGAATGGACAATTGACAAAGGACTACCAAGGGGATCGCTCGACTGAAGATATGCTCGCCTTTATTCAAAAGTGAGTCGCAGTTTCAGAGCATGATACCTCTTCACTTTCCTGTTTTGCCACATTTATGTTCCATACTATGGAATGTTGCGTTTAAGTGTCAGTAAGCAGAGCCTATACATTTTTATTAGATACCGTTCCTCCGTGTCTTCACTTTACCAGGATAGTTTTCATTTTAACAAATTGTTCATGTGCATTGATTTATTTTTTTTGTCCTGCAGTCCCAGCAGAGAGGTTCCAAAACCACTGGAAGAGGCCAAATGGAGCGATGAGCCGAGTTTAATCAACCACCTCACGGCAAATAATTTTGACTCTTTCATTTCAACCAGTCAGAATGTTTTAACCATGTTTTATGCCCCGTGGTGTGGACACTGCAAAAAGGCTAAACCCCAGTTCACATCGGCAGCTGAAAAGCTGAAAGATGATCGTAAAAGTAAATTGGCAGCAGTCGATTGTACGGAAGATAAAGGTTAGTGTTCCCCCTCTCCCGATGTGAGCTTTACCCCTTGTTCTGAGAGGATTGCCACACATTTGACATACTGCAGATGGAAATACTCATTACATACATTTACGTAAGTCCAACACTAGTCCAAGTTATTTTCATGACACCTTGTCCTTACTTTTGTCACTGAGTGTTAGCCTGCAATTGTAACTTCATGTTAGTGTTTGCTACTCATCTACCCAGACAGTTCAAATTCTCCCAACTAGGCTATTTTATGCCCCCCCCCCCAGCCACAACTGTCTTTAGCTTCTCCTGGTTCATTGCCAGAGGGATATCCTGGTGAGCATTTACTATGTTACATTTAATCAGACCCATCTCTGTGCATGATGTGCTATAGCAGTTTTTCTTAACCAGGGGGGAAAGTTCCCCCTGGGGGAAACTTTTGGGGTCCCAGGGGGGAACTTTTTGCAGGGGCTTTCAGCCTGATTCCTTTTAGAATTTGGGAAATATTCATGAAAAAAGGGCAAAATTTGACCCTTTTTTTCCTTTTTGACCCCAATTTCCAGGAACCTTTTGAAAAATCGTAACACCGTAACCATTCATCTTTCCAAGGGGAACAGCCCGATTGGCTGATTGGCAAGGGGGAAACTGCAAAGAAAAAGGTTAAGAACCACTGTTCTATAGAGTTATGAGGTAGCCTACACCTTTTGAATTTGTAACTCTCAAGTCCTTCAAAAGGCAGTCACAAATTGAGAATTTTGCTTCCCTACCCCCCTCCCACCCCAGTCAAAATCATACTACAGAAGATGAGTAGTTGTAATCAATTTACTTCTCCTTCATACAGCATATTTACAATTTTTTGCCAAATTATATAAAATACTGCATATGAAGTGTGTTTTTCTTTTTCTTTTCTTTATAGAAATTTGCGATAAACATGGTGTCACAGGTTATCCGACATTTAAACTGTTCCAGAGCGGTGAAGCGGGAGATCCATACACGGGGGGTAGAGATGAGGAGAGCTTTGTTAATTTTATGTCCAGCCTCACATCGTCTACTTCACGACAGGCCGGTGACCTTTGACACCTCACCCAGGAAGATTGTATTCTATAGAGTATTATTTAACGAGGTTGGTGTGTGGGAGCTTTATTGTTTCAAAATGCCAAGTGTGGAATGGGGTTTTCTTGCAAGTGGGTAAACTGGTTAAGCACCCCCTAGCCCCATAACATTGGACGAAGATCATGCACGCCATTGTCTGATTTTTGGAAAAATCGATGTAACGTCGTCTGAAAAAAATTTCTTGCAAGTTTCAAAAAGCATTGTCCACAGTATGTTGTTTAATACCAATTTCCTTGTTAGGTTCTTGCTGCAGTCATGAAATTTTCCATTTCCTTGGAGGTTCTAACTCTCAGGACGTGGCAGCCCATGTGATACCTGGAACGTCATTTCACTACATTTTGGTTGGACTATGTCAGTGCTATGTTGGGTTTTGGACAAGTTCAAAAGTCCTTATAGCAGAAAAAAATAGTCTCCACAGATCACGGCACATTCATGGAAGTTCCTACTGCATCTACAGTAGTTTCTATAAGTTCTCCCTGCTGCATTTGGTTTTCCCATTGACGTGGTGGAAAACCAGTCAATGTAGTTCCAGTGTAATGAGGGGGGTATCGTGTTTCCGCCGTGGCGCATTTTCGTTCTGTGTTGAGTAGTTGTGGGTGGCAATTCACGTGGTGGAGGGAGAGGATAAAAAAAAAAAACAAGATCAGCAAATCTTGTATGTCTTTCACTGGGATTATTATCTATCTCTCTGTTGTGATATGATGATTATAGAAGGCCACAGTAAGAAATCTTTTTCTACATACTGTTTTTATAAGGTGTTAATAATCATCATCTTGGTTTCATTGGTATCAATTGTCTACATCATCTCATCTCTGAGCTATCCCGTGGTGAAAGGTTATGAAATACAATTTTTTTTTTTTTTTTGTACACCATCTGATATCGAGCGTGCTCTCTTCTTTGTCATGATTCAATTCCTCGAACACAGGAAGACGACAAATGAGACTTGAATGTGTATCTATAGATCACATGATTATTACAGAAGCCAAAAAAAGAATAATAAAATCGAACTGTTATTAAAAGAAAAAAAAAAAAATTGCATGTTGTCACATATACACATCAACATATGATAGTATTTTTTTTTTTTGTAAGCACCTATTACTTGCCAGAGTTATCTTGTCATGTTGGGGAGAACCTTCTGTATTCCTGAACGAGTTGTTCTGTGTTGTTCATGGGTGGCTCGGCCATTTGATATTGATAGATAACGATAACTTCCAAAATGGCAGTTCGATGTTGAAGTATCCCCTGTCTCATGAGGGGGAACTTATATGGGAATAACTTCCAGATCATAGAAAAGAATGGAAAGTGAGTAATAAAATTCATTTAGATTTTAAGATGGCCCTCCTCCATAACCCTCCACTACAAACCCATTTAGATTGAATCTCATTTCAAATTGTAGTATTATCATCATTACATTCCATTCAGTGCCCTCTTGCAAAATTTTTAAGAGAAGACAAAATTTGGCAATAAATAACTTTCTAATGTCATTGTACTATTGATCCTGCCAACTCAAGAATCTGTGGAGTAGTCGAGATTGTAGAAGTAGTAGTACATTGTTTTAAGCTGCACAAAATAAACACAACAGTACTGGGGTTAAGACAACACTATCTCATGTCATAACACACACACACACACACAAAAAAAAAAAAAACTCCATTACATATAAATTGTGCCATAACACTCTGTCCTCAGATTTAAAAATAATTGCCATTTCACAGGTTAAGGTTGAGATATTAAAAGCTACATGGTTCATGTCTCTTTATGGAAGATCTGAGAGGGGGGATCCGCCAAATGACAAAAAGCAGGCACCTGGGGACATTGCTTACGGGTAAAAAATTGTTTCTGGAAGCGATTAATTATGAACCACGGAAAGAAAAATTTAATCTGGCAGTCTGAGATATGATAGTATGGAGTAGAAACTTCAAAGGCAGCAAGCATCTCAGGGTTTTTCTCGAATTTCTTTCCCCCACGAAATGCCAAAATTCGAAGCAAAATCTGAACCTGTGAGATCAGGTACATCTGCAACAAAGGTAAGACATTCGGAGCCACTCCTCTTTCTGATGGAGCCAATGTAAGCATAGACTATATTAGTGTGCTTACAATTCCCAGATCTGTTCTGTGGGAGATAACCCCCCTCAGAACCAAGCCACCAGCCTGTGATATCTGAACTGGAAGTATAATGACATTTCCAAGTTGCAAATTCTGTCTACAAATTAAAAATCCACTGGTGAAGAGACACAAAGATGCCCGCAGTTTTACTTTCAAGTAACATTGTACAAAGACGATAACATTTTAGTCAAAAAATAAAATGATCCATACAAAATACAATTCACTCTTTTTCAAGCCACACCCCCATTTGTTGAAGCATCTTTTATAGTACATATTTTTCTGATGAACATTTAATAAATACACCACAGAGGAAGCTCACATTTAACTGTCTATGGAGGAACATTTATGCTGTCATTGTTCCCTATCTACTCAAGAAAGTGTTTCCTTTTTTTTGGGGGGGGGGAGGGAGGCAAAGTTTACACTTGGAGACTTCCCTGAGACAGGCAGACTCTCTGATTTCTCATACAGCAACAAGAGAAAGAAATAGGAAAGGGATTCACTCACTCTCTGAAAAAAATAAACAAAATAGTGATACACAAAGAGAATGAATTAAGGGGAGGCTAATCCACAATCTTGTAAAAAGAAAACTTAACAAAGCCCAGCCACAGTCCTTTTGACACAAAAACACTTGACGAGTAGTATACACATGAGGCCAAGCACACAAAAGCAGCATCAGCATAGTAGGACCCAGTACCTGATAGAAGACGACGAAAATGAGGCCGGTTTTTGACTATCAGGTACTGTTGCTGGGGACGTTGCTCATGGGTATTCCGCTCAGAATGCTGTCTAGGTTCAAGCCGGGACCTTCGTCGTAGTCGTCCAACATCTGCGAGATGTCTGCCTCATCCATGGTGCCGTCGACACTGAACCAGAGGAATGGGAAACAAACAAAAGAGGCACCTTATGAAGCAAATTTTGCTGATGATGAAATACTACAGGTCACTTTTACTTGATGTAATGAACACACAGTGTGTAAATGCACCATTGTTACCTGAGTAAGAATTGGGCTGACTGCAATGTCAGTATTTTTATTGCACCTACTTGTAACCATCATCCTAAACAAGACACAAAAGATTTTGGGCAGAATGTGTCAATGAGAGCTTCAAGAAGAAACACCTCTTAAGTAACACAGAACGCGACGGATCATGGTATACATCGATAACACACTGATCATGGTTGTATGTATGTTTATACAGAGTAGCAAGCATAGGACAAGTTACTATCAAAGGTATACCTGATAAAGAAACTGCCTTTACTGTTAAAATGATGATATGAAGAGAAAAAAAAAAACCAAAAGCAACAGCATAACTCACTACTTCTTTACAGCTGCCTTGTTATTAAAAGTAACTAACTTTGATACACCAACCGATTTTAGGCGAAATATGGTAACAGCATATGTGTGTGTTGAAGAATAGCAAGACACGAAATAATCATAGATGAGCCATCAGACATGCAATTAGTACTGCAACCCTGTCGGGGCTCACTGACATACTTATGATCGGATCATCCTACATAATTTACCCTGTCAGAGTTTATCGATAAACTTATGCTTCGAGTTAAAAAAAATGTATCAAACGATAGTACCTTGCAACCTCTCTGATGACGTCAGCAGCACCTTGACTAACATCATCAGGATTTTGGGAGGGCGGAGAGAATGGCTGATCACTCATGGACACATGCATTCTATCAAACAAAGAGAAAAAAAAAAATGTTTTTCTTAGCAACTGCAAAGTGATCTCCAGAAAACAGTTTTTAAAACAAAATATTTTCAAATTTAGATCTATGTATCATCTACATGAACCAAAGAAAGAACAGTAACTACGTTACAGAATTATCCTAGTTCTTTATTTCAGGTGCACAGGTCACACTGTTACACAGGGCATACTGTTTAAAATGGTATCCCTTTATGAGCCAGGATTGTCATGGTCACCAACATGTTTATGCCAGATTAAATATGACATGAGGTTGGCTTTTCTGGGCCTGTACCGACCAAAAGACACACAAGTCACGATAAATTATTTAATATGAAGCAGAGTTGACTAAGCTGTGCATAAGGCTCCAGACCAAAGATCCTCTGCAGGACGGTACCGAGTCAACATCTAGGACTTGTGATGAGCTCTTTCATACTATTCATGAGGACACATCCTTGTAAAATAGCTGATAATTAAATATTTGTAACAGAGTCAGCTCAAATATCCATTTCTGTTGATATATACATGTTTCACTCGAGCATTAAAAACTGCCATCTCTTTTCTATCACTCTTTTGACATAGACACCTAAATGTGAAACATATCCAGGCTTAATATCTGATTGTCCCGATGATGGAAGATGAGTGTAGAAATAATGCAAGGTTCGACTAACCCTTCTCCTGGTATGGTGGGTATGGTGGCTTTAATGCTAGCAGGAACATAACCCTCATCTTTTGCCCCTGCAGGAGCTATTGGAGGAAAGAGGAATACAGGATTGATGCCGATAAAATATTTAATGATGATTGACAAATGTGGATCTGACACAAGAATACCAATCACAAAGATGAAAGTGATTCCACGTATTCCAAACGACAAATGCAGACCTGGTAACACAGGCGGAATTATAAATGAGGACATATAATACAACCTCATCACAGTGGTAATTGTGGACTCGGCGCACCATAAGACCAAAGACAAAATGTGGGGCTAATACGTAATGAAGACAATGATAAAGGTACGCGAGACCAAAGACGAAATGTAAACCCCATATTATGACATGAACCCATGACAAATGTGGACAAATGGGGAGTACAATGTAATCCCAAAGGTGAAAAGTTGGACTCAATACACTAACATAATCCAAACAACAAATGAGGGCCCCAAACATAATCACAAAGGCAAAAAGTGCACCCAGTGACAAATATACATATAGATCAAAGGCAAACTGTGGACCCAATACAAAATCATCCAATCACAACTGAGGAGCCGGACTATTTGATGTCTTAAATGGACCTCCTACAGAGAAAGAGACACATCTTGAAAGGAGAATAGGAAGTTGTGATATACATTTTGCACAACTTTTTTGCACTCTCTTCCTTCAAATTGAGTATTAGCATATCTTCCTACAGACTTGTGGTGAAAAAGATTGCCAATGACAAATTTTATCAGAAAGTGTCCCATTAGAAAAAAAGTGATGTTTTGATCTTTCTCAACTTGACGCCTGCTAGGGTAGTGACCAATATTAAATTTCATTATGTAAGTCGCTGAGTTACTATTTTGGACCTCCACCGACGATGTAGTGACTGCTCTATAAGGTTCTAGTGCTCTGCTATACACACTGCAGGGTTTCCCCTGGGTTTTTCAGAGTATGAGGCGGTGAGGGCGAATTACTTGATGCCACCATGAATTTTGGGTTCAAATCCGTACTTAGTAGGTTCTCGAAGAATGGGTGATTCTAGGATTTTGACCATGATATAAACAGGGCTGGAAAAAGTGTAAATTTCCCGGGAGACTATTAACAATATAGTCGGATTTCACGCCAGACTTAACATGGCGCCGTAGACGTCATCCGATAGCGAAGCGATTGTCTTACCAGTGTGGGGTCAATGGGCCCACCATATGGCCTCTTGTGGGGTCCATGGACAATCCACGTAGGGGTTCAGTCTCCGGGTGCTTCGCATTTTCAGCGATTTTAGCATTTTAAGACGTGTCCGAATTATTTGAAATCCATGCTAATTTTCAACTCTTTACGTTGAAAATGTTACTGTATCGGGTGAAACCACGATAGTTCGATCAGAAAAAATCATTGATATTGCTTCAAAATCAAAACGTTCTATGAAATGATGAATATGTCACATAGAGTAAACTGTATTACATACATTTTTGAAGTTGAAATGTCCCTAAAAGTTTCGTCCTAACATGGTGGGTGTATATTGAATAGCCTAACCACTTTGCATGGCAATTCATATTTCCGTATTACAAGGAACAAGCGAAATTTTGTAAGTTGCAGGTTTCAGAGTCTTTCAAGGAACATTAAAATTTTTCTTTTATTGTTTTGTTCACTGATCTCAGTCAAAATGTGTAAACTAAAAGTTTGAAAAAGCAGACTATTGGTTTCGTGAAGGGTTTTGAACATAGAAATATGCGTTCATTCTTGTATATCTGTGGGTTGCGATATGTCCGCTAGCTGTCATTCTGTAGGCAATTTGCGTGAACAGGCAGGCCTACGGCAGGCCTAAGCTTATGCTTTTTAATTGACATTGAATGCAGTAAAGGAGGTATACGTAGGATATTCTGGAAACATTTGCCAACGTTGTTTTTCACATATATAAGTGGAAAAAAATTTATCATGAGTAAAAAATAAGGGCATTCTATTACAGGAATAGTAATTTACTTCAAGTTTTGTTGAAGATTGAATGTGGATGTGGCATTAGGGACACACATTTGAAGGGATCTATTTACCAGTTATTTTCGGACGTAACTATTTAGGAAACCACAGGTGTGATCTCTACCATTCTGTGACCTAAAGTTCGGGAACAAGCATGGTATGTACAAGATAAACACTGCCAGAATTACAGGAGCGCATTTCCCGTGAGACGCAAAATTTCGTGGGAAGGAGCCTCCGGCTTCCCGACTTTTTCCAGGCCTAGACATAAACATGTGAGGCGGTAATTACGGCACTTTTTGGCGAGGCGGTCTTGAAAAGTTGCGAGGCGGCCGCCTCCACAATTAAGTATCAGGGGAAACCCTGCACTGTATGCCCTGGGGTCTAACTTCGAGATGATTCGCGTAACTGCTAGAACGTTCCACAGACTAATACGTACTGTACATGCTGGAAGATGCTGGAATGTTGCTGTCTTCTATTGTGTAGTTCTATGTCATTAAGCACCTGCTCTGTAAGTACATGCTAGAAGGTCCAGCAACTTTGCTCTCTTATATGTTTAGTATTATGTCATTCAGCACCTCTCTCTCTTTAACATTCTTGTGTGGAAAGTTTGAGTAAGTAGCTTTTTATCTATATATACCCTTGTTGATTGAGAGCACTCTGAAGATGAATTTCCATTCGATTTCAAGTCACTTCCACGGATCTGGAGACGGAATCGCCATCAACGGTTCCTTTCTGTATTTACTATACAAGTCAACTGAGTCGAGATGTTATTGACCTACACAAAACTCAACGTCTGTTCATAAATATTCATCGCTGTAGCCAGCCTTCTGTCGCCTACTCTCAGTCTGCGTACGTTCGTCGCTGTCGTCAAACCTTTATTCTGGGACACTGTTTATTGAACATCCTCACGATCAACGATCAGCCGACATTTATCGCTAATCGCATTCTCGCCAACGTTGTATCCGACCACTCCAGTGTTGTGGTCACCTTAGTCTTGAGGTCCAAACTGTTACCAGTTACCACCCAATTACCAAGTCTAATTGTAATGTTAGTTAATGTCTAATAAATTGAAAAAACAAATCATTTTAGCCTAATCAAACTTGCACATTGTAATCTGAATCTGTCTGAACCCAAAGTGCGAACGAGTTATTATACTTTAATTGAAACTTGAAGGAACACTCTCGTTCCATCTGTTGTCTGCTTGGGTTCATATTTATCAGCATTCTTTTCTGTCGCCATTCCTGTGACACGAGGATGTGTTTTATGCCCATCCACTGCTTGAATAAGGATGTTTTTGGTCAAAGGCCATTGATGTCTATCTTACCTCTGCAGGTAAACATTGATGATCTTTGACTGAACAACACTCCCTGTTCAAGCTAGGGAGAGGCATAAAACACATACTCCATTCTTGTGAATATTATCGATAGGATGTCAATGTCAAAACAATTTAGGCTATGTAAGATGTGTGTGGTGACAACTACTTATCCTCCTTTGAATTTAACAAACAACAGTCCTCATCATCTTGGACAGTGGATATCACAGAGCGAACATCTTAAAAAAAAAAAGGATTTAATACCAATAATAAATGATTGTTTAAGTCAAGGATGTGTAAGACTGAATGTCTGCAGGTTCAATAAAAATTTTTATGAGGTGATAAGACGGAGAGAGAGAAAATAAACGAGGTCTGCGTGTTAACAACGCTATTCGCTGTGGTACGGATGCTTGCACGTAAACTTAACTTTATCAATGAAACAGATTGTGTGAGGGAATGATGGTATTCAGTAAAAGGTCACTTTGCATACATGGCTGAAAGAAGTCTCTTACGGATTGGCAGAGGGAGAGTGCATATAGCTATACTCACGTTCAATGGAAGAGTAGTACGTATGAAATGCGACGTGTTTTGGGATGTCGGGGTAGAGGTACACGAGCTGTCCGAGGTCCTTGATTCGGTCAGCTAAGGTACGGATGTTGAAATCGTCTCCTGTGTAGGGCTGTAAGTTAAGAACCACCCTCTCTCCTGAAAAAAGAAAAAGGAACAAAAAGTCTCCAACTGTAAATTCAGGAAGCCCCTGTCCCTTATGAAACAATAAAAAGATGGTCACATTAAAGCCTTGATAGTTCCCAAGTATAGTACATTCCCCCCTTTTATGGTCTCATTCTACATATTTTGACCACTGTTCTGCCCCTCTCTCTCTTCCTTGAGTAGTTAGACATTAATTTGAACATTAACTTCACATTCAACATATATCTTGGTCACTAATTCACCCCTCCCTCTGTCTATCTCACCTCTGTCGTTTTCTCCTACCCAAGCGATTGTGATGCCTCCAATTTCAGAGTCGCTGAAACGTAGCAAGAATGTACCGACTGGTTTGGTCATCAAGAGTTCCTGGGCCTGGTGCCTGCTGACGAACCCCATTATCGATCTGATGGTGGGTAGATGGGATCGTAAATTTTAACATCAACCTTTCGCATGTAATACTACAGCTTTAAAGTTTTTCATATAATTGAAATGATTTAAAGTACATCTCGATATGTCAAATAAATATGTCACTGTCATTATGTGAACTGTTTCACGTCCCACAAACTCTGCACAAGGATTGTGACTTTAAGTGTGTTGGCTGTAAAGAGAAATTGCAACCAACTGGCAGAGTTACTGTCATTTCCTTCAAGCCTACGATTTCTGGTATGAAGGACTTCGTCTCAACCTGGACCAGGTCTCTGCTGGCTAATGACGAAACTAATATTTACGCTTTTCGGGGTTGATAGACTTTCATGAGGATACTTATCAAGCACTTTGCAAGGTCTTTACAAGGTAAAACATTTGTTATTTGAGGACATCAAACCACTGTTAAAACACTTCTAAAAATATCATTGGACATTCTTAAACACACTTGAAGTTAACAGGGAAACAAAACTGGTCTTGGTCCAAAACATTTGTTGCAGATAGTATAACAAATGTATAGTGGTATACATATAATTCAAATCACTAGAATTCAAGCACTTTTCAAGGATACTGATGCAAAATTCAAGCACTTGCAATGCCTTGAAAATGACAGGTTTACATTCAATTACATCTAAGGCCACGTAAGAATCATGAGTAAATTACAACAAGCAGGAATCACCACTGCAGGGTGTTATGACTAAATGTTTTTGACCCTTTTTACACTTTGTCTTATTTCTTTCTATTGCCTTGTATTTTATTGTTTTGATGTCTTATTTCTGTGTATATTTTTCTGTTTTCTTACTTTGTAATTTGTACTTGTGCAATGTTGTCTGTTTTATGTTTTTGCTTCTTTATGTTTTTTATTTTTTTGCCAGCACTCAGTTACCCCTGTGGGGTTCAATAAAGTTGATCTTATCTTAAGGCCATTAAACGCTACTAACCCATCATTCCACGGTCCTCTAAAATGCTTTCTTGTGAGTTCCATCACACCATGAAACCATCTCCAGAATGTAAATGTCCGGTTTGGCATTGGATCCTGGCGACAACAGAATGTTACAGGGTTGGTAGGAACAACAAATTGCTTAAGAAAACATAACTTCCTGTATTGTACTTACAAGCAAGATACTGCATAGCCTAAGCCTCAGACGCCCTTTAATGATCATCAAATATGCTACAATGAAACATTTTAACTGTTTAGTGACAGAATGACTTTTCATGTACACTGCAAAACGTATGTTCTGGGGTGATACAATGCTCGTTTACCTTCAAATAGACCTCAATAGCTTCAGGTTTTAGACATGTTCCATCACTGAGAATAAGACATGCCCTAAATCTGATTCAAAATGCACCTGTCCAAACTTGTACTCGACAAAGAAAAGTAGGGGATGGAAAATGGGGGAACTAGGTGTAAGAAGACAGGGAACAAGAGAAGGGGATGAAACTGGCTAATGAGGGAGGGAGCCAGCAGAGGATGACACTCACCCTATTAAAGTTACTCCAGGTGATCTGTAAGCTGGTAAAGTCATCTGTGTTAATACTCTGGCCTAGAGAAAAGAGAAAACAGGATCATAAAAAATAAATAATCATAAATGAAGGAAAGCAAAATATCAACACCACTGATCGAAAAATTATACCAGACACTAGGTGATGAAATCAGATATGAGAAACTTGGAATCATCAACGAAAGCACTTTTAAACTTGACAAAGGCGCATAACTCACAGAGAACCTTACGAAGTCACAAGAGTAGGTAATGATTGAACCAAAGATGATCCATCTACAGAGAGATCTGACGCAAGATTGACTTGCGTATGAGCTGGTATCACTACGGCTACAAGCAGCCCCTTTCAGTTTGTAGGGAAACTTGCAACATGAAGCAATGAAACACTAGGTGTAGGCTATTATGCATCCACACAGTTAGCAGAGTTAGGCTGGCTAGTCTCCTATTCTCGTGAATAATTTACGGTTTCAAGACCTTGGCTAATTGCTTCATCAGACTTCCATCTGTTACAAATTGTGAGAGCATGACATAAATGTAACTTCACACATAGAAAAGGATATAAGAATTGTTTCCCCTTTCAACCAATTCCGAGGGTACCATTCCCAACTGGTGTTACAGTTTTCAATGGAACATGTCAAATCTTCAGGTAGGAAGATTACCTTTGTTTAAAGTAAGTGAGCAAAGTAATACTATACATGTATATATACTCACTACTGAATGCCTTAGCAGCCAAATATTGGAGATTATCATTAGACAGACTCCTGCCATTGGCTGCCATGAACTTGGAATTCAATGCCTTTGCCATTGCAGGCCATAAGACTTTGTCAGGGACCACAAATGGGATTCGGCCCTTGAGGAAGTAAGCACAAAGAAACAAGACATGTGTCAGAGAAAAGGGATTTTGTTTGGTAACTATCAAAAGATGTCAACTAGCAAGACAGATCTTAATGGTGTATTAAAAGTAGGATGTTACACTCTTTAGATACATGAACTACATACTGTACAGTCATCATGTCTGCATAATATTTATAAAGGGGGCATTGGTATTCAGATTTTCTATACATTTCTGGTAACGGTGTATATTCAAATTGGCTGACAAAGGTATAAACATGCAATTCTTAATGAAAAGGGGCACAACATCGCTAACTGATGAATAAGTAAAACAAATGACTCACAAGCTGAAACACCATTCATGAATAGGCAAGGATGAAACAGCCTCGTTACAACTCATGAAAGCCCGGTTGCCATTTAGTTTCAAGAATGCTTCTCAACAGTTGCGACCCATTGTTTTCTCTGGTCCTGCCTCAAAAGCTTAATTTAATAATTTTCTCCCACCTTGTTTGATAGCATAGTCACAACTTTGCATAATGGCACATGTTTGCATGAGTTGAGTTTTCACCTTATGCACACTGCAATGTTTGTTTAACATCTGCTATTCAAAATGGGTTGATTCTTAAAGGGAAAAAGGGCGTTTGTTTTAGAGAAGACACCCATATTTTTTAAACCAATGTTTGCGGATGCAGAATGATAGATCATTCAAAATAAGGAAGGACAGTAGCCTTCTCGTCAAGAAATAAGCTCCTCACAGATAGAAATTCAGTTATTTGTTGCTTAACACTAATTTGTTCACCCAAACTTTTCAAAATTCAAATGATGCATCTTCCTTTACTCATCATATGCATAATGTTTTGAGGAGATGAAACTTAGGTAGATATTTTTTTATGAGACTGAATGGCTTAACAGTGATAACTGCTGTTTTCTTTTGTATGTCATGTTGGTTTATTCTACATGCCCTATTTCCCTTTAAAGGATTCTCAAGCACTGATGAGCACAAACTGATGATCAATTGAATCACAATACTTTGTCTCTTGACAAGGTAATTACCTTGCAGGATCCTCTAAACTATATGAGACAACATAAAAAACAAACAAAAAACAAAGAAACAAACAAACAAGAACACTGAGGAAGCAGGGAATTCTGTACGGTAATCATCAAAACACACAAATGGTTGTTGAGAATAGAAACAACTTTATACAAAACCTTGTTAATATCATTGTATTAATAGTAAAAGAGAAAGAGTTTCATATTTTTCTCTCATTCTGGAGGACAATCAGGGACGAAACAGAGGTTGACAAACCGACAGTTTGGTTTAGAAAAGAAGTAGTTTGTTTTGAAGAATGGGAAATTAAGCACTTTCAATACAAAAAAAAAATAGGAATGAGAAAAAAATATTAGGGCAGTCTGTCAACATAAAATCAGATGTGATATGTAAGTCACTCAAAGGCAACTCAACAAGCACAAAAGACACAGATGATCTAGAACTGGGGTTCCTAGAACTGGCGGCACTCAGCCCACATCCTGCCCACCAGACAATCCACCCAGGCAACCAAAAATATCAAGTAAAGAAAAACATCAAAAGCTTTGCCAAACAAGCAAAACTCTGGCAGATAAACAAATGCTCGTCGCAAATAACACTGATGATGCCTGTCCTAGTTTGTGGTCCACAAATTCAATTCAAATGATGTTTTGGCTCGTCTGACAAAGTAATCGGGAACCCCTGATCTTGAAGAATACTACTATTGGTTATTAAATAAGAGGAAGAGAGATGCTGGGAAACAGGTGGATGATAAGCTACATTTGCTTAATTCTTCTTTGAGGATACCATGATTTTTTAAACAATGTAAGAGTGTTGTTTTATTTCTCTAGAATGGCGTTTTGTTATGGTAGCCCCAACTAGTTCCTTTTTCATACCACTTTAATACATACACAAGTACACATGATCATCATGAGAGGGTAGGGGTTAGTCATGGGAACAAAAACTAAAACGACACACGCTATTGTTAATATTAGACGCCATTCACTACTCACTTGTTTTTCTTTTGTTATTTTGTGTAGTGGTTGACCAAACAAATAAACTGTTTTAGGCTTCTGGTTGCCACTTCCTGACTCTCTTTAACTTTTCAAACTTGATTTGTACATTCAAAAGAGATTGAAATGTACGTTTGTTGAACTGAACTGATAATGGCCATTACCCAAACATTCTCATGGTTGCACAAAAGCAAACATCCAAACATAACATAAATGTTACTACAAGTGAAAGTAACTAGCAGTAGTAATGTTAAAATTACAATGCTTAAATGTTCAAATTACAATGTTAAAATCAAAATACTAGACATTAAAAAAAAAAATCCTTGACTCACTGTGGGTGTGCAAACACATCTGTACAGAATCTACATGCTCGGTGACACCTGTTCTTAGCTGCCAGTAACTTAATTCCATTTTTTCTGGATATACCTGAGTCTCGACAAAACTACAACAGCAACTTACCTGCGATGTTATCCTGAAAAGGCAATATAGCAGCATCTTCCCACCTACCATAAAAACAACATTTATCTATAGCACTTGCATGTGAACTGATACCATTCACAGAAGGGACTCCGGACAGCATGCCACAAAATTATTAACGAGGGCACGACCTCGATGGCCCGGAGGTAAGTCTTTGACAAGAAGGAAAAATTGCAACAGAAACTTGACGAGATGGACAAAAGTGGGAGGAAGGACCAGCTGGTTTAGTAGCAACTTGCAACCAGCTTCCAATACACTTCAAAGTCAAAGGCAGAATTGTACCATGAACTCAAGAGAAATTTAAGTTTAATGACTCCAGTCAATGTGTTTATTTTGACAATTTCTTGAAAGTTTTTCAAAAATGGTTTACCAATTGCAGACTTGCTAGGCATTACTTAATATTGCTTGAATACGTCAAAATTTTTTCAGACATAGTACAACCACTAGATGACATCAAATATTGCACTGCAGAACAGCTACCATGGTTGTTTAGCTCTCTACAAGCTCACCTTTGATCAGTGAGCGATATGTGCGTGACAGTCATTGAATTTTTGCTATCTGGAAGTATACACTGCTACCTCCACCACAGCAAGGATCGAAACCTGGGATTTCAATATGTGAATTACCATCCTTACCTTCCTGGCTTCTTGGCACGAGGAGCCACCTGAGACAAAAACCGTAAAACAACGAACGACTTACTTGCTCTGCAAAGGCATTATCCCAGAGTACCGTAGCCATTGCATTGGATTCTTGGTTACCGTGAACAATCACCACCACAGGTAGGGACAGAGTCTACGAAACAAGGTTACGGAACAAAAGAAACATTCAAATGTCTACACTTCCACCACTGAGGAACCTGGTAAAAACAACCAGGTCCACCCTTGACCTTTTGGGCCGCTTTTGTCCAGTGTCGCACACCTGGAGACCCGTACTGTCGACCAGAGACTCTGCTACCGTGGCTAACAGGGATGGCTGGCGAGCTTGGAATGTTGGTGTACAGTGGTGTAGCAGAGGGCAGGAGTTTTGTCTGAGCACGATCTGGGATCCAGTTGACTATGCCAGACTGACAGACTTGCTTTGAGAGGTATCAGTTTTAGTGAGATGGACATTACATGCTACAGCAGTCCTAGTGATAAACTAATTTAGTTAAGGACTCTGCCAACTACTTCCCTTGGAGAAAAAAAAAAATGCACTTCTTGTTCTCCAACGAAAACAACGAAAGGCCCAGCTGCTCACCACAATCACTACACCAAAACTGCAAGCTCTCCAAAATGGAGCCTGTTACATGGTTGAAAGGTAATGTTTGCTGATGTGACAGCGATAGCAAGGGTAGACTTGTAAGACAGACAGACAGAAAGAGAGACGGACAGACACAACAGGGAGAGAAGCGAACACAAATGAGGGCATGCTGTAAGCCGGTCGTCACTTACTGCTTCTGAGAAGGCATTATCCCAAAGAATAGTAGCAAGCGCATTGCATTCTTGATTACCATGGGACACCACCACAACGGGAAGTGATAGGGTCTGAAGGATTAAAGAAGAAAATGAAGCAAAAAGAGAGAAAAACACAAAAAAAATAATAGTAACTGGTTTTAAAAATACTGCAGCAAGATGAAGAAACAGCTGTGCAAAAAGATTTGATGATGATAAAAGAACATTTAGGGCAACACAGTTTGGTAATTGGCATAAAAATAATAAACACATGTAATTCACAACACAAAAGCAAATACAATTCCTTTTCTACTTATCAATTTTCATCTTTTTGGTGTTGTTTCAGGATTTACAAATGAAATTGTCACAATCCCAATCCCTCCTCCCTCACCCATGTCTCACATTTTATTTGTTTGATCAATCTAATCAAATCGAATTTCATTCCTTTAGACTTTTTCCCTATTCCTCCCTTCGCAGTACCCACAATGCATCTGTGGAGCTTGCGGTAATGATAATATTGTAAGATCTCACACTGCATAGCTGTGTATCTCCGACTACGCCAGTGACAGCAGTGACATTACATTTGATATGTCTGAGCAGTTTGAAGAGAATACAAAAATTGCATCCAGGGGCCAATTAAAGAATGCATCCGGGATATTTCACATTTTGCTCAATCATGCTGTTAATAAGATTTTGTGGTTTCCTAAAACCACACAGCAATAGACAAACATATGCATTTTGATATCTACACTAGGCTAGTTTAATTTCTGACAACTTCTTTCTGCTGGCAAACCTTTCTCTAATACAAGTACCATTGATTCAGGATTTTCCCACAAAGCTGTGCCCGTCAAACATTGAAATACATTTGATATCATTTTAGTTTGACTATTTATTTAAGATACCAGAAGTAAGATTTCAAATAAGAAACTAGTGACAAAAAACAAAAAACGAAACTTTTGACTAGCCTCTGTTTGTTGCTCATTTGAACAAATTAATGGTGCTGATGTCACCACTCACAATGCAAGTTTTTCTTGAAATGCTGTGGCCAAAAACTGTAGTACATTTTCTTTTTCAATAAATGAGAATAGGCAAATGGGTTTGCTTCCAGTGACTAAACCTCATTCATCCATTACTAAAATAAAAGCTTTAAT
The DNA here is from genome assembly GCA_021234535.1 of Stichopus chloronotus. NCBI lineage: Eukaryota > Metazoa > Echinodermata > Holothuroidea > Aspidochirotida > Stichopodidae > Stichopus > Stichopus chloronotus. The sequence goes on from CM037835.1 coordinate 17,305,251, forward strand.
TTGATAAGGGATGACACAGTTAATTTTTTACTCCCCTCTTGAAAGTTTATCTTCATCTTCTCCTAGAGAGAAATACTAAAATCAGAGAGGAAGCAACAATTTACTTTGGCTTCAAAATATATGTGTTGCAATTACAAAGGTGTAGAGTGCAAAGACTTTAAATTTGTTCCCTTATCTCCAGGTGGCTTAGAATATTTTGACAAGACATGTCATTTCTGATTTTTTTTTCTTTATCTGTTAACTGAAAGCCATGAACTATAAACCAGAGTTTGTTGATTTGGTTTTGCAACAATGAGTATAACAATGATATGTTTAGTAACATAAAAGTCTGGCGAACATGTGACAGGAGGGGAGAAAATGTTGTGTGCATGCCAAAAATCAAAGTAAATTGCAAACTGGTTTATTTGTGTTTTTATTTTTTTTGTTTTTTAAGGTGTTCGTTTAAGTCTTACCTCTTCCACAGAAGCCTACTTCGAACGCCAAATGAAACGTAACGATGCAGTGCATTTTTTCTTCTTTTTTTTTTAATACTTTTGCCGTGTTATAACAGTGTTCCTTGATTAGCCCTTCAAACCACCAAAATGAGAATGAATGCTGTCAGCGTAGCTCGGCTGGTATGCATGCTAATGTGTATTAAAGCTATATTCAGCATGATAACATCTGGACACTAAACAGAGAATGAGGCATGAAGTTGTAATAGCAGGTAGTAGTAATGCGTGCAATTAACATTTTCTGGAATGCCTTTTTTTTTTTCCATTTTTCATTCATGTCAAATGATGTAAAGATTGGGAAGGGACGACTCACAGAAATGCAAATCAATATCTAGTACGGGTAATGAACAAACTCATGTACATGAAGACCTAAAACATGATCTTGATTCCTTGAGCAGCATTGTAAGTATATGTTGTCCAAAATAACAACTGCCTTAACAATTTAGTAGATCAAATTTTGTTGAGTCCACCTCTGGTAGCAAGGACTGAAACAGAAAACGGACGTCCGGGCTTCAAATCACGAAGTGCGATGTTTCCACATTGTCAATTGGCTTTGTATAATACAGGTTTTAAGTTTCCAGAAGTTTGATATTGACAACTACTCAAAATGCTGCTTCAATTACATTAAAGAGAAACAAAAGTGAAAACGATGACAAAAATACAAGATTTTCTTCTTCTGTTCAATTAATAGACACATAACTGACTAATAACCACCGGAAAACAATCTGCCGCCCCCTTCGTTTTTACCAACAATGCTGAGCATTACAATACCAACAATGTTCCTTCCATTCCTGTTCACAAGTTACCCTTAAATTCCTCTGAACATCTTTCAGTGTTGTTTGTTCAGGTGTTCACCAAATAAAATTTTGAAGGACATTTGCAAGCAATGACAATGAAATAGTTGTACTTTATTAAAGTCTGCACAGCGACATCTCATTCAATGAACAGGTTTGTCCCCAGTAACCTGCATGACATATGGCAGGGTCAAGGTTTCTTTCCAGTGTAACTATCACAAACATGACGTACAGACAACCAGTTAGTGTGCGACATAATTTGTTTTTGTTTTTTCTATTAATTTTAATTTTGTTGTTATCAAGAGTTGCACCACAAACGTTTGAAACACTTCAAATTGTTGCGTATGTCAGGAGTCGATATTGTCAGCATACTAATAATCACATAACATGAGGAAAATCATTCCAGTGATAATGTAAGGAGAGGGAAGGCCTGACCTTTCTTTCACTTTTGTATTCCATTTTTTCTTTTACCAGTAATAACATAAACTAAAGACTAAAAACCTCCTTTGAGATGTTTCTCAATGATCAGGAATTTGCGTATTTAAGAATAAAATTACCATGTGAAAAGTACTGACCATTTCTAAAAATTCAACATCTTTCGATTATAGTTCCTTAACATTATTGACCCACGTTTCCCCTCTGTCTTTAGTGCATACATGCAATGTGTCTGGAAGGCTCCTTTCAATAAAGCAATCTGCACGATGAAATCAGCTCTTGAATGTACTATTTTATTATTTATACTTTATTTGGGGAAGCAGTTAAAACTTATAACAACTTTTGGAATGTCTGTTCTCATCAATTATTGTTTTTCTTTTCTTTTTTTTTTTTTGAGAAGTTAAATTTATGATCTGGTTGTGCGACTGAGATACAAGATATATCTCAACAAGGTCTGGCAGGACCTGAACAAGTAGAAAGATTTCTAAAGGAAAATTTAAATATGTCACTGGAATGATTTTTTTTCTCATCTTCAGTACTTACATGATTTTTTTTTTTTTTTTCCAACCCATGTAACACCTTCATATTTGATTTCATTGTGAGGAGAAGTCAGCAACAACTTATGTCACCAGACCATCAAAACCCTTCTAACCTCTTAGGTTGCAACAACCCTGGTGTAGCTCAGGATCATTTAGGTGGGTAACATTGAAAGACACAAAACTTCTTCCTTCACTTTTGTAACCAAACCAGATTGAAAATAAGCACACGATTTTGGCAACTGATGTTGGTTTCCATGTGAAACTTGAACATATATCATCGTATGTCTTCAACAGAGTGCAGCATTGATTTTTTCATCTAGAGCTACATTTGACAGACACAGAAAACAAAGTAATACAAGAGACCAACTGCTGTGATATCAAGTTTAGTGAACCCTCATAGAAGAATTTCACAATTGGGTATGTTTCTGTGAAATTTGCCTCATGGTAGCAATTTTGCAATCTGACATGTAGTAACAAGGAAATTTTTTTCTCTTACCCTGACATGGAAGACAAGCTCTCCACTAGAAACTTTAAACTGTGATTGAAACAAAACAGTAAACTTCTCCTCTGTGACAAACTGCGGAAAGAGGAGAGAATTGAGTCAGTACACTGAGGACAGATTTGGCATGCATTTCCACCCCAAAATTGTTCATCATTTTACAGCTAACAAGGGTGCAGCTTGTTCTGATCAACAAGCAGTGTTCTCCATAAATTTTCAAGAGAGGTCACACAGGATGGGGGGGGGGAGTGAGATGTTGAGAGGAGGGGGATAAACCTCTACTCCAGAAATTGTTGATAACTAAGACACCAAGATGCCAAATGGTCCCATATACAGACAAAAAAAGAAACACACACACATAAAAAAAAAATCACATTTTCCCAACACGACTGAGAAGAGAAAGGAATTTCTTCGATCACTACTGACAATTCAATTGCCTACTTTCAATTTCGATACATGAATGGAAAGTATCAGACCAAATTTCACTGACCTCTGATCCTCGTCTGTCTGCCCTCCTGATCCTCTTCAGTGACTGTGGACAAGAGACAAACAAGACAACATCACATACAGCTTGATGCAACCGATGGTACTGTCGTTGATGGGGCTATATCACGCAAATATCAACGATTACCTAATCAGATTTTTAGATTAGTCTGAAAACAAATGTCTCTGAGATTGTAGGAGAGACCTTAGTGAAACAAGAGCAACTTCAAAGTGGTAGGAAGAGGACAAAAGAGGAGAGGGGGAATGAAAGAAATTTTTTGTCAAATATGGTTTTTGGTATTTTTTCCATATCAGCAGGGAGAACCATCTGCATGTAAATTCTACTGTAGATTCCTTAGAAGTTTTCAGACTATCACAAATGAATACTAATTAAACTGTGGAATGTTTCTGAAAAAGAAAAATTAGACCTTGATCCCTTCCCAGAAAACTATGCTTGTATAAAGTCTGCCATGAAATCTTTACTGGTATCGCAACCATCGTCTAAGGCAATCCATCCATTTTGAACTTTTTTATTGCAAGATGCTGCCAGTTAATGGCATTTGTTCAAATAGTCATTTCACTCTTTCTGGCTCAAGTAAATTTTACTGCCTGAGGAATGACCTTTAGTGAGTGCTCATCTAACCATACGTGCACATACAACTAACATTCAGACATCAATAAAATTTCCTGGTTCCTGGTAGTATACATGAGCAGCACTAGCAGAGCATGCTTCAATGTTGATATTGCAAACATTTGCTACAAAACGACCCGACTCTACCACTGAATGAAGTGATGCCATCATATATAATGAAAGTACCGTAACTGTTGCAATGAATTGAATCGAACCAGCCACTAACGAAATGGGACACCATAAAAGAAGGTTATAAACTGCTGCAATGTGTTGAACATCTCTACCCAATGGTGCACTTTTGACTAAGGTCATGACTACAAACATTTTGAGAGGGTTGGGAATGGTAGGCAAAGGTGCAAGAAGACGAGAAAACAGGAATTGGTAGATGAAGATTGCCGGTAAATGTGTTCACATTTAGATCTGATACGATACTGTGCAGAAAGGAGAGGAATAAGTTCAGGAGAAAACAGGTAGGAACATGGGACAATGTGAAGAGGTAAGAAATAATTGAATTTGAAAAGGTCCTCCCATAGAGCAGGCGGTACTATTGAGAAGGTGAGGTACAAAAGGGTAGATGATTACCAAAATAGACTCTGTAACATAGTCATGGTGCATGACGGTTCGGCATGGAAATAGTACAGTGCGGGCATAGGGGTAAGCCAGACACAATGTAGGGGAAACAAACAAAAAAAATTCAAGAAAAAAAAATGTAGCAAAAACTCAGGGTGGAGGGACCAATTAAATTACTATTCCTGCACAAAAATGTACATCCTGGCATCTCTTTGTCTTGATAGAGGTGATCATATTACAGGAGAAGTTAGAATTATATTTTGTTTGTGTTGACTGAAGTTGACAAATTTTTCATGTAAGCATTCCTACATGATTCAGCTGAAAGCACGGTTCCTCCACTTTCTGGTGGGGGGGGGAAATTTTCACAATTTGTCCATGACTTTCCAAGGATCAATAAAGAATTTCAATAACCTTCCTCCCAACATCTTACATAAAATTTTCAACTATGACAGCGAAAGCCACAGCATTATGAAACAAAGAGAATAACAAATGGCGATATTACCAGCGAGCAGACATTTTAACATTGCCAGAGAGAAAGGATCAATGTCACTTTGGGAAAAAGTTTCAAGACTTTTCCATGACTTTTACACAATTTCCCAGAATTTCGAAACTTTTCCATTCGTCAAAATAATTTTCTACATTTTCGTGACTTTTTCAGGTTTTTCATGACAGTTTAAACCATGTGAAAGGTTCAAATTTTTGTTGTGAGTAATTAATCTGTAACACGTTGGCAAGTCACACATTGCACTGCGATGAGTTGGTCTGCTGACACTGACATAAGAAATAAACACCAGCTGCCCGATTCAATGGCTAAATGGCAAGGGTAAGGGGTGAGATTTGCCATAATTTGTGTCATAAAGTATACATAAATGAACAGAATAAAATGCCGCTTCAATGCAAAAAAAAAAACATACCATATTTCTGAATGTGACATTTAGCACCCCTGTGTCCTTGTGATATTCCATGACCCCACAGTTGTTCAGGATGTCACCGCTGGTTTCACTGGCGAGATAAAAGCGAGTAAAGATAATTCTATTCCACACTCATCGAGGCAGCATCACCTTGATGAACACATGCACTGACTTAAGGGTGTCACTCTGAAAAACACATGAAGACCAGAAAGCCAAAAGGCTTTGTGATTCCTTGCCTTGATAAAATACATTTTGAACACAGCAGTTTGAAAACTGACATCTGTTTGATTCACACTTGTAAGAAGAAGGGCTCACAAGTGCATTTTTGTTTAGTTTCTTAACCCAAAATATGAACCCCTTTTTGTTCTGACAAATTCTCTCATTCCTTTGTGCTGAAATGATATGATTTTTCTTGACGGTGAAGTGCCATATGATAAATTAGTGCCAGGGAGATGGTAACATCAATCAACTCACAGGTACCATGTTGATACTCATTGTTGTTTGTCTTTCCAATCAAGGGAAAATGCAGTCACCCCAATCAGAGTTAGTATGCCTTGTTACTCTAACTTATGATTGGTCTATTTCGATTATGTGGTAATATTCTTGTGAATTGTGAAATCCAAGGAGAATTTCAACTTGCTTTCCCTATTGTTTGTAATAACTATGCTCAAAGTGTCTTTAGAGGAGCTTGTAACAGAAGGAAATTAGCAAGACTTTGCTGCTTTTTGAAAACAAATTTTAGGGTAATATCGTGTAAACAAGGTTTTCAGGTTTTGACCCCCCGTGGCCCCAGATGACCTTTGACCTACACCAAAAACAATAGGGTACTTCCTCTCAATATGGGGCATCTATGTACTAAGTTTGAGAACTTTTCAACTTTCCCTTCTTGAGATATCGTGTAAACAAGGTTTTCAAGTTTTGACCCCTGGTGACCCCAGATGACCTTTGACCTCCACCTAAAACAATAGGTTTATTCCTCTCACCACAACACATCTGCATACCACGTATGAAATCTATCCAAGCTTCCAGACTTGAGATATCGTGTAAACAAGGTTTTCAGGTTTTGACCCCTGGTGACACCAGATGACCTTTGACCTCCACCAAAAACAGTAGGGTTCTTCCTCTCACCACAACACATCTACATACCAAGTATGAAATTTATCCAAGATTCCTAACTTGAGATATCATGTAAACAAGGTTTTCAGGTTTTGACCCCCGGTGACCCCAGATGACCTTTGACCTCCACCAAAAACAATAGGGTTCTTCCTCTTAATATGGGGCATCTATGTACCAAGTTTAAGAACTGTCCAACTTTCCCTTCTTGAAATATCGTGTAAACAAGGTTTTCAGGTTTTGACCCCCGGTGACACCAGATGACCTTTGACCTCCACCAAAAACAATAGGGTTCTTCCTCTCAATATGGGGCATCTATGTACCAAGTTTGAGAACTGTCCAACTTTCCCATCTTGAGATATCGTGTAAACAAGCAAAGCCGTCACATACACACACACACACACACATGCACACACACGACATCACCATCGCATAGATTCCTTGCCTGCCTTCGGCAAGGAATCAATAAAAGATAGGCTACTCTGTGATACCAGTGACAAAATGCAAAATAATAAAAAGCAACCTGTCAAATAAAATTCTCTACGAGCATTCACAAAATTTGGTTAATTTGTACATAATTCTGACACAAACGCTTCAGAGCTTTTTGGTGATTTGAATGTTGACGTATTTTTAGACAGTGACGAGAACTTTCAAGTAAACATGACAAAAATGCAGTCATAATGCACCAGTTACGAGATGATTGGAATCGCAAGGTTGTAATGGACCAGAAGTATAATTGTAATTCTCTACATAGCCTCAATTTTTTCTGTTTTCAAAAAAAAAGTAACGAAGGAAGGAACACCACAGTCTTAATTGTCATGGTGCCATAGTCTTAATTGTCATGGAGTACTAAGAAAGAAGCAAAGCCTAAGAAATGGTGGGAACATGCGACCGAGGTGTCTTTCTGATTTTAATCACCCAGGTCTGTTTGTGCATCACAATATCTTGTGAAGAGAAAAGAGCATATATACTTACAGCAAGCATCTACCATCAAGATAGAATAGGTAACTACCAGCACATATTAAACTCTTTTAACTTTTTTTTCTTTCAGTTTGAACAATCTTTCTGACCTAGTTTTATTCTGTTGTAATATAACTGCTAGACATGGTATCCATTACTCCATACACACCACTAAAATTCTTCTTGTACTAATACTAGCAAAATTAAATTGCTCCATCATACACTGAGGAGACAGATAGTAAATCATGTTCAACTGAAGCGGTGGCTGCCACCTTCTGGCTGGCACAATGACACAGTCACTGAACAGGACAAACTTCATCAGTGACGAATTTGAAAAACACTCTTATCATCACATATATCATAAAAACCAATTCTCTAAATACTACACAAGATAAAACATTTAGGGCAGCTGCCTTTTTCATTAACAACAACGAAAGTGAAACTAATAACACAAGAAATTTGTTCATTTATTACCCAGCAGATCACACTCATATGAAAATTTCAACATCCCTCTGTTCCAAATTAAAAGTTGCCAAATGGGAAAGCAAAATTGAAAATTAAAACTTAGCCTGTTACTACGGTTAATGTCACGGCCGAATATCCTCAACCAGAGGTAGCGGGTGAGTGACACAGAGAGAGAAGAGGCGTAACTGACATGAAGGGTCAATGACTTTAAGTTTTACTCACTTCATGTTGGCACTTTCATTCTTCAGTAGAGCCTTGGCTTGGCTCTCACTGTGAAGCAATGAAAAAAAAACAACATGACTCATTTGAGAAAGACACTGTACACCTGATGGATGAAATTTCCGTGAAATTCCTGATAAGTGTAAATTGATGTTTGCCATTACAAAACCATGATAACCACATGACTGAAAGTGTGAAGGTCACAAGACTGCAAAAACTGGACAAGCAAGTCCTTGAACCTGTTGTCAATTGGATTACAACTTAGACACATTTCCACTAGAAGTAGCAATATGTGGTTTTAAGTATTTCAAAATAAAAACGGAAAAAAAATTAAGCAATATGCACATGACACCGTGGGTGTCCATGTCACATGTATTTATACTTAAAGAAAGAGGCAGTGCAACACACACGCTAACAAAAAAAATTAAACTGGGAATTAGCTAATGTAAGAGGAACTAATGTACATTGAACTGATAATAATATGCTGAAATTACACATCCATCGAAAATCAGTCATGACTTGAAACATTCACAAACATAATCTACAAATGATCTTGTAATTTAACAAAAGCAATGAAAACAAACATGAAAATTAACTGAATTTTGCAGCATTCAACCATCAATGAGTACAAAGAAAGCTCAGACAATGTGAAACAATAATGCATCAATCATGTGTGTATGTGGGGAGGGAGAGGTGGGGGTAGAGGTGGAGGGAGAGGTAGGGGGTGGTGAACTGCACCCCATTCGTAAGAGCACAATGAAACTGATACAGTGACTCAGGGAAGTGATGGTGACCTGTGATAAAGTAACAAATTTACTCTCAACCAAAGGTGGTAATGGCAACAATGTAACCAATTGTGCCTGTGTTGAAGAAGGACAAGGGTGAAGGAGGGGAATTAATGGTATGTTCATACCACAGTATAGAAGTAAGAGGTACCTTTGACAAAGAACCAGACCTACTTGTAGTACAAGGTTGAAAATAGACCTGTTACAATTGGGTATACACATGCAGGGGCTAAATGCAGGAAAGGTGGGGGAGGGGGAAATAAATTGTTAACTAATCACTTCTTCCAAATGAGACATGTGCTACAGTTATAGTCTTCAATGATCCATATTTCCACACCTTTTCATCTCATAGTTTGGGATGTATCAAGTATCACCTACCTTATGATGGTGGCTTTCACTTGAGGTGGTGTCATGTGTACATTAAGTTTTCCTCCAACCAGTAATCTTTACAGAAATAATGAAAGGCATGACAAGGATTTATTCCTGAGCAGCACAACATTACATGAAAATAATATTTAAGACAAGTCTCTCCATTAGGTCAAGTGGAAAAGGAAACTTGAGGGAAAATTATACATGTGTAAAGGTGCAGTATATTTATAGGAGAACATGGATTATGCACATCATGTTGTGAAATGCCAAGATTCCAAAACGATACTTTGCCTTTCTTTTATATGTGGGAGTTTATGGAAACAAATCATCAAACGTATTGGCCTAAACCTTTTTCATACTGCAAAATATGAAAGTACTCTACAATTGAATAACCAAATGGGTTGATCATTGCTGGAAACTTGAATTCACAAAACCAGTACAATATTTCGATGGAAACATTTCAGCCAGAAGAAAAGAATCTTCAGCAAAGTTGAAATTCAAATCACCGACACAAAGGAGAGGACATTTAGCAGAAAAGACTCCAGACATCATGTGGCAGTAGTAGTAGTGAGTAGCAAACACTGGCTTCAGAGGACACACACAACAAAGTGATTTTCAAGTAAACCCAGGGTTTCCCCTGGTACTTAATTGCGGAGGCAGCCACATCGCAATGTTTTAAGACTGCCCTTGTCAAAAAATACCCTAATTACCGCCTCACACATTTATATCATGGTAAAAATCCTAGAATAACCCATTCGTGAAGAACCTTATTATGGACTTGAACCCAAACTTCAAGGCTGCAATCAGGTAATTCGCCCTCGCCGCCTCATACTCCCCAAAACACAGGGATAGATTGTGATGACTTCACACCTTGCCCAACATCCACACCACAAAAAACAAAATTGACAGATTCTGAATAATTTGTACATTTTCCTGATAAACCGAAATTTACCTTCTTACAAAACTAAAGACTGACCAACAACCTACAATCTTGGACAAAATACCTTGATACACCCCGCGCCCCTGTTCAATGTTGGCTATAGTATTGCTGTTCAAAGGGTACATTCACTTCTATAGCGCAACATTGGGAAGGGGCGCGGGGTTTCATGTTATCCTCTCACCTAAAATTCAGTATTATATTTGCAACATACGACAAAGTGTCCCAACAATTTTGTCCAAGATTGTAGCTTTGAAGACACCTATTAAAAAATTTATTCCAACATGCCACAAAGAAATACGAATGACATGTGAAGCTTAACTGATAAAACCTGTGCACTTAGACAATTACCAATGTCTGCCATTTTCAGAACGCCTTGTGATAGAACTCCACTGTTAGGCTGACACTAATCTAGTCCGAATTTCAATTTTACGTCATGACCTACTTACAGAGAGCATAAGGTGTAATCTCACAGGCGCAAACGAAATTGATTCACAAGATTACAGTCTTGCAAGCAGCTGCTTGAATGGAGACAATAGGAGTTACTATTCATCAGAAGATCCGAACAAAAGTCGATGTATTCACTTCGGAGATATTGAAAAGATTTCATCGACTGCAGGTGGAATGTTCCACTTAGATTTCAGGATCACTGAACTGTCCTTCTACACCACGTACAAATTTGACACAGTAAAAGAGGAAAAATGATACATACACACATGCCCTGATGCATATTATTGATACTGCTTTGAAATTTACCCTGATTTGTGACCTGGACAGTTGGTTGTCACATATCTCATGAGTTTAAAGTGTAAAGATTGATTTGTAACTTCCAAGTATTAATGTGATTAAGACTGTACAACAGAGGAAGCAGAGAACTGTTTTGTTACATATTTCACTATTAATTCAAATTTCCAGAACCCAGTAAAAACTCCTTTTTTGTTTGGTATTCACTGAAGCAATGGAGTGTTAAATGATGCCGAAGTGAAATCCCGGGGCAAAACAGAATACAATGAACGACTGAAAGTGTTAAGTTCAATTGCTTCTCTTTGGGCCATTTTACATTACGTCGAGTCCAACTCGACTTTCACTTTCAGGTTGAAAGTGTATTATTGGCACCTTCAAACTAGATGGAAAATTCCCTTGTATCATTTATAACTTACAGACATCAGCTTTTCCTTTTTCAGGAAAAATAGTAATATGAGAAATCCAAATCATCTAAATGACACATACTCATCCATACTGACCTAAAGATCTTATGAATAGAAACTGATTCGACTGCTGGGGTAACTGCAAAACTTTTGCTTTGTAAAGAGATGTAACATGCTTGTCACACATACTTTTTCCATCAGAGTTGACACCACTCTGAGGGAAACACTTCCCTCTCGGTTGACATTTTCTGGCGATTGAGGAAAATTTTTAATACAATTTTCTTGACCAAGCTAGTTGCCCCTCATAATCACTAGAAGAAATCTTAATGTATTGCTTGGTAGCAGACTGCACTGAATCATAGGTCTTTCCCATATCTAACCTATTGTCTTTTCAAAACACAACAGTCAGCTGCTATGACGAACCAGACATTGAAGACCCCAGTTGTATCATTGAATCTTCAAGTTAACCACATTTTCAGCTCTGCATTTCACTTCATCAAGTAGTGTATGTGAATGACAGAGAATTACAACCTCCTATGACTGAAAAAAAATAACAATTTACCAAAAACTGAGGTGTTGAAAACAATGCTGTTATTTTTCTCTTTGACTTGCGTTTTTGAATATTTGTTAACAGATGAAGAAATCAAAGGTTAGGAACAGTATCCTACCATACGTATCTACAATACACTCCATGGCAAGCTTTTAGATAATGCTACTCACAACATTCAAAGTATAATTACCTTACTGAAGCTGAGAATCTTGTCTCTTTCTTCAGAACTTGAGGTGGTTGCTTTTCTATAATAAAGGTGCTGAACGAAAAAGCAAGCAAAGAATTTGAGGAGGCCATTTTGGTGGAAAATTAGAGCAATACACATTACTTCAAAATTTTTAAAACAGTAGCAATTACTCTACTTTGTTATGAACTTAACATGCAAGTTTATGTTGAATTTAAACAGACTCATTTTTCACCCTTGCATCAGTTGTGTATGACCATCCAGAATGTTTTTCATAAATGACGGTTGGACGACTTTCAAAGAAATGTAAGACCGTCAACTACTGTATCTTCAAAGGCTACTCGTTTGCCAAAAAAAAAAGGAACAGCGTATCAAAAGAGAGACAGTGTTCGCGTTTGGTAACCTTTGTCCTTTGAAAGGAGCAGACAATCAGATGATTGGCATTGGCAGGAAATTCAGCATGTAACTACCGCATCTAGAATGCTTCCTATCGAACGATAGTCGTAAATGAATATCAGTGAAATATTGCCCACAGTGGCTGTAATCATTTCAGATCAATTCAGCGCTGTTTTTTTTTTTTTCAACCCAACCCACATTCAACTTTCTTGTTTCAATATTTGACATGCCTTTCAAATCCTGGACACTGCATATTGACATTCTGGGACTCTTTTTTATGAATCCGCTGATGACATGCAATATCTGCAACAGTGTAGAGAGATAGTCAAGATAAACACACTTAAATTTACTGTGCTTCTGAACGCCAAGCATTTCATCCGCAGATTATGTTCACCTCGGGCGAACAAATCCCCTGCTACCATTTACCACAGAACACACAAAAAGGATAAAAACGTTCTGTTGATTTGACTCCATCTGACTTTAGGAATTGATGGGGATGTTCGTAATTCACCTCTCGATTACGAGATTGGAGGATAAATTTCAATTTCTAAACCAGGAAAAGATGGTACGCCATAAGAAGGGGACAAGCATGACTTTTGTACAGATGCAGTTATAATATCGATAGCCAAAGGGGACAAAATAAAAGCATTGATGACAAATTTATGCTGTAGACACCGAATAAGTTGGACATTTTGATTACAAAGTGACAGTGACTGATTTAGCATCCATGAAAAAACCTCAGAAAAAATAACTTTGAAAAGAAAGGACTGATTCTTATACAGATGTTCATGTTACCACTTATGTAGAAGGTAGAACTTTTGAATAATCAGGTTATTGTTTTTCTTTCTTGTTAGTGTGAGCGTCATCCTCCACTTTTTGTAACACTGCACACGTTTATCAAACGATCATCCCAAACCAAACGAACGAAATCGAACTGACAACCAAGACAGACAAAACGAAACATTCAGTCTGTTTTTCTCTAATGTGCCTGGTATCTGTGACTTTGGTCCGACCCGGGTGATAACCATCAACCGTGAGAAATATCTGCACATACCAAACTATGCTCTGAGCACCAGACGCATCAACACGTTTGCACACACGTGCAACTTAAAGCATGCATGCACTAACACACCTATAAATTGACAAGACAATCAACTCATCCATTTCCTGGCAAAATCTAAATATAAAATGAAAATCACAAGGCAAAGGAAAAAACTTGTTCAATCCCGATCATAAACTGACAATATCTCTTAATCAGCTGACAGACTGTTACTGTGTCTGATGAGAGACAGGGAATCCCATTCGATATGAATCTGACCTTGTGACGAGAGTTGACAGCAAGGTTGTGATTTTGTTGTCCAGTTCTGGAAGCAAGTCATGGCTGTGCATGTTTATCGGCAGCTGCTGCCTCAGAAGTTCTACCCTCTTGATCTGTTGTCTGTTTTGCCAGATGATTTCTGCCAGTTCCTCACACCTGTCATCAAGAGTCAATAACGAGTCATCTCAGGCATGAAAAAGACACCCAAAAAATAAATACCAGTTGGACGATTAATATCAATCTGTTAGAGTGTGACTTTAGAGGAGAGTTGTGTAAGAATTTGATGGAAATATCATAAACATGTAAATAAGTACACACTTTCTACCAAAGTGAACAAAACGTGGGGGAATAATCTTTTTTCATACCCCTACAGATGTGGTTGAGAGGTTGCTTCTCTTTAGTGCTGTATAACACTCTCTAAGGGGCCGATAAAAATATTTATTTTATTAAGGAAACATGTTACTGTAAGACCAGCAAATAAGGGGACCAAGGGAAGGAGCAAAGGGTCCACTCTCTGTGAGGAGAAGCAAAAGCATCACATATGCTATGAATACTGGTATTGATCTCATATGATAATTCTCCCTTCAACAGTTCCAAAGGCATCCTGCCCTGAAAAGCAGAATCTGCAGCATCCTCCCAGGAGATGGCACTTTCTGTCAGTTATCATTACAAACCCTTTGCATACACTATATACAGAGTCTGCCAACCTTTGGCCAGTTTTCATTCACTCGAATCCCGCATTTTGCGGGATTAATTATTATCCATATGCATATCACGTGGTACTACGAAACAAATACGAATGGTTATATTTTCGTACATACAATGGCGAACGTGACAGCTTATGGAAAGTTTGTACATGGAAGGCAGTATGTACAATGCACATAAACTTGCCATTACACGAGATACGTATGATTCAGCCACCGCAGGGAGCGAAAACCTCTAGCATTGATTATCATTTTTCAACAAGTCCACCCTACTATTGGCACCAGCCTTATAACTTGTAGGTCTGATAATTTAATAGGCTAATTGATTGCTGAACGAGGCCCGTGGCCGGCCTATTTCTGGGTGATTTTGCAATGTATGCCTAAGGCTAGATGAGCTCTTACGTTACAACGTTCAAACTGTTACACTTCCTGCAGTTAGTTTAGACTAGTGTAGGCTTAGAAATTTTGGATTTTAGAGATTCTAACATAGGAAGTACAGTAACAATTGTGCTATTGTAGCGTAATGTTACGACTGAGCTAACCTACTACTTTCACTAGAGACAGAACTGTGGTATACTATCAATTTTTTGCCAATATGGCCACAACTTGAAACACTACACATGATGATGGAAAGCACACAGTCAGAAGGAAGACCAACATCGTTCAGACCGAGGTCAAGGGCCTACAGAAGTAACTTTTTCCTCTGATTCTGATGGCAACTCCACAAATAATCAAACTTTGCAATTTTGTGATGTTGTTGCCACACAACACACCATTTTCTGTGGTATATATAGGCCGTATGCTTTCAAGAAATGTAAGTTACATGTAAACATTCGTTTTGCCATTGGGAATTGGAATGTTGGTCCTAGCTAGGGCCTAGCTCAGTTAGACCTACACGCTGTATACGCTATTGACCTACTGAACTATTGAATGCTTGCATGCAACGTGTAACATATGTGCTAACTGTACTTCCTTTCAGTCGTGCAATTGTTGACAGAAATTGTTGACAGAAATTGTTGAGGCGTGACTCTGCCTCTTGGTGTTGTCTTGATGAATTTTCACATAACTATTTTTGTCGTCACATCATTTTGGTGGCTGCAAATGAGATCGCATAGAAAGTTGGCAGGCTATTGTATACCTGTAGGTATGCCATGTAGGCCCAAGTATTATATAAATTCTGAAAGTGGGATTTTTGAATGACACAGTGACATCCTGGGTGTAAATCATAACCAGCTGTTATACATTTATGCACGGCAGAAACAGATTTCTGTTAAAATTTAGACAACTGCTATCTCCCACTTTGTTTCAAATGCAAGCATGTGGTTCTTTTCTTTTTCTTGGAAGGAAAGGGCAAAAGCATACACCTCAGTCAACACATTCCCCTCCCTCCTCCACCTCCCCTTTGGGTAAAATGCCTTATTTTCATACCAAATAAGGGAAATGAAATGTGACTATGGTGACCAGGATGTAAGTCAAAAATTGTCATACTGCCCCAGTATCTTTTTTCCACTTATTTTTGCATCATTTAAAGTTTTTCCAGAAGCATGATGCTGACAAGTTGACGAGACACGGCGGAAAACTCTGGAGAGGTCTGAATTCCCTTGAACCATGCCGAAAGCCACCCCCGGGATTAGGTGACCTTGAAATGGCTTTCAAAGCACACTCAGTTAATACAAAACTGACTGTTCAAACGGTAACGGACTTTCCCTGTGGAGAATGCGGATGGGATTTCCCTCTAGCTCCTAAATCATTGCACACTATTGTGCCACCAGTGAGAGAATCACAGAACAGACATGGTCCAGCCTCCTCCTTCTGCAACTAGCTTCCACAAAGACAATGCCAAACACAAAACTATGCACTCGACAATCTAAAGGATGTGTTATTGTTCACAGTCCAGATTTATCCTTCCAGGTATAGTATTTTCCATTTTTTCAGCTGATGGAAATTGAAAGCAACTATCAAATACAAGAGAGAATTCTATAGTCGGTTTCTATGAAACCTCACGAGGGAAAGCCCCTGTTAGTTAGCACCCAAACTCATTTGTTCGATTCTACATGGTGTGAAATCTGTAACCTGGATGTGTGAAAAGTAAGGGGAAAAAATTTGCCCATTTAGTGGAGTGACCAAACTGAGTTTTGAAAATTCCATTTGAAGGTGACTCAGAAAGAAACGAAAGACACCTAGGCAAACTTTGGACCAGATGATAGAGAAGATAACCCACAGTAGAGAAAATAGTGGGCTCTATGATGCATATGTTTATTAACGCAGATTATTCCAAATTGAGGTCTACAGAACGCAAACTAGAGCAGCAATGCTGTTGAATCTCAGTACTTCTGGTTGTTGGAAGTTTTGCACCACCTTCTCTGAAAATAAGAGCTATAAACTCCTGGGATCAAAGCATTGTTTTCAGCATGCCAAAACACTGACAAAGAGCAAGCAGGGACACCAATGAAATACACAAAGGGTTGAAACATCACATTTGTATCTTCCATTTGCATATCACAAATGCTCATGAATGCAGGACTGGAAGACAAGTGAGAAAGATAAGATGTTTTGGTCCCACCCATTGAAAACCAAACATAACAAGGTCATAAAACCACAATAAATACTAGATGAAACAACATGAGACGCAACTCTGTCTTTGTGAACCTCTTCATTTAAGAAGCAATCTTTTATCCTGACTTGAAGTTTGAAGAATGTTTGAAGAAAGTTTGAAGAATGCAGATGAAAGTCAAACAGAGAGAAAGAACCAACGAACGAATGAAAGAAAACAGCAGAGATATGGAGAGGGAAGGGGGGATGGGTGGATTTATCTGAAAGCAATGTGAACACAAAATGGTAATTATCTTATTAACATACCAGCTCTGCAGAGTATCCAGGTTACCCTCCGGAGGACCTCCAATCCCTGCCAGTTGCTGCTGTCTCTTCCACCGGATCAGTTCGTCCTCTAGGACACGATGTTGGACCTGTCCCAGCAATTCAAAGGTCTGCTGGTGTTTCTGGGCGAGCTCCTGTCGAGTAAATTTGTTCAAGGAAACGGCAATTAAACCAGAGATCCAAACGATGTACTGATTCCTTGATAACATGAGGAGCAAGTAATTTAGTATACAACTGTTTGCAGAGTTGACTAGAAATGTGACCCACATGGACATTTCATGTACATGTATGTGACAATGGTAAAGTGACCAGTGACTTGTTGTAACAAGTTTTGGATTTGACCAATTTAAACTTCTTGAGATACCATGTTTTTAAGGTTTTCAGATTTTGCTTATTTGTTTCTATCTTCACAAAACCTTCACGAAAGGTGATCAGCAACATGAACTCAGACAGAGCTACCTACATAGCAGCTTTGAAGTTCATGCAACTAAAGGGTGTTTCAAATAAAATGACTCTGATGACCTTTGACCTCAGCTGATAAAACTATGGATTATTTACGCATCAGCAACACCATCATGTTAAAGGATTGGAGTTCAGGCAACTGATCTTTAGACAGGGCATCAAAAAGATTGCAGTAATTTCAACACTAGAGTACTAAGTCTTTTTGGTACTTGGAACGCCGGTTTGCTTATTTGAAACTACGATCTGCTACTATCCCCTTCTTCCTTGTCCACTTCTGCCTCCTCTCCTCCAACCCCCCTCCCCTCTTTCCACCCACCAGTCCCTCTCATCTCTCTCTCTCTATGTCCAAAGTAAGTACTCACCATCCTCTTCTGCAAGACTTCCTGTGCTTCAATTTGAAGGGTACTCTCAAATTCTACTTTCTTTTGTTGTAAATTGGTCAGTTCTTGCTGTTTATTTTGGAAGTTCTGCATGGATTGTATCATGGTCATTCTCCCTGGAAGACAAGATGATATATCCAAAACTTGTAGTAACGTCAAATGAAAAAAAGTAAGTTGGCCAAACATTTTGGTCCCAGCAGAATCCTGCAAGGATCAAAGCAATCAGGCATACTTCCTTCTATAAATATGAGGGTGATTCCGTAAATAAGGGGGCCAACTTGTAACATTTTCGTAAAATTACTCAAGAACTGAAATGTTCGCAGCGAATGGTTTTATTTTAGATTATGAATTGCTACTTGGAACATGAAAATCATGTCAACGGTTGAAAAAGAAACATCAATTGAATTTGAAAATGTTATGTTTCAAAAAAGATTTCAATTTTCACAATGCAAACAGGACACCAAACTCGGATTTTTTAAGGAATTCTCCAGAAAAGCTTCTCATGTTGTCCTTAAAAGATAGAAACATTTTGGTTCATAAGTCATTGTTCTCATTTTCAGGAAATATCTCAAAGAATTCCGAACAGGAATTATTTTAGTAAATAACACCGTTAGAAATCAATCGGACGTAATACCAACAGATCTAGATTGAATATTTGCTGCTGATTTTTAACTCAAAATGTGGGTTGTAATACTGTTTTGATCTCTTATTTGGTGATAAGGCCCTAGTTCATCAGGGTGTGGCATAAAGCTACATTTCAAAGCATTGTTAAGGGTGATCTAATAGTTTAAGGATTAGTTGACTTAAATGATGTTGCTCGTAAATGATAAAACTTTCTGTCCATCTCAACAACAGCCCCACTGGTTTCACCAGTAAAAAGGATCTTACTAAATGTAGAAATTCATGAGGATTTTCATAATCTCTGAACTAAAGAGGTTTTGCATTGCCAGACCTTCCTAGAAACACAAAGAGTGCAAAAAAATGGAAAGCAGTTTTTGTCGGTTCTACGTCACACATTTTAGGGCTTGTGCTGAAGCCCAACTTTCAAGACATTATTGCACATCTAAGGAAGCTTCCTCTGGTAAAATCGCTACGTTTAACTGATAGAGTGATTAAATGTCTCATAATAGTACATTAAATGTTTTCTTGCTGGTGGACAATTCCTTTAAAAGCTATCAATGGGCAACATTTTTGATGGTATTTTGGATGATCTTCTATGGAATGTGGAGATTATACCACACCTGAAAAATATACTTCTTAACAAGTAGGACACCATTTGATGAAGTCCAATTTTACTGGGTGAATATTTACTCTAGAACTGAGCTATGCATTTTTATTTGAATTTGTCAAACTAAACATTTTCTAATAGTAACCCTAAGTGGAAATAGAAGTATATCAGAATACTTCTAGACTGTGAAATTTAAATGAAATGAAAGATAATTATTTGCAAAGGGATACCAAAACCTTGCACATAGTTTTACATCAGGAAATAACACTTTGTTTACAGTGCTGTTCTGTCATGGGGGTTTTCAAATTTTGGGGAAACAGAAAGCTCTTTCACAGTACTATGACAGTGCTTCCAAAAAATGCATCTTGAAACTTATTTAAAATTTTCCTGGCAGATCATGATAAAAAAAAAACATGTTACTAAGTCTGTCAATGTCACACCACTTACTGTACGTTTACATGAAGAAAAAGAAACCTGTTTTTTTATGTAATAACCCATAAGCATTTTCACTCAACCGATGCTTTACCTTTTTTGTTCCTTTTTCTGTACTGTCAACTTTAAAACAGCCATTAAGCATCATTATCAACCTGTCAACTTGCTTGGATAGAAGCTGTTCTGCTTGCACATTACAACACTGAAAATGTCAAAAGTGTTCCGTTTGTAAAACGAGAGATCAGGGTAAAGTGCCTGTTTTGGCCTAATTTTTGAATGCTCTCAAACTTTGCAAACTGCTGGAATCTTCTAAATGGACCTCATGGATGCAAAACCAATTGTTGAACTGATTTCAGTAGAGGTGTGATTAGAGCTCAAAGGCTTAGGTTGACTTAAACAGCAGACTACTGGAGTGACGCTTAAAAGATATAAGGCCATGTGATGAAGCTTGGAAAACTCAAACTCAAGTTCTCATATAAAAAAAAAAAAAAAAACAGACAACTAAACTATCAGTCTATCACAATGGTTTCCCCAATTTCTACTTTTAACATGTTATTTTCTGCCTTTCGGGTTTCACAATCAGTTAGGTTGACACATCTTCACAGCTTTCATAAATCACCACATACAAATGTCTAAGCTCTTTCAAAATCCATCTTGGTTTAATCAGATTCGACTCCTTCTGTTGATCAGATCTCGATGAGAGCTCAGAAGGAACTTGCAAATGAAGGTAACGAACTCGACATGAGCTCAGTTTAATTAAAGAGTATTTAACTAAAGCAGTGACAGAATCCACCATGTATCATTAACAAATCTACATATGCAATAAACATTAACAATACTGTTAAAATTGCTAGAAGATGTCACTGGCCTTTCAAGAGGATAAATTATTGATCAAAAGACTTTTCATTTAATATGGGATGAAAATGGAATGTTGGGCATACACAGTACATAATTAGATGCATTACTTTGCCACGCCGTGATTCGGAAAAAGGCAAAAAGAAGACAAGACACATGGTGGGAAGGGGAGGTGGGCAGGAAGATGGGGCAATGTATGTAAATTTAGAAGGCAAAAATGCAAAGTAGCAGCAGACTTCAACCACCTCGGCCGACACATTTGGCCGACAATATCTTTTTTTGTTACTTTTGACTGAAGATTGAGGGAGAATAGGGACTTGGAAGAAATGCTAAGTACATATGATCGGGTGGGGGGAGGGGGGAGAAAGGGATGACAGACTTTTGCTAAGTACCCAAAAGATAGACTATTAAAACCTGCATATAAGTATGTTGTTCCTACCCGAAGAAGATTAGGTCGGGATGGAAAACGGTGAGAGCAATGGAAGAGTGGAAAGGAAGGGAGATTTGTGGTTACAGTAGGTGTCGGTGGGTGAGAGTTGACCCTCACTGTACCTTGAATTCTTGTCATTTCTTGATACTGTACGTTGATCATTTCTTGCTTCTGTTGCAAATTATTCAAATCTTTGGCAGTATCCTGCCAAGTAAAAAAGAAGAAGAAAACAACATTTGATGACAATATGCATGGATAAACTATCTGTAAGAAAAAGATAATCTCTTCAATTAAGTCAAACGAATAAGAGAAAGAAAGTAAAACATCACAATGTTCAAAGGTAACATTACATTAAATACACACACAATATTTCTCTGTGATGATATGTATTTTCCTGCTTCTACCTGTACAGCTTATCAAATATATAGGTACACATTCTGTCAGACATTTCTGCACAGAGAGAAATCTCATCTTACATTAACAACAGACGAGCATCCACAGATTGCCTATGAACAAAAAAAAAAAAAAAAAATTAGTCCATTATGCCCCCCTTAGAAGGGAAAATAAAAGAGAAATTAATCCACATATCCCCTTTGACAGTTAGAAGCTAGTTTTTATATCGGATTAAGTCACATAAACATCAAGTTGCCTTTACTGAAGTGTCAATGAAATTCAATCTGTCATTCATTAATTTGTCGCAGCTGTTCTTTCACACATGAACCTGCAGTATGTTGAGTCTGTGCTACAGTGTGAACAGCACCATCATGAGACTTAATGGAATGTGTCCACATCGACAGGTGTTCTATTGAAGTCATGAGCCCATAACGTGGTTCATGTTTACCACTCAAAAACAAGCGCAGGAGTTCAGCTGTCTAACATTAGAACATCTGAATAAAATCAGCAAATGTTGAATCCAAGTTGGTTGCCAAAGCATGAGAATCCCCAAAAATCTGAATGAACAAGAAACCTCACTGATGTAACAAGGTACAGTACAAAAGCAATTACCGCTTAGTCAAACCTTCTATTTCCTTTTTAGTTTTTTCCTTTTCTATGTACTATTTAAAAATGTTGGCTGACTTTCAAAACTTGAGATAAGTTGAGACAAATAAATCTCAACAACATGCCCCCCCCTGCCCTGTATCAATGCTTATACCTAGCAACTGTGCTGACATTTCTGAACAGAAACATCCCTTTCCATATCGGCAAGCATACAGGTAAAAACAGACAGAAATACCAGACTCGCACACTCTTGGTCTGGTACGATATGCAACCATGTTAAAAAAAAGGGGAGAGAAAAAGAAAGCTGTACTTTGGTGTTACGGAAAGCTACCTTTTAATTTTACTCATTAATTGTACATGCACAGTCCAGTGAGTATGTGTGATTGGACCTAAAGTTACTCCTTGAAAAGTAACCACTCATAAATTTAACTTCAAATGAACAATTCACCACTAAAAGCATAGATGGATACTGAGTGAGCTTTCATGAAGCATATTTCATTAACAAATACACCAACCAGTAGTGTCATTTATTCACAAACAGCATCCCTCAATGATTACCAAAAAGCTGGCAATCACTACAATACAGTAGTTTACACTAGAAACCACTCTTCAATATTTCGACAGCACGGTCACGTCACAACTGTTTATAGTCTCATTGCTATGGAAACACAAAAAGGCAACCCTGGCTGGGAGGCCGCATTATAGAGTGCTCTAGAAGTGACATACTGTAGAGGTTAAGCGACAGTCCCAACAAACTAATCAACTAAAATTAAGCCATGATCAATTAGGGTGAAAATCCTACACACTCTCTCTCGTTGAGAAATCATCATGAGAAAGATGGCATATGCAACATTTGGAAGAATCTTGAAAACATTAAAAATAGTCTGATTAAAGGATAGCAGTTGAGAGAAAGACTAATAATACAGTAGTGTGGATAATATTCTTTGCAGTGTTCTTCCAAATTTTGCCTCACAAATCTTGCATTCTGCATTTTGAATGCAAGATTGAAAGAATGCAACATTGCATCCTGCAATTGGGAGAAGAAACTGGCTACTACGAGCCAAAATTTGCCATAAATCATATCTTTGACAGAAAAGGCAGTCTATATTTTCCTGAAGTGCATGTCTCGATTTTTATTATTTTCAAACTAGAAACCATGTATAAGGTGGATTAAAGGGATAGGTACTGTAGTGTTACATAATCTTTTTGCTATTTCTCTCTCCAAAACCTCTCGTTAACAGGTTTATGTCCAGAGCGATCTACACATGGTATATTCAGTCAGAAAATGGGCTGGTAGAGACAATAAAAAATACAATGACCAACAATAATATTCATGAGTATGCATTTTATGCCTCTCCCTATTTGTAGATGGAATGTTGTTGGTTAAGGGTCATCAATGTTTACCTGCAGGGTTAAGGTAAACATTGATGACCTTTGGCAAAACATTCCTAATTCAAGAATGTTTAAAGTATTTCCTCCAAGATACATATATACAAGAAAATCATTATTTGAGAATCTTGACAATCAAATGCATGTTCCAAAATTGAATCCCCATTTCCAAAACATAGTAATATAAAAAAAAAACAAAGATCATTTTAAGACTGTCAGCAAGTTACTTTCTCTGTGCCTCTCTGACCTCTCTGCATCAGAGTGGTAATCATGATAGAAAGATGAGTGATTTAGTTTTTTTTCAGCCAAAAAATTAGCAGAATTGTGGCCTGTGAATACAGCAAATACTGTGCAAATAGTACTGTGACTTCTATGCAAAAGCATCTTTTTGTTTTTGGGAAATGAGGCTTTATTTAGACAAATTGACCACATTAGTTTTTATAGTTTTTACAACTGCAGGAAGCATCGTCAGTCCATTCGTGTACTTCTGAAAGTGCAGGAATAAAAGCAAATCCTGTGTTCATAGAGATGAGCGGGCCTCTACGGCAGGATCAAGTTAAAAAAGTAAAATGAAGAGCTATAACATATAAACAAAAGTACTAGGCAGGAGTGTGCCCAAGCTGGGTGTTACCGGGTGTTACTAAGCACTTTGTGCAATTCTTTCAGCACTCATCCAAACATGACCAAAAATGCAGGGCAATGTTGACAGTTTTTTAGTTCTGTGCAATACTTTTTCATGACAATTTTGAAGAGACAAGATTTGAAATTGGAACAAAGCAACTGGATATATGTAAAATTAACTCACACTCAGAATATAAAGGTAAACCCTTGAATAGGAATGCAATGAAGTCACTGGGACCAACTTAAGTCTGCATGCATCTCTACTGAACAGTTATTACAAGAGCCTCCTCTCCATCTTCAGCATTGCATCCACAAAAACAGCATTACGTTTAGGATGCAGAATCGTCTGAGTGAACGGGGGCTTAAAGTTCTTGTCAAGATATTGAAAGTAACATTCCAAGTTGATAACTCATGGAAACAAGGACAGACACAGAACTTGTGAGTCACAAGTTCATAAATAATGAATGACACAGCCATAAGTTGGGACACAGTAAACAACGACGAGTACCATTCTGTTGTAGCAAATTATTATACTTGCCCCTTTAAAAGCATATAATCAAGTGCTGGAGAATCCCCACAACTTCTGGTGTGGGTATTCACCAGTGACTGTACTTACCCCTTGCCTCACTATTGCATACAGTTGACCCATGCTCAAATTGTCCTCGAAACTAATTCCAGCTAGCTGTTAGAGGGCGCAGTGCCAGAATTACTTTCGGGGACTGTTTGAGCATGGGCCAAACGAATGCATTAGTGAGGAAAGGGGTAAGTATATGCCTACGATGTGAGTGGTTCCATTCGAAGGCTTCATTTTACACATTTAAAATTAACTGAAAGATAAAACAACATCCCAATAAACATGAAAGGACACCAATCCGTAGCAACACAAAGACAATGCATGAAAGGTGTCAACGACATTGGTGCGATTCAGATGGCAAAGAACAGCATTGTGATGCCAAAGACAATCGGTGACTTAGTTAGAATGGAAGTATTACATACATGGAATAGTTTGTATGATGTGAGATACTGCTACTATCAATTTACAGCTGTTTTATCTGTGACAAAGTCAGTGTTTTCATCATACTGTAATGGTGATATAAAAGTGATTTCTAGAGAAATGAACTAAATGTAACACTTAATTTACCATATAACCTGAATTTTCTTTAATACACAACAATAAGGATTTACTGATAGCACAAAAATGATGCCTGCCTTGGACGTACACCTCCACACAGCTTCTTCAAAATGAAAGCCTATTTTAAATACATGAGTAGTCCACAGTGTATGATTTTGCTAACTATCAGCATTTCCATTAATAGCTAGAACTGGTTGGTTTTTAACGAAAACAGAAAGAAATCTGATCCATACAACTGCCCAACATCCGCTTATGCATTCATTAAAAACAAACGTCAGGAAACCAAAATAATATCTGTCGTTTGCCGATAGGTTACGTTACATGTACCCCCACACCTCTTAAAATGATCTTCCTGATATGTATATTAATTCATATCCAATCAGTGATAGGTCAACTGTGGAAAAGACTAGATGTACATCTGTGTTTTGTGTAGTTGAGGGGACAGTGAGAACAAAGTATCTCGACAATGGCAGAATTTTGAAATCTCAGAACTTTTGGGAAACAGTTTCAATTTGAAGTTTCCTCTCAGGGTGGGGAATACAGCTGAGGCAACCCAAACTTTTAAACTGTCTTTTCAGTGAAAGTAGATGTTTTGTTTTGTTTTGTTTTTGGTCAAAATACAGCCTGTTACATCAGTTGTTACTCCTGACGTACAGTATGAGGACACAGAAATGGTCCGGGGGAAGAAAAATCACACAGAAAGGGAGGTGGCCTTCATTGGGACTACTTATCATCCTTTAAATGTGCAACTTTCGAGAAACAGATTGTATCTCTATGAACATTCAGTATAGTGTTGACATTTTAGACAGATCAGGGAGCTGTTATTTAAATGGAGACAGCTTACGGAAAAGTTAATTACTGCTAATACTAAAAGACCTCCCAAATCAGCAAAGATAAGCCATGGAGTTGGCTCAAAGGTATTTCTTTCCCCTATTCGGAGGTTCCAGTTCAACAGCATCCATGGAAAAACATCATTTAAGTCAACGAATCAATAAGCAAGGAGCTGGCTCAGAGCATTGCTTTCATGTGAAGGTTTGTGGCCAATAACATTTTAAGGGCAAGTGGCATAAAACTTAAAATGACTGTTTCATTGAAATATATGAACACATTTAGCCTCTACCTTAATGAGTGATTACATGCAAATGAGCTAAAGATGATAGGAGCGTATTTTTTGACATCTCTATATGAAATTTTCTGAGGTTTCCTAAAGTTTTTTCCTGAAGTTTTCTGAAATAGCCAGATACATGTTCTTTTTCATGTTTTGACATATGACCAAAGTTTTACACTGTGATACACGACACCAAGCGACCCCTAGGCAGAATATCTATTTCTCTCCCGGCGACTGGCAACATTATGACAGTCAGTAAAAGTTCCCTGTCCCAAGTAGCTCTGAAAGCAGACGACAAACACCATACTGCGTTTACTCTCTAATCCCACGGTAAGCCTTACAGAAATGTCAATAACGACACAAACGACAGATTACCTTGTCACCTTGAAGGTGCAAAGTTTATATTCGAGGCACTCTATCTCCATCTAAATAGCACCTCCTTGGACTGATGCATTCACTTGGAGCATACACTCAACTTTGGCAACATTCCTTGTCGGTTGTAAGTTCTAACACTGTCATAGGTCTGTCTTTGGTTTCACTTTAGTACTGTCACTTCTAACTATGCTCAGTCAAACTCCGGGGAAAGAGGTACAGTACTGCATATTGTCGAAGGGAATGTCTCAAAGAGATGACATTTCAGTAAACAAATAGCTTCGTTTGTATTCAAACAACCCCTTTCAACCCTGTCTTTCATTTACTTACATAAAACACTGTACACACATATACTGCAGTATCTCCCTTTTCAGAACGACAATAATGGTGCAAACTCCTATTTCAAAAATGATCCAACTAGGATTGTCGACATCATTGTTGGACTGTACAAGCAGTGATTTTGCACGCCTTACATTTTGAATTTTTTGTCACAGTAGGATCAAGTAATGTGGCAACATCACACTGCCAAATTTCAGCTCCATAAATGTTAGAAGTGGGTTTTCTAAAGATTCAGTTTGGTAACAGTTCATTGAAGAAGGACACACAAATCAAATAATAAAACTGAAAGTCAAGTAACTGGCCTAGGACTCCAGTCTGCAATAAGGCTTTTCATATTTGCAAACAAGTGTGTCATTTATCCTACTGATGTGTGCTGGATTCTGACAACAGCTAGACCAGATCTGGGTCACATCGCTGTTTCAGTATCATGACAACGATACGACGCTGATGACTGTCACAAATCCCTGTTCTGAAGTTGCTGTAAACTTCATGTGTTCTTTAGAGTATCTAGAGAAACTGGAATAACATTTTACTGTAACTTTGAAAACTCTTTCAAAGAACATGATGTTTCCAGGCTTGAAAGGTGGTTTCTAACAGTCTTTTTTTCACAGTTTTCACCTCCCCCGCAGGCGATTAACTTCACATCTTCTCATAAAAGAAAATGTAAATCATCACATTGTCTTATCTAAAATACCAACCATGAGATCGCTGTTTCATCATAAACTCTAGGGTTTGAAAGTTTATGCTTTATGAAACTCAATGACATTTTCAAAGGCACATTTAAATTCAAAAACATTTAACGTCTGGTACTAATCCGGAAATTAATTATTTTTCATAAGCCGAGTCTAGAGTCACTTGACTTTTAACTATATATCACAAACATTCTGTCCTCTACAGCTATTCAAATGATCATGTTGAGAAACGTGGGAAACAAAGGGCAGAATACATTTATTTCTATTCTTGGATTACTAAATTCATCCAAAGCTGATTAAGATTGTAAGGATAACATCTCTTGACAATAATTCAATGACTTCAATGTCATTCTAATACAAGTACTTGTCGCTTGTTTGCATTGAATAAGTGAACTGGATAATATGAAAAATGATGGTTACTACCAGTATTAACAACTGCAGTTTAGAAAACCCAGAATTTTCCTATGAAGTGTGAAGGTTATCTACTCACAAAACAAACACCAAAGGCTAAACAGAAATATCTACTAGATCAAGCAAGTTTAAAAAACATCTGGTTATCTCCCTGCAGGGGTTGTGCTGGCTGGAGCTCACCTTTTTTTTTTGTGACTCACGAACTCTCCAAATGCACTGACAGTTACTTTAAACCAATCACATAATTTCACTGAAACATAGCACATAAGCATTTCAGAAAGTGAACACACTTAACAATACATCACAACCATAGCTGCCAAAAGTTGCAATTGGTTATGATGACTATCATAAACTTAACGTAAAATGAGCTACAATGAAAAAGCAAATACTAAATGGCAATATTTTCATCAAACACAAACTGTTTCTTCCTCCCTCCCCCCTTTTTTTTTTAATCTTACTTTTCTTGCTGTTCACATCAGTATGAAATACTACATTTTCTCTTAGAATCCATACCTCCTAGGAGAAGTCAGTTGAGCATCGCTCCCTCATACAAGCTTGTGAAATCTCTTGTTAACTTTGAGGAACTACTGTACCTTCCAACAAGAGATCAATTAACAGCCTGAAACGATGACTCTAACATGCACAAAAGGATAGGCTAAGTCTGCAATTTATGACAATGTGGTAAGATAACCTGCTCCCACAATGGTGAGACCTACTTTAAATCCATAAGTTTCTACAGTGAAGACAGAAGTCTCCATGGAAACTAAATCAACTGTTTTTGTGAGCACAAACAATGCCTGATAATTTGTGGCAGATTCACACACTTACATTGTGAATAACAGTCTAATATAAAAAATAACGTTAGAAAGAATTGTAATCTGATTTAATATGGTCACTATACTCTAATTTGCATATTTTTTTTCTCTCTTTTTTTTTCCATTTATATACAGTACCAAAAGACTGACTTCACATTTTTCTAATGCAACACAAGTGATGATGGTGAAGGGGAATGTTTTCTGGGTGTATACTTCATGTAAGCCAACCTCTAACTGACTTGAACAGACACAGGTTTTGCTACTCCTATTCAGTAAAGGCTCAGTTTATTCATTTCCCTTCTGATGTCTCTTTACCTAAGTTTAAGGTTGGTTTACAAGAGGAATCTCCTGATTTCTGAATCTTTTGACAATTTTTAACTTTTTTCTCATTTCTTATTTTACGGTGAACATTCCAGCTCACTATTTCAACATCAAACATTGTGATGAGAACATAAACTTAAAATGTGAGAACTTAAATGTAAAAGCCCCTTAGAAGAGGAAGTAAATAAAACACACAAAAATACATGAAAAAATGAAAAAGTTGCTCATTTTGGTTACACTTTTTCCAAAGTTCATAAGCAAATGTAACAAGAAAAATACAGTTTGGAATCTCCAAGAAAAATGACAGACTTGCCCTCAATCCACACCTTATCAAATTGATTAAGGGTGAGAAAATTTTGAATATGAAAATATTAGATACCAAGCACAGGGTGTCCTGGCGTAGATCCTAGAAATTAGGCACTTCAGAAGGGAGAATGGAAAGTGAATGGTGTTAGGAATGACATATTACCACAGGGAGCAGCACTCAAAGACATGATCCAGTGGGAGTGAATGTGTCATGTGGAGATGGATATAAAAAGTCAACTAACCTGAGTCAACCAGTTAAGTTGATCAAACCATGCTTTGATCTCTCGGTGAGAGTCTGGGACTGGCATTTCATCGATCTCTGAGTTATTCTGTAAACCAGGATGGAAGAAACGTGGGTGAGTTAAACGGCCAATCCCCACGTATATACATGTTTGTGCCTTGTCGAGAGGACACACCCTAACCATTACGGTATGTCTGGATGTCACGTCACGTTCTGTCATGCAGATGAGGTCTTCTCGAGACATGATTTCAAGACATTAGAAAAAATCATGTGAGGACTTAGATGGGTTAAACTGAAGATACAGACATACTACTTATGAGCTGAATCATGTCTACATATTATGATGTAATGATTAAAACATTTACAGCTACTGAAAGGTGTAACTAGCAACAAGACAAAGGAATTATACAAAGCAGGTGAGAAATGATCACCCCACATGTTTTCATGTCTCCAAAGCACCATACTTGGAAAATGAGGAGAATACAGGTACCTTGTGATATTATTAAAGTAAATTAAAAAAAAAGAAACATCAACAACAAGTTGAACATGTTGTCTCAAATCTATCACAACTTCATTCAGGTTCACTTTGTGAGCATTACTTTCAACAAGGTGTAAATTGATGTCTATGGTGTGAATTATCTATCACTCATTCAGGACTTAAGTCCGACACTAACAGAAATAAGAAATTTATATGAAATGGATCTCTCTTTAATCTGAAATCTTTTTTGATGCTCTGCTTTCAAGTCTGCTCCTAACAGATGTAGTCACAGGGCTTGTACTGATTGCTATTAAGGAATGAAATTCAAAGGCCATTGGTCTTCTGGGATCAGTACCTGCTTGGCTTACACCCGACAAGATTGACAGAATGATGCCAAGAAAGAAATTAAAATTACATCAACCTGGCAAATTGTCTAACCCTGAGGGTATAATACTTTGCATTATTAAGCTTTAATGTATGCCATCAAACTGATTGGAAAGGATTCAATATGACGTTATGAACATTAGCACGGTTGTTTTGATCATATGTTCGTTTTGTAGCACTACATTTAATGTCAACTTGGTTGTCATACAGGTGTGAACTGGTCCATAGAATCCCCACGACTCGCTAGTGTGGGTGTTCACAAGTGATTATACTTACCGTTGCTTAACTAATCCACTGTATAGCTTAGCCCCAGACTACCTTAAATAACATTCTTGCACCATGCCCTCTACGTTCTACATCAGCCAACAAAGTCCAAATTTATACATGTTAAATTCTCTACTGAAAACAGTTCCAGTGAGATCTCATATAAGTTTGACTTGGCTTGAATAAACAAAGGCAGTCTCCTATTTTTTGTTTGCATTCTTCTTACAATTTTTTATTACTTCAAAGTTACAATGATGTTGAAGAGAAAAACGTGGATAACTCACACCCCCCTGGTCGACTAATTTTTGTTCCGCTTCCAGAACATGACAGATCAGGCGCACAAAGTTCAAAGGCATGCTGGAGTATCTCATCTGGAAGAAACAAGATCAAACAAGCATATGTTACAAACCATCATTCAAAAATGCAACAACAATCAATGTAAAAACATATACAAGGTGAAACATGCTGACAATATTCCATTTTGCTTCTTTTTTTTCTTTGAGTTACAATGCAGTCCTCACATTTTGTGAAGTCAGAGGAAGTTTTGACACCTCAACCAGACAACTGCAATCCGATCTACCAAGTCAAGAATACTGGTAAAATTTGGAACAACGATTCCAGCACCATCCGGTCCAATACTGGAGTGTTCATCACAGCTTACGTAAAAGTGAACCCAAGTGCCATTAACATGCATCTTCAAAGACTTTTTGAGCAGAAATTGACGTCAAACAGCTCTTTTTTGCACAACCTTATATCAGTTGACTAAATAGACATTTCAAATTCAGTTTCAATTCTAAAGTATGTCTAAAGTCAATTTAGGATGATAAAGGGAAAATTACAGCTGTTACTTCAGTTTTCCCACAACTCACTGGTGTGGGTATTCACGGGTGACTATACTTACCCCTTGCTTCACTAATGCATACACGTGGCCTGTTCCAAATGTCCTCAAGTACAATTCTAGCACAGTGCCCTCTAAGGCCCAGCCCACCTTCATTTGCTTGCCTTCTAGCTTGCCACTACATGCAGCACGTGTTTTGGTTGTCCTTGAGTATTCTTATGTTTCATTCTTTATTTCTTTAGATTTCTAGCAATTATTAATTCTTTACAATTTTTTCCTTGCTCTTTTGAGTATTTTTTGTTAGTATTTTTTACTTTGTGCAGCATACCTTGGACTGTTATCCTACCATGCAGCTGCACATATAGGTTTGTAACCTATTTATTTTGTGTATTGCATAATTTACATTAGGGGATTGCACAATTCCTGTTAACATTAATTTATATATTAGTGTCAACTTATGTAATGGTTCAGCCGCCTCGTTTCATTTTCCTTTGTGTTATCATTTAAGGGAAATGGGGCATTTTGAATATACCAACATGGAATGAAAGAAAACAGCTATAAACATTGTTACTCAATTCAGTCTCATCAATAAATATCTACAAAAGCTTCTTTTCCTCAAAAAATATGCCCCTGATGATGAGTAACGGAAGATGCATCATTTGAATTTTGAAAAGTTTGGGTGAACAAATTCTTGTTGAGCAACAAATAACTGAATTTCTATCTCTAGGAAACTTATTTTTTGAAAAGAAGGCTACTGTCAGTCCTTATTTTGAATACGCTATCATTCTTTGTCCACAAACATTGGTTTTACAAATATGGTTGTTATCTGTGAAACAAATGCCTTATTTCCCTTTAAGCAACGAGTAGTTTGTCTTTTTTATGTGTTCCTTTCATAGCTCTCCCATTTTCATGTAATTTTGTCGTTTTGTTGTTTGTGGGTGCCAGGTTTTTCCTAAAAGATTGTACACCCCCCTTGGTACTCGGCATGGCCTCTCCCAGTCCTGGCCCCCTTTGCTCTCTCATAGCAACATGACACTGACTTCTAGTACAAGGGGAACCACCTTCCTGAACTAGATGGCTTGTGCAACGCTATCTTTGTCAATGTTTTGTTTTTACTCTTGACATTCCATTAAGAAACTGACTGACATCTTACCCTCCGCTTGCCCCCCCCCCCCCCGGGCCCCATTGGGAAATTACAAGCTGATAATCTCAACTGTGTTACTAGCATACCAGTAAGTTGAGGTAAACCTTAAAGTAAATTGCGCAATAAACAAAATGGATAGGCTACGGACCTAAATGTGCAGCGGCACGATAGCGTATTGGTCCTACGCACGCTGCATGAAGTACAAAAATTCTAACACAAATTGCTCAAAGGAGTGAGGATAAATTTGAAAAGAACTAATGTTGATAGAAAAAATACTAAATGTACTTTCTTTAGTACTAAAAGTACTAAAGAAACAAAGCACAAGAATACTCAAGGTTTTTGGGACCAGATGCCTTTGCACCAGGCAAAAGACAGCAAAGTTCCAAACACGTTGTGAAACACTCGCGCGAAAGGCAAATGAGGGTGGACTAAGGCCTTAGAGAACACAGTGCTAGAATTAGTTTCAAGGACATTTTGGGCAAGGCCAAATGTATGCATTAGTGAAGCAAAGGGTATATGTCTACGATGTGAATACAGGTGCTCTCTTTCACAAGTTTGTACCTATAGATCTACAGTAGCAGAATAACTTGCTTGTGTTGTACTGTAAGTTTAGTATACTGTAACAAAAAACACCCTTGTCAGATTTCAAAGAAAGGAGACTCAAATGGATGTTTAACATGGAAATGATATTCCTAACCACACCATTATGACCGATTGCTCAAGGACTTAGGCCATTGCTCAATGATAATTAGAAAACTGCTTCACAGTAAGGAGGACACATAACATGATGAGAAAAATTGATACCTGTATCCACCTTGCAGTACCCATGCTGTTGTTGATCACTGTATCTTAGACCAGCAGGGTGATATATGCGAGTTCATCTTGTTGTTTCAGTTACTTTTCTTTGAAGGATGCTAAACTTAGCCTTTTTATATCCTTTTCATTCCCGAGGACCATATTACAAAATCTCTGTTTCGGGGTGACGTATCAGACGAGCCATTAAGCAAGCATTGACAATTGTCCTACAGGTCTACATGTTGTCCGTCTTATCGTTTCTTTTTCACTGCAGCAACTGGTGCTTATATCAGGATCACGATTCAAAGAACACTCCAGGCTAATGTCATTTTGCTTCGTCAAAATGAACAATATATCAGTGCTCTGACACAAGCTATTCCCCCCTGATTTATCAGACTTACCCGTCAAAACAAGGACTTAAAAAGGCAAACCGTTGTGATGCCTTTGATGTGCAACAAGGACAATACACCGTGCTTCGCAGTCTATGAGAAATCCTCAAAGGATAAAGGGGGGGGGGGGGCGATAAAAGTCCCAGTGACATCCTCAACTATCTTTCATTGAGCTTTTCAGAGAAACAATTTGGTTTCCAGAGGTGCTGTTTGTAGCCATTAGTTGCATTTAGCTAGGAACATGAAAATGATATCCTCTTGAACCAATTTAAAAAGATGAAAGACAGTCTCAATTTGAAACCATGTGAGACACACTCTGTTAATGTATGGAGGAAAGAGGGGGTCTTTTCTTCCAATCTGAAAGAGGTATTACTGACTCTCAGTCTCTCCCATCATGAGCAATCACATTCATTAATTTAACCAACTGCTTTTGCCACATCACTGCTGAAAAGCAGATACAAGAAGAAAAAAAAATTGTCAATTTACTTTGCCAATTTCCGGTGACTATTTACGAAAACTGGCAGTGGTGCCTTAAAGGAACTTAAATGACTCTAATAGGAGGCAGAGCATAAACACAGAGATGATGACCTGCTAAAAATCTATTTGCTCATTGCCATGAGTTCGAAAATTCATTAGAGTGAGCAAAGGGGTAACTATGTGTCTACAATGTGATTGCTTGTGTCAAATGTACACACTTGCTGCCTACCTTGTGCTTTGGACAACCGTTATAAATGTCTTTAAATCAAATACTCCCCTTCTTTGATTTCATTCTTTCTTGACAAAACACTTTACTCTTGCAAAGAATAAAATGTGATACAACTCTGTCTCACAGGGACTTCTCTACTAGAAACTTTATGGCAAAAATCTTGCTTCTCGATCAACCTTCTGCCCCTATCCAGTCGCTTTCCCCCCCCCCCCCAATTTATCAAGGGGTCCATGCAACTGTGTGCAATCTGTTCAAACTATCTCTCAACAACTAATTGACCAATTGAAGACTCTGGGGGGAGGCGGATTCGTCTGAAAATGAGGAACAAATACTGCAGATTTATGCTGATTATCATTCATCTTTAAAGGGATTGCATGTGTACTGAAAAACCAAAAAGATAAGATTATGTTTAATCTTAACTTTTTCTTTATTTTTAAATGTACACGTGAGGTTGTACATGAACGGACTATGTATTTCAATGAAGGAAAATGACGGTAACTACTTCGAAAGCAATGGGATTGGCATAAAAAAAAGTAACCAGAAAGCCAAAAGGCTTTGTGATTCCTTGCTACATGGTTATATTACAACAAACATGAATTATTCACGTGACAAGTATAAGATCAACTGCAGTTATTTTTCTTGATACACCACAAGCCTTTAACCCAAAATGACCTTTATTTTGGTGACCTAAAATGACCGCGACATTTGACATCCCCCAAAAGCAATAGGGATCACCTACCCAGGCCATACAACCCACACATCAAGTACAGTATGAGTATGACATCAGTCAACATTATCTCTGAGCTCCAAGAAACACACAGCAATCAATGCTGCTTCTAGTCTTGCCTGTTGTTAGTTGAATCAAATAACTCAACCTTACCTCATCTGAACTCAGCTTGTCTGCCATATTTACCTCAAAATTCTTCATAAACGACCAGAATGTTCTTGGGTCTCCGTCGTATGGTGGAATTTCTGCCTTAGGTAATTCCAACACTAATTTGAAACTCAATTTCCTCCTTTAACTTTTTCAATGCTTCCTCCCTCTCCTCAGTATAATGCTGTTGGCATTCCAACATCCAGCTTTCTGCTTGCTCAAATGCT
This sequence comes from Stichopus chloronotus, assembly GCA_021234535.1. Classification (NCBI taxonomy): domain Eukaryota; kingdom Metazoa; phylum Echinodermata; class Holothuroidea; order Aspidochirotida; family Stichopodidae; genus Stichopus; species Stichopus chloronotus. The sequence continues at coordinate 17,341,261 of CM037835.1, forward strand.
TCATCAGACAACAGCCCAGCCAGATCAGCATGAACCTCTTCCATTGCCTCAAATTGGCACTCTGCCTTTTGCAAATTTTCCTTTAAGGACTTTGGGATAATTTCTTCCTTGTTACAAGTAGCTTTTAACACACTCAAAGTCCTCGTAAGTTGACCCTAAGTTATGATTCCTCCTCAATATTTTTGCTTCCTCCATCTTTTAAGACATTGTGAAATATGATTGAAAGCACTCCAATTTGATTGTTAAGAAACCTTGTTCTGCTACTAGCTGTTCCTCTGGATATTAATATTATCCAAATAAATGACAGAACAGATGGTTTTTTTATTTTCTTCAATTTTTCATAAACCCATTAACATTCCATTGCATGCTTGTCTATCTGACCCCATGACCTCCCATACCAAGACTATCTCTCTGGACAACCTATTGGAGCCTATCACACTAGAAGTTACTCACTAAGTTACAAATGCAGTACTGTAGCCTTAAATCCCATTGAGTTAACTGTGTGCGACATGGAGTCAACAACTGCCAATAGTAATTTTGCACAATTTACCCCATATGCATTTGTACGGTAGTTTATAATGACCACAATAATGGTGTTTAGGCTATTATTATTGTTTTATAATGAAAAATTATCCCTTCCTCTCTTTTGATAAGCACTAAATTTCACAGGGTCATGAACCTGTTAATAACAGACAACCTTATCAAGTTTAAAACAAATCTGACCCACGGATAAGGAACTATGGCAGTTTTAACATTTTCTATGTTTTACCCCATAACCTCATTAATATGCAAGATTTGGACACCAAAAACAATAGGGATCATCTACTCAATATGGGCAACCTACATGCCAAAAATGAAATTACTCAGAGTTACCCTTCTTGAGGTAGAGTGTTTACGAGCAACCGTCGCACACACACGCACACACACACGCACACACACATACATACACACACACGACATCAGGACTGCATAGATTCCCCTGCCTACGGCAAGGAATCAAAAACAGAAATTATATTTGAAAATTAACGGTGCTTACTATAACCTCCTACATAATGAATATGCAACAGCACAGGTCTCACTAGTGCATCAAAAACATACTACTCAAGTCGTCACTCCTCGGTAGGTATCGGGAATTGCAGCATTTGGTGAAAGGAAATACTGTATTCACAAATAACCTACGATCTGAACACAACCTTGCCCGCAGCGTCAGTGATCCTGAGTTGTTAACTGAATATTCAATACTAGTATACTTCCCATTGGCTTGCTAAAAGAAGTACACTGTTGATTTGAAAGAAAACACTTTTTGTCGTTATGTTAGGAGAATTTGAAATCATATGGCAAAATTAACCAACTGAAACCTATTTATTTTCCCAGATTGTCTGAATGGTGTAATTAAAAAGCCTTACCAATTTTTGGAGATGAAATTTCAATGTTTTTACTTTTTGCCTTCGCACACAATCACTTTAATTGTAGTAAACGCAATTTCCCACAACTTACTGGTGTGTATTCAAGACGATTTGAGCATGGTGTCAAATGTATGCACTTGTGAGGCAAGGGGTAAGTATATGTCTACGATGTGAATCCATAAATATGGATGAATCCACCATAATTTAGAAGAATTCTTGAAAACAATTCCCAATCAAACTTCCATATATGGATCCTTCAGGAAGGTAACACGAATGCCTTTTGATCGATAGACTTCACATCGTCATTGTAGCACCTTGCAATTTGATCCACAACTCATCGATGTTTTCATCAAATGGAAAAACCACACCTCACAGGAGTGTGATCAGTGTCACCCAAATCGAATGTCCTTTTATCAGATGTGCTCTGACGGTAGACAGTCATTAAGCCACTTTCACTAGATTACAATCTTTGAGACCAACCAATCCATGAATTAAACCGTAACATAAGGGTGAACGAATGCAAGTATTAAAACTATTTAGTGTTCTAATGGGATCGCACGTTGGCGAGGACATCTCCAAATCTGGCTACTGCTTTTGCTATGAGGTTCTAACTACACCATGATAACACATCTTCTCTGCTAGTAGAGCCCTTTGGAACAGTTTTATATCCTTCTTTCAATCACTTTCAGACCACAGGCCCTGGGAACTGAGCTTCGCTGTCCCCTCCCACTGCGGCAGGTTGTGTTGACTTTGCGGTGTGACCTAGCACAAAATCAACTTTACAGACCTTGCTTTCCTATAGTACAGCGGCATTTATGAGGATTTCCAACAACATGAACTTCCTCATCTATCTATCTATCACATCACTTTCAATTTGCCATCTCAATAAATGAAGCTGTAATAGCACGCAACCTTAACCGTACTATGTTTTAAAGACTGTAAACAGCATGGTCTAAGACTATGGACTATAAATGTACTTTAAAGTTTTCCCAGGGACTACTTTAAAGTTTTCCCAGGGACCACTTTAATCTGCAATTAGTCACTTCTAAATATCACTATGTCTATTCAGTGCATGGAAGAATGCATGACAGGCTTGGAGAATTTGGCAAAGTTATAATGCAATGAGGTTCAATGTAAAGACATCTTTTCAAACCACACTATTGCAATGGACCGCATAGAGTGTGAAAAGAATTCAAGCATGTCACATTATTAAAACAAGCCCAAGTGATCATTCACAAGTCTTTCCCAAATATTCCACCAAAGGGATTACCTGTTCAATTATCGTAACATTTCGAGCTACTACAGGTAGAAGCAACATTACAAAACATTCCATAAAGTACGTAAATCAAGGCAAACTCATGTGAGAAGCACAGTAGGGTACCGCTGTGTCAGACTGAAAAGACAGATCATAATGTGACCAGGATCAATCAGAAAGAATTACTCAGAAAATCCCACACACTTCTTGGTTTGGGAATTCCCTAGCGACGTACTCACCTCATATAACCTATGCATTACCGTATTGACCATGGTCTAGCATGAAGCAATTGTTATGTGTGTGGATGTATCTGGCCCTTCCGTAATTGCCAGCCTTTTGGTCTGCCAGCGAAGTTTTCCGCAAGGCACATAAAATGTGTTAAGAAGTGCAATAAAAACGTCAAAATCATTGTGTTGCTACATCTACAAACCTAAATAAAGGACATTATATCATTTTAAGTAAGAAGGCATACGATTGACATTTTTTGCTAGATCTTTGATAAAACAAAACGACCATAAACATCAGCTTAGTCATTGGCATGGACTTAAGGCACATTCTAAAGGCTAGAAATAGCACACCTATGTGAAACAACAACAGTCTACGACAAAAATATAATATTTTTTGGGTCTACTTAACTCAATAAAAAACAGTTGCTGGTATTCATGAGTGGCAACTGGTACTGCATGCATCATGTGTCCAATGAAAGTTTTGTGGGTGGAACTGTTTTCATGCAGACGTGCGAAAAGTGAGGTCAGACTTTTCATGTGTCATGGTACAATTCCACGACAAAATAAGATACTGTCCCTTTAACAATTGAGGCATTTAGCAATAAACAAAGACTCCTCCTAGTTCCTATCCTGATAGGATGTAGGGGTCCCCTTGAAATTCTGACACAGCACCCTCTAGGTCTGGCCCACATTTAGAACAAGGCTAAATGAATGCATAAGTGAAGCAAGGGGTGTATGATGTGAATTATATTCACCACAGATCCCCCACCTTATCCTCTGCCTTGTGGCACTGTTGGTGAAAAGACCCCTAACCAACTTCACCACTCCAGAAACACTGTAGTTCTAAAACGATCTCTAGTTTGTGCTTTATAAAACTCTTACAAAATAATTCACATCATGAACATCTCCACCCCCTCCCCCATAAAAGCAGGAAGAATCTAACTGATGAATAGTAACTGACGAGATTTTTGACTACATGATCTCAAAACAAACACATATGCTGATAGGAGACCCATTCTTCCAGGGTAGCTTTCTGCCACATGTTTAGAAAACCTTTTGACAAACCTTCACGAAATGAGTTACAGATCCAGCACTGTCAAGACAAATCTTAAAAGGCTACAAATACAGAAATGCAAGAAAAAAAAAGCCATGAAAACTGACCTGAAACTCTCTGGCAGTTTCGTTCAGCTTGAGACGAATCGGAAACATTTCGTCCCCCGTGAGGTCCTCAGACTTGAGACTGATCTGGTCAAGCAGTTCTTGCAATAACTGGCCTGCTGCTGGTTCACTCATTGGGTTCTCTACGTCAATCGAATTCCTGGGGAAGGACAAGACAAAAAGATAGACTACGCCAAAAAAACTCAGCTATGAAGCACATACCTAAACATCTGGGCACTATAGAAGTAGATGTAGACATGACACCTTGTAATGATTTCATCTTCCAAGTAACTCATGTACTGTATGCTTTCTCAAGCATTTGTTATGTATGTCTCTTTTAATAATAACGAATGAAGAGGGTGCAGTTCTAAAACAATGCATTTAATGTAAGCAAGGGGAAAGCATGCATCTATGATGTGAACAGGCCAAATTCAAGAATACAAAACCTGTAACTATATCACAAAGCAGAGAGCGACTACCGTACCGGACACGTGTACCTGTTCAGAGGAAAATTACACTTGTAAGTGACATTTCAAGTACAGTACATGGTCATTTACACTGAAGATGTTAAGCTTTGACTGATCATACGATGAATTTGCAGTAATTAGTACAACGTTATGGATACTGTTCCCTTTCTGTGTATTTTACACAGTGCTTATTAACAGCATAAATTTAGCATGATACTATTGCTGGAGCACACATGTGCAACTGGTGACGTGAGTTCATACTACAGAATTCACAGGACACCCATTTACTCCATCTTGAATTGTGAATCCGAGACATACCAGAAGAAATGTATCCAGCGGACGCACAATTGTAACAGCACTTACAGTGTTACGTTTAAATGTTCTTTGAGGATTGTGATACATAAAAGTTACAAAATCCCCATGAACAAAAATAAATGACATAATGATCTTTTTCTGTGCCTGCATCTCATATTCAAATTGACATGTAATGATCAATTGTGGAAACTACTGCTGACTACAGTATCCCTTGAATTTGTGCAGGGCATTTTTTTGGCCATTTCAGCATACCCCGCTGAGCAGTGGGTGCCGATGATGGGCAGGTTACCTTGGCCACGTGAAGCCGAGAGGGCTGCAGAGTAATGACAACCACTTGACTACACAAGCAGACATTAGGCTCCCCATTGCTGATTTTATCTGAGGTACTCAAGTCACTGTATGTATAATTTTATGTTGATTCCCACAGATAAGCTTCTTCCAGCATGTTCGCATTTCTATGTATTCATTAAAATGGAGTTCACTAACCTGTACTCTGTCTGAGTATAGACTTGTTCAATTTTTACAAAATGCTCTGATTACAGTGCAATTTGCATGTACCACATGGAATGTTTTTCAGTTGGGCCTCATGGCATGCCTTACACACAATCAGCCACCCAACGCATATGAGTGTAGTAGAGATGAGTGCATTGTCCGGTTGCTAGATCTTGCCAGTAATCAAGTACAATAAACCCTTTTGAGTGCTCATATATGATTCTGGCTAGAATTCTTCCCACAGTGACAAAGTATGATCTATCATCAAAAGCTTCAACTTGCATATTTGGATACCAATTACACAATCAATCGTACATTCGTAACAGACTGTGGCGGCCCCAAAATATTTTGCAATGGTCCAAAATATATAATAAAGTTGGAACCGTACGTACTTCTTTACATAACCTGACATTTGACCTGGGTCACAAAAAAAAAATCTTTCAAAAAGTAACTCCATTAAGATAAGACAATACCAACAAGTGTCCTTTTTCTTTCCCACATCTTCTTGTTTTGACTTTGTGTCAACACCTTTTGTTCCAGTGGTGTAATTATTTCCTGCTGTCAAAATATTTGTGCGCTGCAGGGTTTGATTTACCCAGTTACAAGTATGCACAGACCTGTGCATGCTGTGGAGACGTAGGCCTAGATGCATGTTGGATCATGCATCTAGCTTCCAGACTTAGCGCCTAAATCTAATTTCACAGTAAATTCCTAAGTTACTTTGCAAGGTACTTTACTGTAAGGTATTGAGCCAAATCGTCCTTTCCATGTAATTTCTCATTCAAATAGACAAGCAGTCACTTTGCAGAATTTTGAGTAACCTCTTAGTCCAACACTGCAACAGCAATGTCAGAGATCATCATTCCACACACTCACAGCACATCTTGAAGCAGCGTTGCTTGTACGATCCTTTACAAGGTAAGTCGATCACATGATCCTGTACTTCAAGTGAACAAAAACGCACACTGACGTTGTTGGTAGAGTGACACTAGAAATCAGACTTTCTTTTAGTCATTTTCAAATTCCAGTTTTTAGTGATTAGGCGGGAGGGAATATTAATCCATAAATCCCCATGATAACAGTAGTACCCCAAATGTGGACAAGCGAAATGAACTGGTAGTGGTATGAATCTTCCAGAACATGCCAGGTAAGAAAAGGGGTTCTAGTGTTATCTCAGTGTACAACAGATTTTAGTGACCAGGCGCCATAATTGATCTAGATCAAGGGTAAGCAACACACGGCCCGCGGGTCAAGTCATGGATGTCTAGAATCGAGCCTGCAGAGAGCAGTCAAGATCGCGTACAAACAGCACAATGTGCAGTACTTGCGAGAACACCTAGACACACATGTCTGTAGTTCCCCACAACTTCCTGGTGTGGATATTCACGATTGACTATACTTATCCTTTGCCTCACTAATGCACACATTTGACCCTTGCTCAAGTCATCCTTGGAACTAATTCCAGCACCGCGCCCTCTATGACCTAGCCAACCCTCGTAGGGCTTTTCAGTGACACAGTTTGGGAGTCCGAATACTAGAATTGGTAGCCCCAGGGAACACTGTGCATAGTAGTTTTTTAGCAATATCTTTGCTACACTGACATAACACAAACTTGTGTAACGGATATTTCCACAAATACATTACTTATGCAGGCAGTTTACGCCTACAGTGCATGAAATCGCCTTTGTACGTAGTCATAAGTGAACTTCTCTCCCTACAACTCACTGGTGTGGGAGTGAATACACTTACCCCCTGCTTACATATTGCTCCCTCCCACACAACGAATTTTCACTAAAGATCTGGCATCGTGCTTCCTATACACGCCCTGAATTGACCTCAATTGACTTTTGCTCTGAGAAACACATTGCGCAGGGTTGAACAATGTATTACTGTAAGGAAGGGGTATAAAAGTGACTGCATGCGTAGTGCAGGAAAAAGTGAAAACATTATAGGAGAAGTAAAAGTCAGGACTTTTGACAATGTTAAATGAAAGGTAAAAATATACAGTGAACACAATCACCAAATTTCATTTAAATATGTTGTTCACTTTCCAAGATATTGCAAATTTCAATGTTTATAAAAATTTATCAGGAAGCTGCCATTTTGAGATGATATTATGACAACATGACCTGACCACATGTGATTGAAAAGCTTTTTTCTATTTATATTCCATTGTCAAATATTTTTAACAGTAATGCAGAGATTCAAATCAGAGTATTACTAATTTGATTACTGCATGATGCACCTCGGTAACTGAACAAAAAATGTGTACAAGTGGGGTGCAGATTTATAGAAATTATAGGTAAAGGAAACAAAGAAATACATTAAAATTCCTCTTATCAGTGGTGATGCGACATCATACTGTAATTAGACTTACTCTTAGTGGGTCTACAAGCAACTATAAAGGCAAAAATGGCAGCACCCATCTTTGGATTTCAAAGGTGTGTAAACTTGGATAGCAAACAAATCAAACATTTCTGAATGAAACTTTAGAGAGATGTTTGTCAAACACTTCTGCTTCAGTTTCACAAATATATTCCCAGGGACCCTTCTCCTTTAAAATTTTATGTCTAAAAGTTTGGTATGTGTTTTAATTGTACCATTGAGGCAATTTGGCAAAATCGATAAATTTCAAGTGATAAATTCTGCCTTAAACTTCAAATTCTTCTCACATAATGATAAAGAGTGTAAAATACTACAGTACAGTAGATGTAGTGGCTAAAAGTTTGCATTCAACTTAAAATTATGCACTTTTTGAACAAGTCAATGAGAAGTATACTAGTAACAAATACAGTTAGTGTATTCAGCTCACTTGAAACAGCTGATCACTGCACTCTGCAATGGGGTTGATCAGTTTATAGGGTCAGTTGTATAACACAGCTTCCTCTCACTAAATAATACCATTCACAACAACGATCAAGAAGCAATGACTTTCTTTTTTTTACTGTTTCTATGCTATTTCTGCTTCTTTCTAAATTGTTCAACACTGTCATTTTTGTTCACTGAATGACATATTCCATCTAAAACCAATGTCCGGTTTACATTTAAAAATAAAAGACTTAAGATCAAACAAAACTTTTATCCCTCTGTTTGACATACACATGCAATCACGATATGTCTACGATGTGAAAGTCAAGGGCTGTGACATACTTAAAAAGGTCACTTCATAAGACACACTCATACACCAAATGGCGTCAAATTGTCAATGGTGTGACACTTTCCACATTTCAGTAGCCTTTTCTTGGCTGCATCTGACCAGCTGCATGAGCTCATGTCCACACATAAACACAGACCAAAACACATACATATTTTCCCTCTGTGATGAAGCAGTCAGTTTCTAACACAGAATACCTGCCAGATACAAAACCCAAAGACACTACTGTCACTGTTGTAATCACACTATTAATATATTACAATTCGGTCAGACTCTGACATTTTCTTTGAAAACCTGTAAAAGGAGCATTGACTGCAACATGTCAAAAGCCAATGGCAATATGCATGACTTAGGGCAAATTTTACTAAGTGTGCCCAAAATGCCCACTGGGTATGTCTCTTGTCTACACCAGTTTGAAAATTGCTGCTACTCAGTGCCATGATTTCTGAATGCTACATTCAATCCAAATTACTTTGAAAAACATCAATGAGATATAAGCAATTTCATCTCTTACTTAACTGTAACTTACTTAATAGGTGCATCATGGTAGCCTTTAAAAACAGAAGCCATGTGATATCTAAGAAACTGTGAAACAAAAGGTTGGAAGTCTGGTCTAGTCAGGTATAGTATGCTGATTTTACATGATTGTAACATCACAGTTGATTTACAAGTACCTAACAATTGGACCGTCATTCTTGAAATACACAGCTTTCATTAAGATTTGTGATACAAACAACTATCTTCTTTTTTTTTTATCGCTTTCTTTTGCTAAAAACTAGCCCAAATTCAGATTGAGCTCTCTTCAAAACCACTTAGAGAGAAGATAGAAAGCAGGGTTGTTGATTTGTTTCATTTTGTTTTAAATCACGATCAGCGATTTAAATCAATTTAAATCAAATACATCGATTTAAATCAAATTACATCAAATTCATTTAAATCATAATTTTTAATAAAAATCATGATTTCAATCATGATTTTAATCAGTTTCATTTAAATCAAACAACCCTGAGAGAAAGTTACGGTTCAATGAGTTCTACCATCAAAAGAAATCAACAATTCACATATTTGCATTTACCAAAAGATCCAGTTACCTCTTTGCTGTTACCAAAGAGGCTTAGTTCAATTCGTAAGATACCTGTCAAATGTGGTTTTGGTCAAGGTCTGTATAAAGTTTGGAGGGTGTATGTAGTGGTGTAGAAACTTGGATTTTAAATCTTTAAAAACTTCCAGCATGATACAGGAGACTGAGGGATCAATACAGATAATCCTGACAAGATGATGGATGGTTATTCTTAAGGGTGAATAACGGTAGGTTTGGAAGTTGAGAACTGCTGTACATGTACAGTAAATAGTATGAAGTAAAAAGTATTTTTAGCTACCATATCAACCTTCATAACATACTAACATGTACTGTACACTGTGGTTTGCCTTTAATGCGACCAGGTAAAGAAAGAACAGTGATTTCCAATATGCTTACTGACGAGTCACTCCTAGTACAGCTACGGTATCTCCGCTGTTCCGTTTATGTTCTTTAAACATTGCAGTACAGTAAAAATAATTTGATATGCTTGGATACTATTTCATATGATCATATCAAAGTGGTCCTGGTACTGTATGTACCTGCAGGATTCCAAGTTCTTTTCCAATACTGTACACAAATCCACACTATACCTTCATCGCCATTCACCATTCAGTTGTACATTGACAATCAACCAGATCAGTGTTCTTACATGTATGATTGTAGATGAAGAAGATTAAGTTCTACAGTGGAGGTTAGTATGAATAACAGATCTACTGTAGGACAGTGATTTAACATGCATGTTAAGAATATAATGGGTCTATGGTAGCAGTAATGATAGTGTACTGATCACTGATCTTAAATGTACGGTAGGTAAAGAGGATTGCAGGTCTACAGTAAAGGTAAGGACAGCAAGGGGTAAGTGTATGTCTACCATGTGAATTCCCCACAATTTCCTTCCGCTGTGCTAGAATTGGTTTAGAGGACAATTTAGGCATGGGGTCATGGGGTAAGTATATGTCTGTGATGTGAATCTAAGGTTTTCAAATAAATTGCGATCCAAACTGCTTGAAAATGTTTTATGTGTTGTCTAATATATTGCTAAGCTTATATTGGATCATCAGGAACAGGATGACGTATTTTATGTTAAAAGTTTGAACATTTAACTTAAGAACATGTAGCAAAAGTTTGAACATTTAGCTTAAAAATTGTTTGGTGAATGTTTCACAATATGTAACACAGAGTTACGACAACCCACACAGACTCATAACTCCAACCCAACGCAGTTGAGACCAATCTCAATCAAATATTTGCTCATAGCAATACAGGGATTGGTAATAGAAGTCTCAGGCACCCCAAATCTTCTATTTAAATGTCTCAGTATCATTCATCCTTACTCCCCCCCCCCCCCCCTTATTTGTCCGGCACTGACCACTTAATCGGTTCAACTATGATTGTTGCATATTGTCACTTGGATCTGGACTCCTCATTATTTGGATTAAAAGGGAAAAAAATGCATACTTGTCTGTTTTTTTTCTTGTATAATGTATGTATAAATATGCATACAGGGTTGTTACAGAATGTATCAGTTCTTATTCGATGACAGAGTATAAAGTGGATATTTTCTGACATTTGATGACAGTGCACAATATAAATGTACACTGTCATCAAATAATCACTTTTTAAAATGCCATGGTAAAATCAAATTTTGCCTAAGTAAAGCCATTTTACTTTAGCATATATATATTTTTTTTTTGTCGTAGCAACTTTCTTACTCGCAATGGCTGATCCAACATGTAGGTAAAGAGCATTGCAGGTACACAGTAGGGGTAAGGACCCCATCTATATCGGTGATCTTGCACATGGGTAAAGAGCATTACGGATCTACAGTAGAGGTCACTTGAACAAGTTACATCAAAAAAGCAAGAAGGACTTAGTTTAACAGAAATCAGTTTGTAAGGTGTAATTCAATATCCAAAGAGCAGGATTATTTGGGACTTTCATAAGTTCTAACAAGTTTATTTACTAATGTATGAGGTGATTCAGGTAGCAGATCAGTGATCATGAATGCAGCTAAAGAGTATTGCAGGTCTCAGGGAGAGTACAAATATGTCCCAAAAAATCCAGATCAGCAATCTCACGCGAACGTAAAAGAGCATGCCCAAAACTCAAGACGTTACACGGTACGACCGCAACCTGGATTCACGACGACACGAGAAAGGAAGATGTCCTGGCTGCAAGTCGCAAGGGGCTGTCGATTATGGAAGGATGGTGACCGGACACCCACACACAAAATTGACAGTTGCTAGATAATGGTTATTTGGGTATTAAATGCATAGCTTACAGCATGCGAGGTGAGTATGCATTGTGAATTTACCGGTTTTCAGTAGAGGAAAGTATAGCAGCTCAAGATCAGACATTTTAGATGTAAATATACATCCATCACAGATCATAAGAGAAACTGTCTCTGTGATGAAAATATCCAATAAACCTTAGGATTTTGCTGAAAAGTGGAATCTTCCACTGGGGCAAGTTGCATTTATACAGTTAAAGTCAAAATTTATTTTCTGTCGATGTACAGGATTGTGTGTGACTATACTCCTAGTGTAGTATTTACAGGATTCATGTTTATGATTCATGGTACTTGGAGATCTAGTCAAACACAGAATAGGATCTAATGTCCAGGACTATTTTTCTGATTACTACATAAACCTTTGCTTGGGTTTCACTACATGACAGTGACTTTACAATATTGTTGACCTTCAAACAGGAAGAATGGAACTACAATTCCCAATCACGAATAGTGACTATTACAGCAAAGCATACATGCAGTATGCACATGCAATTGACTGACTATCAGAACCATCAAACTTCCAGTGCCTTGTATGAACATCACAGAGCTGTGCCCTATGTGTACAAATGTTATAGGACTGCATTCTCACAACAAAGTTGCCGGGGGAAGAGATACATTGCCTGTCAGAGAGGTTAATAATTTAACAAGATGACAGACAAACAGGAAAACCTCCGTGGCTTGAACGTCTAGGAGGATACAGAGTTTGTCACACCTCTCTGGGCTTGCAGGGGGATTACGATACAGACTGTAAAATATTCTAGAAGAGGTGTAGCTCTCACAGCTCAATGTAATTGATAAACAGTATCATTAATCTTTCAGTTCGATAATGTGGTAGTTAACAGTACCATAGGCAAATATTTTCTGTCTTTGAGTACTTTTGTAGAAACAGAAAATGTCATTTCTGTGAGCTTTTATTAATTCTTCCACAAAATTACAGTATATGTACTTTTGACATTTCAGATTACACATAATTTAGTCATCATGCCCTTCATGTACCACACAGCCCATGTTTGAGATGTTAATGAGTTTATACAGTAGTGACTATATACTGTACCAATGTGCAGAGTTATCTAACTGCTGTAAAAACAAGCTGATTCAAATTAGGATTTTAATTGAAAAAGTCATGGTTTTAAATTAGACTATTTTATTAAAATCAATTCCTTTGAATTAAATCACTAATGAATCATTTTAAAAACCAATAAGCCTAAAGTCTCCAAATCCTTGCCCATGCTCATGAAAAAGGATAATCCCCACAACTCCCTCGTGTGGGTATTCACAAGTGACTATACTTACCCCTTGCCTCACTGATGCATACGAGGCCGGGCTAGATCTTAGGGGGAACAGCGCTGGAATTAGTTTTGAGCACAATCTGAGCATGCATCAAATGTATACATGCATTAGTAAGGCAAGGGGTAAAGTTACGTCTACGATATGAATCCCACACACAGACAAATGTTGAATCAAACACTGTTAAGCCTATGTTCACAACTTGATTTCTAATTATGGTCTCTGCTGACCTGAAGCGACCTAATTGACCTCTATAGAAAATGACCATTTCTTGCAAAATGTAGATCCCTCTCTTTACTCAACCTCATTCCAAAAACTATTATCAGGGATATCATGTAAACAAGGTTTTCCAAGTTTGAACTCTTGTGACCCCAAATGACCTTTGACTTTCACCAAAAACAAGACGGCAATCCACAGAGTTGCATCTCGTCCTTATAGTTGTCCATAATCATTCGCTTTTGTGCTATAGTCGATCGAGAGATTGATCCAACATTCAACGCTTAACATTATACGCAGTACATAATTAAACATAGTTACAGTAGGCAGAGCATTTACGACTTCATATCAAAAGTGCATATTGTCATGCAGATCGTGTGTGCGTCAAAGTAATCCTTTGATTTCCCTTATTTCTCAGATCAGCGCCACCACTCTGGGCTTTGTACTGTACCAAAAGTGTGGAAAATGATATTGTTATTAGATATAAACACTCAGTCCAAACATGGGGGCATAGAATGAAATATTAAGTCACATTGGATGGAAAACCAAAGATATTGTACTATTGTACTAACAGAATCTACTGTACTGTATTATGTGCCCAACTGACCTAGCACATCACCTATCGGGTGAACACTACAGATCATAATCAGATACCAACCAACGAAGTTTGATGTCCATTAGACTTACTGTGTAGAAGAAAATCGGGACACACTTTTTCAAAGCATTTTGCCAATAAGAGTTGACCACTAACCTCTGACCTATTGATGGGAGACACAACTTCAGACCATGGGTCACTTATCACGTATAAGACATCCTTTTGTTGTAGCCTACAAACATTCTCTAAGCCTAACACGAATAATGTCAGCGAAAAAATCTTAACATTAGGCTATTTCCTACATGAAACTTCTTCACAAACATGTAAACAACATCGCTCTACAGGACATAACATGTACTTCAGGCTCTCTGAAATCCGAAACACCTGTTCCTGATAAAATTACATGTATCAGAAAGATCCCTGGTATGCGCCCGACAAATGCTTTTTGGGCCGAACAGTCTAGAATTAACTTGGTTAGGTTGACGATATTAAAAAAAGTAGTAGTATCCTCGCAAATTACAGTACCGTACTTCAACATCACATAAAAATAGGTAAACTAAAAGCTAGCTATTCACACACTTATAAAGTCAAAAGTCGAATTGGCAGCGTGGTTGTGATGCACTAAAGGCAAAACAGTCTCGCTCCACCCCATGCATATGTACTCAATGTGCCTTCACTTGTTGCTCCCGGTTCGATGTCATTCTGGTGTATTCATTTCTATGGCTCTAAGCTACTGTGGTTACGGTGACAGGTAAGATTCAACAGGGTCCACCTTTACGACAGGCTCATGAAGAGTGCCAGAAGTTCCCCTGAACATTATCAAATTAATTTATAATCACAAAAAGGGAGTACACTAACGTAAAGCAGTAACTTTTGAGCTATTTTTAGGTGCAAGGATAACTCTATATCAACTGTGTAAAGTTTTGCACTTATTATTTACACTCTTCTGTAGCTGACTCACCTAGCACGGTAACGTTATAGCCTAAGTGCTTAAAGTTAGTATAATGTTAGGAATAAAGCTTGGAGGTAAAGTATGTCAGCCTATGTAATTTACTCAACTTTTCACAAAGCAACTTGATACATGCTTGATACAGCTTGATATGTGCTGCACATCAATATTTTGCACACCTTCCATACTCCTTTACTGAGAAATGTGATTTATAGCACACCTGGAAAATCTAAAATTCAAGACCTGAAAACCCTTTTTTTTTCCTTAAATTAACATAAAGTCTCAATCTACAGGTACAGCCAACAAGGGAGGTGAAAATACGAAACAGAAAATGTCCATAATGGACAGTTCATTCTCACGTGTACTGTAAACTCACGGCATCTCCAACTCATATCAACTCAATGCCCACATTGAATTTGCACATTCAATTCATGCAGCAACGCATCCAATTTTGTTACGTTGTACATAAAATGTTCAGCTTGTCATTACTTACAGTAATTGTGCAATCCTTACAGGCAAATCAGATACAGAATCTACATGTATCACATTTTGCTCTCTTCAAAATACAGTACCTAGCAAATCATTCTCCAAATAGTGATTTCAGTAATATACAGGTTCCAACTCCCTGCCAATTTTATGTTCTACAGTGTACAAAACATACTGTAAAACAACAAAGAGAATTGCCTCTTTAAGCTAGGGAAATTTAAGCTAAGGAAATTTACTAATAAAGGTGTAAGAATTTGGACGGTCAGCTACTGCACATGACTGAGCCAGAGCAGACAAGACTTAGGCGTATATTTGCTTTGCAGAACATGCTTGCATACACACACACACACACACACACAACTATGTCAAAAAAACTCATACTGTTTGATAGGTACTGTATCTCTCAATTGTTGGGCTCTATATATAGGATGCATTTATGACCATTATTTCACGTTCATCTATTCTAATGCCAAGTAGAGTTTCTCCATGCAGAATCTTAGAGGAGCAAATTTGAGTCATTTTGACCTGATTGACTATTTATTCCCAAAGAAATCCCAGACAGGGTTGTCTTTCAGAGGGTGTTGAATGACAATCACAAAAATAGGCATGCCCCAATCATGAAATCGGAACACGTGGTTTCACATTTAAACTGACATTCAAGAATCTTGGACAGGAAGGGTACTTTTCAAGATGATCAAATTTCTCTTCATATTTCAACATCAAAAGGATTTTTGGAATAAACAGGCAAAGTGACTACCTGTGGGATAGTGTTAAGGAATGCTTGAAAAAGTGCTACGGGACACTGATACTTCTCTCTTTATCACTACATAAAATGTTTGAAATTAAATTACTCAGTTCAATAAGAGAAAAGCCACATGAATTAGGCACTGAAATCTGTGACAGTGGCAAAGGCAGAATAGGTCACAATAACTGTTGGCACAGTACTGTAGATGAAAGGGTACTCACTGAGGGAAAAGAACTTGTGTGAAGCGTACTGTAGGTCTCACTACAGCAGTCCTAGATTTAATTTCAATCCTATTTTTCCATGTTTTGGATTAACTGTTTTCCAAACTTTGTTGAAAAGAGCCAAAACTTGATGATTTATACGATCGCATGTGGTGTTCTTGAGGAATACTAGAATACAATGCAAACGAAACAAGGTGAAATATATTGGGAAGATTTTGCAATACACCTCTGTCTTTAGTCAAATACTACATTACAAGTTATAGGAAGACTACGTAGGATCACATATTGGTGAATAGTGACCAACATAAATGAAAACACTGACAGAACGCCACTGATCAGATATTTTTCAAAAATACCGATGGGATATATCATTGTTGTGTGACCAACTGCCTAGACAACAGATTTCTGTGGCAATATCAAATATTGTCCTGCAAAACAAAATCAACGAAAAATTCCAAATTCTAACTTCAAACAATGTCGTTTGTTTGCCACATCATGTTACATGTCTGCCTACAAAGATTTCGAACTTGAAAAGGTGTACTTGGTACCTGAGAACGAAGTCACTCTTAAATTTATCTATGTAACGTACTGTACACTGAAAGTACAATAGTTTCAGCTTCTATCCTTCTACTGTGATTGAAACTACAGTTGGACACTTGTTGATTTACAAGTACTGCCTGGCATATTACAGAATGAAATGCCAGTTGTTTTCAGTGTCAAAGTTTACAGGACTGTATGCTAGCTTCAAGACAAATAAGAAGGTCCACATTATGTAAAATACATTATCTCCCCAGTCCCCACTACTTCCTGATGTGGGTATTCACGAGTGACTATACTTACCCCTTGCCTCACTAATGCATACTGTACATTTGACCCTATGCTCAAATTGTCCTCGAAACCAATTCTAGCATTGCACCCTCTAAGGGCTAGCCTGTTCTCGTTTGCATTTCACTCAAGTGCCTCCAACTCACTTTCCAAAGCTTGCTGTTTTCTTGCCTCTTGCAAAGGCGGCTGGCTCGAAAACCAAAGCCAAATGTACAGTATGCATTAGTGAGGCAAGGGGTAAGTATATGTCTACCATGTGAATTACTGTATAATCCTAGAAACATTTGATAAGTACTATACTGAAGGATGGTACTTCTGCATTGTAAGTGAATACACTGCAACCTAAACATAGGATTTCTGTCCATGACACCAAATTAAGGTCCATGGGACTGAAGGTCTGCAAGACTAAAGGTTCACGAGACTGAAGGTTCGTGATACTGAAAGTTCACAAGACTGAAGTTCTAAGAGACCGAGGGTCCATGAGACAGAAAACAAAATAAGTCTTGTGTCAAACCCCTTTCCATGGATACCACAAACTTTTTCTGATTTTCAGTCTCATGAATCATTGGTCTTTGGTCTCATGGGAATAAAGACAGAGCTCTTTAATTAAATGCCTTAGATGACACTTTTTATGAAAAGGGTGCTTTCAGAAGTAGATGATGATTAGATAATGATAAGATTCACACAGTTGGTAGCATCAAGAAATTCGCCACAAGTTTATCTTCTCACTGCATAGGTTACCTGCAAAACCAATTTACCGTGTGTAGACTTTCAAACACTGACACAGTGAAGAGTATCACATGTACTGTAAACTCGTTACCTTCCTGCCGAACTAAACGTTGTCACTGTTGTAATCCCCTGTTACTACTACAGTTATGCATAACTTTCTGTTTATTGTACTATGATCAGAAATGTCAATTTCTGGGACACCTATTCAAACCTGGAGGGTATTGAGACTTTTCTCTGGTACCTGGACAGAATAAACTTTGCAGAACCCTGGATACAGTCACTCTGAGTCTAAGCTCAAGCGACAGCATCCACCGACTCCAGCCAGGCCTCAGTGACGCTACACGGCCACTGCAGTACCACAGGTTTCTGTGAATGCATTGCTCTCCAAATTAGTTAACATCTTCCACAAAAAAGCTGAACTCTCTGTGTTCAGGAAATTGGTCAGTCCAACTTATTTATAAGGACAAACAAAAATTCTGCCCACCTGTTCTGAATTAGAGCTAAAGATGAGACAGTGACAAAAAGAGTGACAAAAAGAGAAAGAGAGAGAAGGGATAGAGAGACAAAGTAGCTTGTATGTCAAGACAGAAGCATGCTGATTTTAAGGAGGTTAATTGATGGCTGTCTGATTTGCCAAAGGGCATCAAATTAATGGAACAGTGGAAAGATCATCAGATATATCCCAAATGTTTAATCTTCTCCTGAAGATTCCAGGCAAATGGAAGTACACCACTGAGAGTGAATTAAAGTGGTACTACAATTACTTGCACACTTTTGCAAGTTTGTTCACAGTAAGTGTAAACTACACAATTATAACACAATGTCCAGGTGAAGTGCTGAATCTTTTGAAAGTACATTTACGATGAGTTTCATTGCTCATATACACACACTCACCAGTATGGGTTCTGTTTAAAAGCAATTGATGCTTTACCTGAGAAGCATAATTAAGCATGGGTCTCTTAAAACACTTGCACAAACAACTTTCTTTTGTATTCTGATACAGAATACAAAAGTTATCTCCAGTGCAGAGTTGCACAGTGAAGGCCAGCACCTTCAACAGATTGAACTAAAGTAGACCATAATAGAAGTTGCAGTATACTGTAGCCAACAACAGTGGATAGTACCATATATGTTAATTGCCTGGAGTGATGAACAGATTGCAATCAAATTGCATTAGTGAAACATGACCAGTTGGAAAACATTAACATTACAGACTTGTCAAGCAGGTGGGCAAAACAAGGGTACTACTGTTGCAACCAATGAGGCACGACAGGCAGCTATGTCAGACTCAGACAGCCCATAGTAGGAAGCACAGGTAGTAAACACTAGCCTAACTATATGATCCACAGTCTACCCTACATATCAAACAGCATTTTGTCAAAATCAAGGGATCACGACACCCCTTTAGACAAAGACTAGCCCACAGCATGACTAGTGAGTGAAAGGCACCTAGCTACAGCCGTTACATGTCACTGCGTACATTGTATGGTGTCTTCCCTATTGAAGCTGACTCTTTAAAGAGCTCCCCCACCATGTACTGTGGTGTTGTACAAAAGACGCTGCTCATCGAGCGAGCATTACAGTAAGTACTATAGTTGTGAGCCATATTCATGAATTGCTAAATCAAAAACTTTGACAATTAATTCATTGTTTATTGCAATAAGTGGGAGAAGAAATCTAATGGGCTGCTTTCAATAAAGTTTACTTCCCCTTAAGTTAAATGATGAAATGAACTGCTACTATAACACTCCGAGAGACAAATCAAGTTCATCAACAAAATGTAAAACCAGCATACTGCAAGATGTAATCTCACAGTATTAAGAGCCTCTCCCACTGGTTCTTCAGATCAACTAGGTAGATTTGGCAACCATTCACAGGGATGACCTAAATTTAAGGAGAAACAAACATTTACTTTAGTAGAAGAGCTGTGAGTTTGAAAACAGCAGTGTTGACAAGGGTAGTGGTGCAACAGTATCTCATTTGAATGTATCAGAGTGAATATCAACCTACGGGCACCATCTTGGTGAAAGTAAAGTCAAGAAGGTGTCGTGCAGGATGGATTCGAATAAGCTCAAGAGCACTCTGCTTTAAAGCCACACTGCAAGGATTGAAGATGCATCTCATTATTCACAATTAACAATGAACTGTATGTACAATCAATATGATGCTACTCATTAAAATAAACACACATGTATGCGATCCAAGACCCACAGTGACGAGCGTTTGCACTGAGTTCAACATTCTGAACCGCAATCCATGGTAGGTCAAAAGTGTTAAGCGTAATTACGGTTAGGCTACAAACTTGTGACGTCACCATGTGACACTTTGCATTACACGTCAATTGAGCACCATGTGCTTTATGTAATGCATATATGTTATATAAGGTGAGGGAGTACATGCTGTAAATTGAGGGTTCTTAGGCATACATGGAACCTGAAAAAACAAACAACCAGTGGTGGGTGAGGGAACTATCACTTTAACTTTTGCTACATACTGTACATAATGTACGGTGGTAAAAATTCAGATCCTGAGGAGCAATTTCCTAAACGGGCCCTAATATTGTCTGTCCGGTTACCCAGCTGCACACTTTTCTCATTGACAACGTTGTTTCCCCACAACTTACGGGCATGGGTATTAGCAAGTGACAGTACTTACCCCATATGCATTCATTTAGCCCTGCTCTAAATGTCCTCAAAA
The DNA here is from genome assembly GCA_021234535.1 of Stichopus chloronotus. Classification (NCBI taxonomy): domain Eukaryota; kingdom Metazoa; phylum Echinodermata; class Holothuroidea; order Aspidochirotida; family Stichopodidae; genus Stichopus; species Stichopus chloronotus. The sequence continues at coordinate 17,361,856 of CM037835.1, forward strand.
TTAATCCTAGCACAGCCCTCTCTAAGGTCTAGCCTGTCCTTGTTTTGCCTTTCACTGTCACTGATATTGCCAGAGGTAACAAGCAATGAAGAAGGTAACACTAAAAACACTTGAGGCACCATCACTAAAACAGCAAGAATGCAGTAACAGGAAATTCAAAGATGAGGTTACCAGGGAGATGAGCAAAGGTCGAACAAAGACATATCGGAAGGCCCTGTCAGAACAGAGTGAAATCACCGGACTGGCTATTTGCAAATTGCTTGTCTACGGAAAATCAGATCCCCACCCTTCTCTCCCAAAATAGAAAACATTTGGATCGAACAGAAAATTGTAACTGGATAGATGCTGTTATCTGCATGAAGTGGTGAGTGAGAAAGAAGCCAGGCACCCTGCCAAGTGTTGTTGCCACACTAAACCTTTGTAGAATGACAAATAAACATTTTTTTAATTTGGTGATATTTGTTTCACACAACACATGGAAAGTTGTGAAAGAAAAAGGAGCACACCTTCCTTAACGTTCATGTTGCTTCATTACCAGAGAAGTCAAGCTACCTAATGAATAATTTGTGAAATCCATATTTTGCAGGAAGGGTGTGTACTGTATCTGTGGAAGCATTAGGGATACGAAATTCCAGTTGCCAGACAATCCCTGGCCCTACACTACGTTAATTCACTCTCACCATCTGCATGCTCTCTATGGAGGTACGACAAATGCTGGCCAGAAATCAACTGATAATATTTTCCACAGAAAATTGTGCGACCTTTTGCAACACTGATTCATATGCATTAGATTTACATTAAGGGTTGGACAAATATGCAATTTCATTGCCAGTAATACAGTCCCATTTGCATTCATTTCTCGAATACTTTCACAAACAATTAAGCAGCTTTCTTCCTCCCAGCTAATCAGTTTAGCCATACACACCCTAGCATTGGTGTTACTGTGTACTAGTAAACTGTTGGGACCAGATATATTTTTGCAAGCAATTCAATGGGGAAGTTCTATTAAAGGAGAAGGCAAGTCAGGACTTCTGGCAATGTTAAATGAGAGACTAACATATGGTGAACACCATTACCAAATTTCAGTTAAATACGTTGCTTACTTTCCAAGATATTGCAATTTGAATATTCTTAGAAAATTATCTGGAAGCTGCCATTTTGAAATTGTGATGACATCACCAGACCACATGTGATTGAAAAGCTTTTGTTTTTCTTTATATTTCATTGTCAATAAATTTTAACAGTCATGCATAGATTCAAGTCGTAGTATTAATGATTTGATTATTGCATGATACACCTCAGTAATTCAACACAAAATGTGTACAAGTGTGTTTTGGATTGATAAGAATAATAGGTAAAGAATATAAAGAAATACATTAAAATTTTTGCTATCAGTGGTTATGTGACATCATTATTCGACTTACTCAAGTTGTTTTACATTCAACTTAGGCAAAAATGGCAGCACCCTTCTCTGAATTTCAAAAGTGTGTAACTTGGATAGGAAACAATATCTCTGAATGAAATTTTGGGCAGATGTTTGTCAAACACTTCTGCTTCATTTTGATGAATATATTCCCAGGGTTTCCTTCTCCTTTAACTTCTAAACAGTTGTAGTTTGCTGAAATTTTCGATAAATGGGGCATGAAAAGGAAGATGTTTTTTGTAAACTGCAAAAAAAGCAGTTAACTCCAAAAAAAAAACAAATTGCTCTGCAAAAACTTCATTGCATATTTGTCCAGCCCTAATTTATGTTTAAAATTAACTTCTTGCATTAATGAAACCAACTTTATCTACAACCAGAATGCAGAAATGCATTGTGGTTTCGATGATCTATTTAAGAGAAATTTTTTTCTGAATCTGATATAATAGCATTAGTATGTGTCACATTTGTCACATTTTCACAATTTGACCCCTGTTGACCCCAAATGACCTTTGACCTTCACAAAAAACAAACATGGTACAACTACATACAAAACATGAGATCTCTACAAGCTTCCTTTCTTGAGATACCGTGTTTTCAAGGTTTTCACAACTTGACCCCTGATGACTCCAAATGACCTTTGACCCCTACCATAAACAATAGGATTCTTCTTCTCAATATGGTACACCTACATACTAAATATGAGATCACTACAAGCTTCCTTTCTTGAGATATGGTGTTTTCAAGGTTCTCACAATTTGACCTCTGTTGACCCCAAATAACCTTTAACATTCACCAAAAACAATAGGATTCTCTTTCTCAATATGGTACACCTACACACTAAATATGAGATCTGTCCAAGCGTCGTTTCTTGAGATATCATGTTTACGAGGTTTTCACATTTTGACCCCTGTTGACCCCAAATGACCTTTGACCTCCACCAAAAACAACAGGGTTCTTCTTCCATATGTGGTACACCTACATACTAAATATGAGATTTGTCCAAGCTCCCCTTCTTGAGATATCGTGTTTACAAGGTTTTCACCATTTGATCCCTGTCGATCCCAAATGACCTTTGACCTCCACCAAAAACAATACGGTTCCTATACTTAACATTGTACAACTACACACAAAACATGAGATCTCTACAAGCTTCCTTTCTTGAGATATCGTGTTTTCAAGGTTTTCACATTTTGACCCCTGTTAACCCTAAATGACCTTTGACCTCCACCAAAAACACTACGGTTCTCCTTCTCAATATGGTACACCTACATACGAGATATGAGATCTGTCCAAGCTTCCCTTCTTGAGATATCGTGTTTACGAGGTTTTCACATTTTGACCCCTGTTGACCCCAAATGACCTTTGATCTCCACCAAAAACACTAGGATTCTTCTTCTCAATATGGTCCACCTACATACCAAATATGAGATCTGTCCAAGCTTCCCTTCTTGAGATATCGTGTTTACAAGGTAGGGCGTCACGGACATACATACATACACACACACACACACCCATACACACACACATATGCATGATTACAAAGGTTACGATTATCATCGAAACCAAAAATGCTGTTTGACCAGTGACTGCTTCAAAAATATTATCAAACACATGTTTGTTATTTTGTCCTCATAGCACTTCTTTCAGGCTAGACTTTAATATGATGGTTAGCACATATGTAAAAGGCAAGAAATGTCTGTCATCGACAGGAACTTTTCATTCTTACCACTGCTGGGCTTCAATCCACTGGGCGCAGTAGTAACGAATTTCCATTGGAAACTGCATGCTATGATACAGATTTTGCAGTTGTATCAGGGATTCCCCCTGCAGCTGTTGCAATTTCATAATCAGCGACATGGTGGCTCCACCTCCAGAGCTCTCACCAGCTGAGAGAGAAAGTATCAGTCAATCTAAAAGAGAGAAAGGAAGGAAGGAATAACTCACACTTCTGTTGCAATGTTCAAGGTAATTGTTCATGCCACCATTAAACTTTCACCACGACTATCGTGGGAAATACAGACTAATACCGATAATATCGGCATGCCACTACTGCTCAAAGGGAAGAAGAAAAGTCAGAACTTTTGACAATGTTAAATGAGAGACTAAAATTTTGTGTACACCATCACCAAATTTCATTCACATATGTTGCATATCTTTCCAAGATATTGCAATTTGAATGTTCATAAAAAATTTATCAGGAAGCTGCTATTTTGAGATTGAAATGACATCACCGGACCACATGTGATTGAAAAGCTTTGTTTTCATTTATATTTCATTGTCAATATAATCTTTAAAATTATGCATAGATTCAAATCAGAGTATTAATGAGATGATTACACAGAAATGCAAAACAAAAACTTTCCTGCTATCAGTGGCTATGTGACATTATTCAACATACTCAACTTGATTTTCATTCACTTAGGCAAAAGTGGCAACACCCTTCCCTGAATTTCAAAAGTGTGTAACTTGGATAGGAAGCAGTATTTCTGAATGAAACTTTGGAAAGATGTTTGCTGAACACTTCTGCCTTATTTTCATCAATAAAATTACCAGGGTTTCCTTCTCCATTAACCACTTCTTCAGACTTCACCAAAATCAGTGAAAATTGTTCCAAACCTGGATGTCTGCCCAGCACTTGCTTCTTCCCTCATCAAATCACTTCAAACCTTGGTGAAAACATGCACTGAAACTGACTTAAATTTCATGGCAGTTGGCTTGCATACCTAGTTACCGCACCTTAAATCTACGTACTGTACGTACAGAATTTCCAGGGTTGGAAACTCTTGATGTATTTCCAGCGGATACAACTTCGGTCAGTGCCAATTTCCCGCCGAAACTTACAAAGTCGAAAACTCATGCTTTCGCAGAGATGCAGTTAGTGTGCTATCTTTACCGCAGTACACATCCTACCGCAAATAGGCATTCAGTCAAGTTGCAAGGTAGTTTCAGCAGAATCACTGTTAACATACATAATTTTTTTTTCCAAATATAACACACTGACAAATAATGCACAACTATACTTGATAAGGGACTGTGACTAAACATCAGCCCTAAAGGTCACATTTATTCATGTGCAGTCCGATGTAACCAATTTGCAACAACACAATAGTCCAGGTATCAATGTTTGAGTTGTTCAGCTATAGCCTAACAAACCAAGCCCAGACAATATTTAAGTATTGAGCAAAATTACTCTGGATACATTGTGCCCATTGTAAGACACGCATCTTGACAATAGATACACCACAGCACTTGCATGTATGACCAAAACTTCACAGTAATTAGGTCGTTGCGTCAAATGAACCCATGCAAAGCCCTAGCCTACATCTACCAATGTTATGGACTGCTTACATAACCACGTAAAGTACATATGTAACATACTGTCAATCTGGCAGCTTACCATGAAAGTTTCAAGATTCATGCCACAAACAAATTTGTGTGCCAAAGTTAATACATACTTTTCATGGTCAATTTAAAGAAAATCAGTCCAAATATTTACTGCAGTTACAGTATGGCACTTGCTAATGACAGTTTTGATCAAGTCTGTGAAGCATTAATCGAGAAGAGGTTGCAACAATCTGATACAACACACTGCAACAATCTGATACAATACACGCACAAACTCCAGTAAGAGAAGGCTATTATCAGTTACTGTCGAATATTACTTTGTTGCTATTGTTCATAGAGATAATAGCCTACTAAACTAAACTTTGATCAATTCATGCCCTTGATGTAAACTGGGTGAGATTTTGGAAACCTAAAATCTGTGTGTTCCAGTCTGCATGGCAATAAATCTCATGAGCAGAAAGATTCGACCATGTAGAAACATCGGGCAGTTTCTGGATCATTTCCGCCACAGAACTGCTGTGAACGCAATGTAGGCAATACATAGGCCTACACATGCCCTGTCCACAGGCATGATTCAACGAAGTCTTTCATTTGAAAGGGTTTTTTTTTTTTTTCCTCCCCTTTTCTAAAACTTTCCTTTCTGTACGGTGTTTTTGCCAAAACTTTGTTCTCTCTTTTTCTTTTTTTTCTGTTTTTAAATATCAAGCAATAAATGTTTCATTGAAGAACTGATTTTCATGTGGGTGGACTCTGGTTTCCACACCAAACATTGCTCTAATAGCTCTTTCAAAGTTTACCGACTTGAAGCATTGTCGACTATGATTTACTTTAACTTGCAGAAGTGACCTCCATCATGCTCTGATCAAGGTACACCTGGCCAGGTCTGCATGCACAGCACATGCAGTCATTCAATGACAGTATAAATACAGCATTGTGAGGCAATGAAGCCCAGAGAAGACAAGGTTCACATGGGGAAGTTGAGTTAGAGGACACAACACCACCAACTTGATGATTGCAGTCCTTGCAATTTGTACAGTAAATAACTATATTTAGATCTATATTTAGATCAAACACCTGACATACTGTAGAAACTGCAATGTTCTGGTTACACAGTACCTAACACTCTTGAATGAAGAGGAAAATAAACATATTGCAACCTCGTTTCATATGGAACAACATACCGCAAACGAAAGCTAACTAACGTGGCAATGATATGGGTTAACATCTGGCCAGACCAGAACAAAACTTGTAGACCATCATCTTAATGGCAGCATGATCATGGCAGTGCATTCAATCTGAAAGGGACTGAGAAATTACAATGAAGGGAACATGAAATTGCTGCAGACGACTACAGTGGCTGCTTATCAAATATTGCTTGGGAGCTGTACATAAAGTACTATCAATGGTACTAGCAGCCATAGACTACATTTCTCAGTGAGTATGCTAACTTCACTGATCTGCTGCTAGACTGAAGGAAGTTCCAACTACACATATTGGCTTGATTTTCTTTCCAGCAGTCCTGTAACTATACTTTAGTTAAACAGTAATGCAATCCATTAAAGATACAAACAAGAAGAACAGCAGAAATATCAACATTACCAAAGGATTCTTTTTTTCACTTGTCCAATATGCACGACAAAAACTTTGGAAAAGAGCAGAAATATTTTTTGATCAACCAACATATAATCTATTGTTAACCTCAGCTCTAACATAGATCCCATGCTAATATTGCTGATATTTATAACCTAACTTTTCAAATGAAAACATTCACCAACGGAGCACTTAAAACTAAACCATCATTAATCACACAAGCCCGCCAATGCAACTGTTGGATCAACTTCTAAGACCAGAAACCAGACAGTACTGTACTGTACTCCGTGGCCGTGGGGAGGCCACCAGTTTCTCAAACAAATGCATCTTAGTTGATACAACAGATGATACAAACTGATGAAGACAAGGATAATGGCAGAGAAACAGAAAGAACAATCAGTTAAATAACTGCAATTGGTGGAATGAAAGCTGTCAATTTCACAATGTGGGTGTAATTAGAAAAAATTTTGAAAAAAAAATACAAAAAATAGGTCCAGAGGAAGGCATGGTTTGCAAATTGTAAAGACCGTATTAGTTCAAATGAAGATTAAAACATTTATTTGACAACTCAATAACGTACTACAGCTTCCACAGAGCAGCATGCAAATTACCTAGCATTAAACTCAACATTTTGTCACCACTAATCTTGGATTTGATGCTTGATAGTCCAGTTTTTATGCGTTACAGTACAAATCTATGGGAAAAGGTTCATCTTTGTCGTTAAAATCATTGATCTCCAACATTTTATGATTTACTGTAACACCCAAAATGATTCTACCCTCACATAGACGGTGTCATGTTAAAAATGCCAGACAACATGGCAGAAAATTGTCTATGGGCATACCATGGGCATAGCCACCTTTCTGCATTGTCAATGGACATTCGAACGCTGCTTTTGTCTCATTTGCAATCAACAGAACTTGATATTTAAGAATCTCAACATAATCAAAGTCGGTTGCCTGTCTATGAGCAAGGCATATTTTCACGTTCAGTGGGCATTGCTGGTTGATTTGCATACAAGTGCCGCATAGCAAAGGCAATCACAAACAGTACAATGAAGTGAGATTTGTTCTAAATTGCGAACCTTCAGAAGGTCTACAGAGCTGTATGGGGAATGTGCCTTGACCTGGAGCATGATACTGTTATGTGAAGCAGTGTTCTTGTCAGGAGGTTCAGTAAGGGTGGCTACAATGTCAGTTCAAAACACGTAAGGAATCTGCTGTAGGTAAATAAAACTTGTAAAAATGTTCTTTGAAGTCTCATGAGATCTGTACAAAGGTTGAGACTGCAAGAGTTCACAATGGCCTCCCAAAATCACTTGGTTAAATGGACACCTTTTATGTAACCTTTTATCTCAATATTCACTTCTGCTATTGAATTTCCACAGATATTTTTATGCTAGATGTCTGGACGGAATATGCAGCGTCAAATCTATATCGAAAACTGCAGCAGAAATAGCTGATCACTGAATGTAATGCTATGGCAACACAGGCTAGGACTGTGATCATATTGTGACTTATTTGTGTCACAGGTGTCACCAAATGTAAGGTTTCACCGTATACCAGTGCTTGTGAACATGCCAGGTACAAATACAGAACAGTGCCACCAATTGTAAGGTACCGAAGTATCGCCGAGGACGGTATATGACAGTACTGTAGAAATATTTTTTTAAAGATGCACTACACTTTCATGAAACTGCATAGTATGGACATATTGCCTATGTTTTTCTATATTCAATTCTACGCATAAAAAACATTTGTGTATTAAAGTATAAAGTTGAATCATTCACGTAATTTTAAGGTGTTATGCGTAATGTATGGTGTTATGTGAGTTAATTTCAGTTATGGAAAATGTATTCAAAATTAAACTGAATAACTCCTTTAATCCAGGTTTGTTGAATTTTTTTAAATTTTTCTTTTTAACAATCATGATTACAAATAAATTGATTTAAATCATGATTTTGTTTTAATAAAAATCATGATTTTAATCATGATTTCCATCGACTTGATTTGAATCAAATAACCCTGCTGGAATCATCTACTGTACTTCTACAATGACAAAAGAACTACCTGTATTAATCAGGGTTTGTTTATTTATTGGTTTATATCAAACTCACATATGCCAGAGAAAATAAACACCTCTACCTCTGAGAGAGGACATTAATCTAGGGGGCAACATATAATTGAACAAATCAAAGCAATCAAGTTCATGGCTTCAAATCAACTGCTTGTTGCAATAATAATAATAATAACAGACTTATGTTTTAAAATAAAACAAAAGCAATGTGCTGCCAAGTCAAAAGATAAAGGAGCAAATACTGCTTTTATTGGAAGAAAACAGTTCTAATTGGGTCACATTTTCTTTCCAAACAACCAAGAAATATGTCTGATGATCTAACATAGTAATCAAGTTGTCCAGAGCATAATTTGAGAATTGTTTTTAAGAAAGCAACAGGACTAGGAGAGTTTGCACATGTAATATGTGTGGTACAATATTTAGCCCCCCTGTAAAGGTCTGGCTTTGAAAAGTCTTCTGTGGTATTTATGCTACAGAGCGCATCTGCTACACTGAGACCCTTTGAAGGAACAGTGATCTACTGTACTGTACCATAGTTGTACCACAGCTGTAGAAGAATTATTTTTTGGCATTATTTCTTAACAATATCCGGAGTGTTGAAATTTCCAAGAACACGCTCTTTCAGTGGACACAGTAGCACACAGTAGAGTCCAAACCACAAAGATCCTCTCTTTCATATTTTCCAAAATTCCCAGAATTTTGGGGGAAATGTCCCTTACTCCAATTTAGCACTGCACAACAACAGATTGTAGGTGCAGGAATATAATGGGACTACAAATGCATAGTGCGTCCCTGCATAGTGCGTCACTCACAAATTTTCCTGTCACTTCTTTGGCGGTAACTATAGCACTGCAAAATACAGGTTATGTCTGTTCTCCGACTGACTTCATTTAAATTTCATATATTTCATGCACTATGATCCTTTTGAGGGTCATCTTAATTTGGCCAAAAGCATTAACCAGGTGAAAAAAAAACAACTCTCAATGACAAATACACTCCTTTAATAATTCTTCTACAGCTCTGGTACAACTATGGTACAGTACAGTAGGGCCCACATGGGACCTTGGACCAACAATTCCTGAACACCCTAAATGGTCCACCATCCAATGACACTGTGTCAAAGTTTCAGACGAATCCATGAAAGCATGTAGGGAGAGAAGTGTTTTGAACAATTGTGGACAGAAAGACAGACAGACGACAGATAAAGTGAAGCTGCGTGATCGCAATAGTTCACACCAGCATGCTGGTATGGGCTAATAACAAATTACTGCAACAAGTTTTTGTTGTTCTTTAAAACTGAAACTTGTGCTCGTTTAACCTTGAAATTTATAAATAATTAAAATTTAGAGTAATTTTACAGAAGAATGACCTTAAAATGTTGTGAAAATTAAGGTAACATCTCTATAACTACCATTATGTTTCTTTCAAGACAGCCAAGATTGTAAACAAATGCAAAGAATAGTCAAGAATAAGTCTGGTATCACGGATATCCCATAATGCAATGTACCACTACGAAATAGATATTTGCAACAGTACAGTACAGGTCTCAGTGCTGGCATATCAAAAACATACTACTTAAGTCAATGCTCCTTCATGGGTACCAAGGAATAGTGGCATTCAATAAAAAAGACACTGTATTTGTCTCTGATAATTACAGTACCTAACTGCAGCAGCAGCGATCACTTGTTTTCGCTAACTGAATATTCATTACCAGTGTACCTCCCGTCAGTTCATTCAAAGAAACGCACGGTTAAACTGAAAGAAACTGTCAACCACCGCATCATCGTATTTTCCACTTTTTGTTGTTCTTTTAGAAGACTTTGGAATCATCTGACAGAGTTAACCACCTGAAACCTATTTATTACTCCACATTGTCTGAATGGTGCTATTTGAATGTTTGGACATGTTTTCACTTTTTTGCCTGTGCATGCAATCACTTTATGAGAGAAAACTTGCCCTAATTTTTTTCAAATTTTTATCTTCTCCAGTGGCCAGCCAATCCCTTTGACTAAGTCTACAAACCGTTGACAGGAACTATGAGCTCTGGTCCATAATGCTACTGAGCAGAGGCTAAACACTAACAGGGACTTATTGAGTTTACTTTGGGTCAAGTTTGACGGAAATCATTTTGCATGCCAATACTTCTTCTAATAAGGCTAATTAGTCCTGTACCTATTCCTATAGTTGTTGAATATTTGAAAAATTGTATTTTTTTTTTTATAAACAGGGATTGCCTACATGGTTCTACAGTATGGCAAAAAGTATCTGTTCACAGATTTTCAATCAGTGATTTATTTTGATCATCAATTACCCTTTTATTGCTACGTCCGTTGCGTGCAAACGTTTCAGAGTCTAACAGCAGTTTGACCTTTTACCACCAACATGGGAGAGGTATTCAACAGGTGAGCTAAATATCATTAATTTTGTGAACCATCTTTAATGAGACCCTTAAAAGAACAAAACTACTGCAGAAATTCTAGGCCCTAATCTTTCCTGGGTAAAGGCTCACGTGTGGTAGGAGCAGTGCAGCACAGTATCCTACTTGCCAATGAGGTCACCTCAGCGAAAGGAAGATCTCGATCCACTGTGCATACGTATGTACTGTAGGGTGAGGTCCAACAATGAGGATATGTACCATACTGACAATGACTGCGTGTACGTACATGATATACGAAGGACTGTTACTAGACTGACAGTGACAGATGTTTTTCCTCTACTTCCACCTTACTGCACAGAGTTCATTCAAACGGGGAGAAAAGGGATGAGGATGACTCTACTGGTCCTGTTTTCTCTCTGAATGATCACAACATAGTAGAAATCATTAAGGTGTATGCAAAGACTGATGTCAGTTTATCCAAGCTATTGTTCTGCAAATTTTCCTCACCATTTTTAATACTACAGTAGCATATTTTCAATACTTAAAAGTTAAAAATTCAGAATGTTATGACTACCTGTCTGCCAGAGATTTCACCACGCAAAGTGAAGTTTTTGCATGGAGTGTTTAACATTGAAGCTTCGGAGATATGTCCTGGAGAGCATCCTGCAAAGGCGGCCCTCTGTTTCTTTGGTGGAATCTGCCACAATTATTCACCATTGATCATACCCGTTACCAAAACCTTACAAAACCCTTACAAGCCGTGCCTGCATGGTTGGATCAGAACTGAAGCATGTAATGATGTTCAGTATTGAGGATATTATATTTTTATGTAAAATCCAAACAATCTGATCTTTTTCTTTTTTCTTTCAGAGATGTGCTGTGTGTAAGCATGACCACAAACGGGTCAAGGCAATGTCATTGTATGCTCTGTTAATGACAGACAAAGTCAATAAGTTCATATCTGAAGCCAAAGTTACATGGGTCAGGAAGTATTGATACTGGTATATTTACACTTTTGTAGGCCAGACAGGTGGATCTGTTGTTTGTACGGAATCATGTGCCATGGCATTAAAAAAAGTTTGTATGCCTTTTGGGAGAAACAGTTCCACATGCAATACACTACTTGTTTGTAACACATAGGGAGGAGGATGTAAACAGATTCAAAGAGAAGCAAATTATGTGTGGTGATTCATATCGGTTGCTACAATATCATGTGTACAATATCGTGTGGTGATTCATTGGTTGCTACAGGGTTAGATTTGGCTGTGGCAACTACTGGGTGGTGGCTTGCTGAAAATGACAAGGGGTCATGTACTGTACTGATTTTTCTGATTACATGTAGCCTACAGAGCTCAAGTAGGATGATGGTGAGACCACACCAATGGTGAAGGCATGTGTTGTCACATTCACAGGGTACTGGAGAATGTTGTGTATCATACCGCTCAAATGAGGAAATATTTACCGACGTACCATGCAGTTAGAATCATTTCATGTGATGTTTGACTCGACAGAGGTTGACAAGCAAGCCCTAGATCATTCTACTCAATATCGTGGATTATGAACATTATTGTTAGACAAAGTGAAAAAAAAAAAACTTCTTTTTCGTCCCCACCCGCACACCTTCTTCATCGCTACACAATTTTTTTTTGTACTCTCAAAAGGAGAATGTTTAACCCAAAATGTCATCCCCTCCACAGAAATCATCTTTTGAAGTCTCTTCCAAGTGTCTTTAAATTATAGCACTAACTGATACAGTGATGAAGCACAAAAACACAGTTTGCTGAGCTGCCAACAGGTCTTTAGGGTTCCTGCTTGTAAAAAAAAGGGCCAGCATACCCATACTTTTTGACAAGTTTGGATGAGAAACTAGTCTTTTTCACTAAGCCTCAGTGATCTCTTCTTTCAATCCAGCAACATACGGTTGACGTTTCCAGTGCAGTTAACAGCAGAGCATGTAGACAACTGCTTAAATATTTTTTTTCTTGTTTCCTTGGAGACTATTCAACAGACATAGGACTGTTTCTTCATTGCCAAGGGCTTAAAACAAACAACTATTTGGCACAGTTTCAAAACACGACATCAAGGAAATCACATCCTAAATGCTTCAATGAACTGAATGTAAGCTGAGTGAATTACTACACAGTTTTCTAATGGAAGCTGTCTGTTTCACAGCTTTTGGTCCTAATGAACTGCTATTTAATTAACATACTTCACATCAATTGCAAACACAACAGCGTACCTGGGAAGTTTTTTTTTTTTTCACTTTTTTTTCTAACTTAATACCAGCTGCCTTGGAAACCTTTCACAGCATGCTGACATTAAATCTGGGTGTCAGTATATTTTTTGCTGATTTTCCTCTTCCCGTACCGCTACAATTTATGTATTGCGGGATGTTTTTATAGTATCTCCTCTATCACATATTAACCAATCAGTCTACAGTGCAGTACTGCATGGTAGGATCCTTCCTGTGTAATCACTTGTTTTCTATAAAACACTTTAATCAGTCATAAACTTGAGCTGTCTGTTCAATAGGTCAGTAGGGCAAGTTGGAAAATGGATCAGACATTGACAGTTTGCAGCACATGACTGTGCACTCGTACTGCACTGCACTTTCTTTTCATATGATACATTTTAAAGATTAAAAATTCTAGAAATTGAATACATTTTGCTGATTAAATCATCCCTTTTCAAATGTTGTTGCTGCTGCTGTTGGCAAATTGATGAGAATCTGTTAGTGTTTGTTTTGTTTGGTATTTGCAAATCAATGCATCATATAAAGTCCATTCAGCATCTGTGTTTGCACTAGCTGTTTGAATTGGGGAGGGAATATCCCCTCTATGTGGGTCATGTTAAAAGAGAGATACAAATAGTATACTAATCATTAAACCCATCTCTCATGATCGATTGTCAAATTCTGGCTGGCGGTTCTGCAGGCTTAATACAGTAGTTAATTCGTGTCCAAGTTGTTCATGTTTAGTTTTCTGCCATCTCCTTTCTGTTGCTCTCTGCTGTCGGGAGCTGAAAGGAGGTAACTGCCTACCAGACTCCCCACAATTCACAAACTGTTACAAATTGGCTACTTGCAGATTGGATCAGATTGTGACAGTCAACACAGGATTCTGGTCAAGGTTTTTTGCATGCATTGAGCATTGCAGTTCAACACAATGTTGTCACCGGTTGTTCTTGGGAGGGAATCTCTGTCCTTGCCCTTTCTTTTTTTGGACTTTGTTTTTCTTTTAAGTGGATGAGGGATTTTCCCTCTTTTGAGGAGAATCGTGTGATCCCCCGGATGCAAACACTGTTCAGTCTTCCCCTCTCACCATGATGCTACAGTATATACAATGTCAGCACCAAATTTTAGCGCTTGACAATGTAGTATGTACCCAGGTCAACCCACTGGCGACATGTGCAATACATGTTCTTGATTCATAGTCCAGCGCTGTAGTTGCTCAAACTGAGTTTTCAACAGGGAAACATCGAGCTCCCTGACTTCTCTTTTGCTTTCAATTCTGTTTATTGAAAAAAAAAATCTCCCACTATTATTGTCAGGTCAATGAGAAAGGTGATATTGTTTTAACCAGAGAGCCAAAAGGCTTTGTGATTCCTTGCTACATGGTTATATTATAACAAACATGAATTATCCACATGACAAGTATGACATCAACTACGGTTATGTTTCTTGAAACACCACATTAATAAGCCTTTAACCCAAAATGACCTTTTTTTTTGGTGACCTCAAATGACATTTGACTTCCACCAAAAGCAATAGTGATAACCTACTCATCGTGACCAATCCACACACCAAGTATGACATCAGTCACAGTTACCCTTTTGGAGATTTGTGTTCAAAAGGTTTTTACAGTTTGATCTCTGGTGACCTCAAATGACCTTTGACATCCACCAAAATCAAAGGAGTATCTACTCACTTATAAACAATCCACACACCAAGTATGACATCAGTCACAGTTACCCTTCTGGAGATATTGTGTTTAAAAGGTTTTCACATTCTGACCTCTGATGACCTCAAATGACCTTTGACCTTGACCAAAAACAATAGGGAGCTTCTATATCATATGGGCATTCCACATGCCAAGTACGAGATCAGTCATGGTTACCCTTCTTGAGATATCGCGTTTACAAGCAAAGCATCACATACACACGCACATACGCACACACACACACACAACATCACCATCGCATAGATTCCTTGCCTGCCTTCAGCAAGGAATCAAAAAGCCATCCACCTACCTCTTCTGTTCTTTTGTGTATACAGGTACGTAATGACTATGATTGATCATACAGTGAACCAGCAGTACTGCTCCAGGTTTACAGTATATAGTCATGCATTGGCCTACGTACTGTAACTACCATTGGGTAACTGGGTACAGTAAAGAAGGTTCCACAGTACAGGTCTCCTATCTTTCCCCCTTTTACTACTGAATGATAAATCAGTTTGGTGCCCCTCCCCCCCTAAAGAAAAACTGAACTCAACTATGGTTTTGTGCATGCTTCACAGAGTTTGCAGAGACATGCCACAGGTCACATGACTGATCATGTATCTGTACCAATTGTTACCATGAAACAGATACAGGTAAAACTTGAAGTGATTGCGTATGTACTGAAAAACCAAAAAGATGATATTATGTTTGATCTTAACTTTTTCTTTATTTTTAAATGTACACGCGAGGTTGTACATGAACGGACTATGTCTTACAATGAAGGAAAATGACAGTAACTACTTCCAAAAGCAACAGGATTGGCATAAAAACAGCAAAAACAGAAATCATATTTGAAAATTAACGGTTCTTACTATAAGCGCCTACATAATGAATATGCAACAGTACAGGTCTCACTACTTTATCAAATACATACTACTCAAGTCGTCGCTCCTTGGTAGGTATCAGGAATTGTAGCATTTGGTGAAAGGAAACACTATTTACAAATAACCAATGAACAAATCAACATTGCGGCCTCAGTGACCCTGAGTTGTTTTGACTAAACTGAATATTCAACACTAGTATACTTCCCATTGGCTTGTCCAAAGAAGCACCCGGTTGATTTGAATGAAAACTGTCAACCACTACATTATCGTATTCTACACTTTTTGTCGTTATGTTAGAAGAATTTGAAATCATATGGCAGAATTAACCAACTGAAACCTATTTATTTTCCCAAATTGTCTGAATGGTGTAATTAAAAGCCTTACCAAACTTTTGGAGATGGAATTTCAATGTTTTTACTTTTTGCCTACACATGCAATCACTTTAACTCCAAATTAACTGTTCCTCCTGAAGCACTGAATTCCTTACAAACAATATTCACAGAGAATAAGCCTAGACCAGTCTTTAACTAATCTCACAAGTTTCTTGGAAAAATGTCCTGTTAGTTACCTTTGCCACCAATGGTTAACCAAACATCCTGCTCTTGAATGATTCACCAATCAATTTAAATCACGGTTAAAAGTTTACAGTAAAGAGACACACAGTGCAAAGGCATATATTACAGAAAACATGTAGAAATAGTGGTGTTGCCGCTGGGGAACGAGGTGGGCATAAGAGGACACAATCACATTTTAACGCCCAAACATAAATTTACTTGAAAACATATTGAAGCTAAATTTACAATATTGGTAGGGGGTGAGGTGAGGTGTAAAATAAACAGAAATATTGGGCTCGAAAATCCCATTTTCCAGTGATCTGATGATCTGAGGTGTTTCGGACCAAAACTTTCTTGTATGCTCCATACCCACCTATGGTTGCCCTCCACTTATAAAAGGGCTTAGCTCTCAGGCCAGGACCCCAATGTGAAAATCCTTGGGCAAGTGCCTGATTATATCCCATCATACATGTATGAAAATATGCATTCCCCTCTACCTCCCCCCCTACATCACTACAGTAAGCACTATAGATCCTGGTGGCAACCCCGCAGGAGATAACCACACTTCAGCTTCACCATCACATGTACAAATTAACAACGCTGTCCTTGCCGAGTTGTGCACCACAACCTCTACAGGTAGACAGTCCATGCATGCAATACAAATTATGACATTTCAAAGTAATACCTGCTAATTTGACATCAAACCATCATTGTTAACAGTGTTTATGGGGAAGTCTGAAAAGGCTGACCCACTCAAAAAGTTTTTTGAAAATCTGTTGTAGCATTCCCAGAAGGGATATTAGTCACAGGGTATCAATACCAGTTGAATGAACTACACTGCATAGAAGGAAGATACAAATATATGTGTTGAGGCTCTCAAAAATAATTGTGCACCTCCTGTTTCATCCTTATGGGACCTCTACTTGACCTCATCTCAACTTGACCTCTTGGCAGGAAAACAACTTGCTCTGAAAAGTTACATGGCACAGCTCGTGTGAAACAAGTTCCAGGAGCATCTTCCCCCATCCCTCCTTCCCACCCACTAGTGATGTATAGTCACAAGCAGAAAAACTATAATGGAGTAAAAATTGTGCAACTTTAGGTCAAAGTCACAACATACAGTACTGTGCACCCAAAACTACATGCGAGACCACAGCACCAGTAAATTGCATTCGCCGATAAAAATCAGTCTGTTCCAACATTTTCCTCTTGATTCAGCTACTCATACATTAATAATATGTCCAAGCTGTCAAGGTTGTGTGACATGAAAATGATATTTTGTCTTATGTCAATGCTTTGTCTACTTACCTTTATTTCTGAAGCCATGTGAGAATTTTATGAGCCCAGAGAGGCTTATTTTGTAAGCATGCATTTTCTTTTTCAAAAATTCGATATCGCTCCCCAATGTGAAACTCAGTTATTAAGAGGCAATATGGGCTTAACAACATATATAGCTTGACTCTGGCAACACTCCACGTCATCTCTTTTGCATTTTTATCAAACTTTAAAAGTCTTATCTACAAAAGATAATAGATCTGAACAAAATTCCAACAGATTTTTATTCAGGATTTTATTTTGCAACTTCTGAACATACAGTACTGTATACTTCTCCAAAGGCTACTCAAGTTTCTACTCAGAAACAGATTTTTTTTCTTAAAATTTATAAAAATTGCAAGGATGCTGCAACTGCAGGAGTGTCAGCAAGCACACAAACAGATAAGCCACAGTGTGATAAAGTGTGACCCTGAACGACAAATTTTGACAAAATGCAACGTAGCCGCCAGTAATGTTAGGGCAAAAGAAATTATGTAATGTACAAGAGATATCATCCAGTTACACATTTTCCAAACTGCATAATGTTCACTAAACCTGCGAGCAAGAAGAAACTTATTTCTTGTTCACTAACCGTCCTTAGAACAATGGACTTCGTAGTCTCTTCCTCCTAACCCTCCCAGCAATTGCATCAGAAGTCACTGTGAGTATTCAAGCTACAGTATATTTCCACTGAGAAAACTATGCTAGTGTTGGCCACTAGTTCTGATGAATGTCCTACTTAAAGTAGTCTTTCAAAGTCTGCATCTAACGGTCTGTCTCTTCTGAACTACCGTAGATTCTGAGGATACTCCCCGAGTTCTTTCTTTCTATCAGTAGCCGAAGTGTGTTTTATAGTACACAGTCTCATTAATTCCAAACAAGGGTACGGGAACCTATCAACCAATCATGAGCACATTAACTGTACTGTATACATACCAACAAGTTTGATCCAAAACGAATGTAGTTTTCCACTTAAAACATCCGAGGACATCCCAAAGTGCCTAAAATAGTTCAGGTACTATAGTACAGACTCTAGAACTGTCCAAGCTACAGACACACAGGCACGAAAGTCAATGAGAAAACAATGAGCTACAGCTCTTTGCAAAGTTAGATTCAGTTGACGAAGATGACGAAGATAGTAATGATGATGATGATGGTAACGATGATGCTAATGACGCTGACATCTATGATTACTTTGTGAAACCTTAAACCATCTAGAATAACCATTTTAAGTGGCTGAACTACTGATACTGGGCACAAAGATAAACTGGCTTGGCCAATCAGGTGGCATACTCCCACATGCAGTAAAATAACAATATGTTGCTTCCATCCTTCATTATTATTATTTTTTTTATTCGATAATCATCCAAGCATGAAAGTACATCCATGCTACCAGACCTACAGCAGCATCCCTGACTGGCATTTGGTAAGCTCAGATACTGCTCCACAAAAATCACCAACTTGTATGTATACAAACCATGTGGATTGTTCATTACAATAAACTACAGGAACATCATTCTTGATGTCCACAATTTCATTCACCAAGATGTATTCTGAAGGGGTTCTCAATGTTTGCTACAAGTCTATCGATTTACCTTCAAGGACTGCTAACGTATATTTCTGGAACTCAGTAAACCGTTTTCCAAATCTTTTGTGTTCTGTCAGCCATTCTAACATTTCCACGGTACTGTACCATCCTGAAAATGACTAGGCTCTCAGCAGTTAAGTTAAACACGATAGTGGCTTGTTGTATGTCATATCACTGCACAGGAAACTATCTGTGTAGTTAACATGGGTTGCATCCCATTATTATTGTCCCACTTGTGTTAGGACAATTTCAAAATGGTTGGAGAGTGCCTCATACTGTAGAGGGCATGGTCACAAACCTCTCTGTAATGGACTTGACACTTACAGGGGAATATTGCATTTGTATTACCGATGAAGTTCATGAAAACAGAGTGATACATTATTCAAAGTGAGGCAGGATGGTAGCCAGCTTTTCGAGAGATAAGGTCCTCACAGATAGAAATTCCGTTGTTTTACAGTAGCTCAAAAATAATTTAGTCACCCAAACTTTAACAAAAACTCAAACAACTCATCTTCCATAACTCATCCATATTTTGAGGCAATGAAGATATTTCTTATGTTTATTTGTGAGACTGACAGGTCCAGCAATAATTGTAGCCATTTTCTTTGTATGCCATGTTAGTGCATTTTTAAACGTACATTTTCCTCACACACATATCTTGAAAACACTTTCACCATATCCAAAGTTACATAATTCAGCACTGCAGTTTTGCAACAACTGCAGACATTTCACAATGTTTGAAATAGATCTTGTCATCTTGCAAACTTATCCATCCAGGATGCAGATTTTTACCTGCATCTCAATTTCCAGCAGGAAACATTGATCAACAGTAAATCCTTGCAAAGTACATGAAGCATACACTGCATGCCTATTTCACTGCTTCTTACACATACATACCATTTAAAAAGGGCATGCTACATGAAGACCATTGATTGCAGGCAAGTACACAATATCTGTTATTTCAGCGATCACATGTCACCTCCAGTGCCACAAATAACGCAGAAGTCGACACTGACCGTCTCTCCGCAACAGACATGAATGAACAGTGGCACTGAACAGCAAGAAATGTGATCAATAGACTGTAAATCATTTACAACACACCATGACCTTTGACTTGTCTGTCAGTATTAGTCCTAGCTGAGGTATAGATGTTAAAGACAGCTGATTTGAATCAACAACTCTGTTCATCTTTGTTCCTTCACTTTTACCTTTTATTGCATCAATCCCTCACAGCTTAGAATACTTCAATACTATTCATACAGAAGGGATAAGAAAAAGCCCCACTGATGGGGTTGCCGGTGCTTGGTGACCTCTCTGCACTTTACCTGTACCAAACGCACACTACCATGTAATGCAAAATCACTATATTGGATGAGGTCACTGCAGAGAGTACTGAAAACTATAAACCTCTTCACTAGGTATTGTGAATATAAACTGTACAGTACATGCCAAACAAAAATGAAAACAAACAAAAATTTCATTGAATGGGTTTCAGACTATCCATTTGTGGAAAAGTTTTGACCTGGGTGTTTTTCACTTTGTGTTGTTGCATGTACAATAAATGGGTGTTTTGTTCAATATTACCACATCAGGGGCTATGAACGGAGGGCACTGCTGTAGTAAGGACTTTATCAGCTGTACCAAACTCTTGACAGCATAAATCAGAGCTAATAAACCACAACAACAATAATAAATTAATGCTCGACCAGCCATCATAATATCCACAAGAAAAAACCCATATTCACAAGAAAAAACATATGAAAATAATTCTGAGTGTTTACAACTGACATTAATCCTTTGCCTAATTACTCCATGCAGAAATATGACAAGGCTTTTGAAAACAATCTACAATGATTTCTTTCTTATGATTTCTTTCATACAGTATGTGATAAGGACCTCAAGTTTGGAAAATTCTTAGAACACTAACACCCAAACTGAAAGGCCTGCTTTGTAAAGGTAATTTTTCTCAAACGACACTGAAACTGAATCTATCAATACTTCAGAGTGTGCACAAGTGAACATATAGATAAATCACATACTTGCATATACTTGCATTGGATTTTGAAAATAGTCCATGGGTTAAGGACTTGTTGAGGAAAAGCCGCAAAAGTTGAAAGGATTCCAAATATTAGGTGGGTGACTGCATTCTGCAGTCATGATGACACCAATGACATGCTGTACTTTACTAAACAACCACTGGTTACCAGCTTTCATTTGATTTAAACTTCAGACAGGTAAATGGCATTCCTGTACTAGTACTGTACTTTCCTTGATACGTAAGAAGGAAGATATACTGCATGAGGAATTCTGTGCCCCACCACAAGTTAAGTTCACAGTGTTAGTTTATGATATATCAACATTATCTAATAAAAGAAGACCTTATACAGTATATAACAGGATGTCAATAGGATCAACACCATCCTGCCTGCCACCGTTGTTGTAACAAGAAGCATTCACAACCGCAATCTCACAGAGATGTACCTGCACGCATGCCTGTCTGTGTTCATTCACTGGCATTTTAAAGGAACCATGGTCACCATTCATGCACAACACCAGGTAGAGTATAGTACTTCAAATACTACAGAAGTCAATACGAAAATGAAAGCTGGAAAATACTGTGGCAAAACTGGAGTGTATTCTGAATAAGAGTAACAAATTAGAACTTAACTTAATGTGAAAAGAAAAGTAATGTCTGCAAATGACAGTGTCAGCAAGCACAGGGCAAGGTGGTATGGTATCTGACAGAGCTTGATGTTCAACTATATAATAGCAAATTATGGCTAACATTGTTCCTGTCACTTGTAAAGTTTTTCCAACTTCTCCAGTGATCATGGCAGCTACAACAAACCTATTTTCATATTGCATTTTTTATATGATCGAAGACAAAAATTACTACTGTTTCAAGTTTACAGTATATGTCTGTTGCATTGTTATCTTCCAAATTGTTCCCTCTGTTACAGATGAGCTTCAATATTATAAGTATGATGAAATCTCAGTAAAAACTCTTTTCTTTTATCATTAGAGATTTGTTTACAAAACTGTCCACAGGGACCCACTCTGTGTTGTCTATAAACTGTACACAAAATAGCAAATAAAAATACACAATGGCAACCAATTTCCAGAAAAAGGATTCTGTTGTACATGGAAAAAATGAAAGATGATACATTGATACTACATACTGTACATGTGGACATCTTCTAACAACTACATGAGATTTTTAAATACATCTTACTGTGAGGATGATTCTTCATATGTGCACCATTTCTGACAAATTATGATGTAGACATACAATTAAAATAAATTTTACAATGTATTTACCACACAACTGGGGTTCCACAATACACATACAGTGAGTTGAAAGTGACAAATGCCAAAGGTGGGTCAATGTTTTTCCCCACTTGTAGAAAATCACAGAAAAATACCAAAAGGAACTGCTCATCAGAAATTCACTGGTTTACTAACTTTGGAATAACTTTTGAGCATCAAACACACGACTTAAGAAAAGAGATCAAACAAGAGGGCAATCCACGGAGTTGCGTATCTCATCGCCAACATGCATTGATCTCAATACAGGGCCTGCACATGGGGATTTGTAATAGTTAATTGCAACCACATGTCACAGAGAGCATATCCTGGCACTTACTATACATTAGAGCCAAAGATTCTTCAAGCGTAAAATGGTGGTAAGCAGAAGCGAACACAAAAGTTTAAACAAGTTTAAACATAATCTCTCATGTACTTTTAAAGGTATTCTGGAGAAAATATAATTTGGACTGGTGCGGACGCACAAACACACATGCATCGGCACAGACACATTTTCATAATTTATAACACCCAACAGGACTCTACTGTACCCACGGTCACTCTACCATGGGATACCCCTGGGATGTCGCTACTCATCCACTCCAAGCATTTCCATGGCAACCATTCTCCCATGGGTGCACAGTACAATATATAGCTCCACTAGCCAAGTAACTACAATATCTCATCTTAGCCTCTATAGGGTGATGAGATAATTAAGTCTGAAAGTACATACATGACATATGACTGTTTTAATATCCTCGGTTCAAATCCTCTCTAACCTCTTTCCTTTGGCAGGTTTAACTTCTCTTTGTTTCTTACGACAGGTTTTCACAGAATGTCCATAACTTGTGAGATTAAAAGGACAAAAAATAAAAATAACCTCCCTCCCAAAATATCAAAGATTAAAAAAGTAGACACAGACCCTATAATAACTGTTTTAGTTGTCTGATAGCCTTTTCAACATCTTTTGTGGTCACAAGATTCCAAAGTTGTACCCTGGCCTTAGGCATGTCCCTACTGTAGGTCACAGGTTGTCCTAACATTAAGTATAACTATAACATACTCGTCATTTGTTGTGTGAGCCGCTGCCTTGTCCGCAAACTACATCAGAAGAGGACTTAGCCAGGGGAGCTCCTGATACGTAGGCTAATGTGACGTCTCTCCTCGGTTACAAGGGATCTCGAAAAAATGAATAAGTGATTCGCGGCAATAAGATGTCTTGTGCTCAGACTAGCTTTTGTTTCAAACATGCTATCGTACTACTGAACAGATCAGGGAAGTTAACGGGAACGTCCTTGGGTAATGAAAAGAGGTAAATTTCAGGAAAAGGCAAGAAATCATGAATTATTTGGGCGAAACTTTCGTGCTGTGATTGGCAATCTGCCATACCTTGTCTTATTGTATATTTATAGGGGTATGTAATTTAGTTGCAATAGTGTAAGTTAACGCTAGGATGAATTGGGGTAGGGGTATACTAGGTGTACCTTGAGTCGATCAGTACTTTGAGTCGATCAATGCATTCACAACTCCAGTGAGGCCGTTGTGGACGCAATCGAATTCCAAAGTAAGTACCGCCTGCATCATATTTACTTCAAACAACATCAAAAACAAGTATTTGTCGCGTTATTTTTCATTTCCATGGAAAACTTTACTCACAGTCAAATTCTAAAGTTTCAGAAATGTTGCTCATTATCATGTTTCATATCGTACCAAAATATTGACCAGAATGTCCTTGGTAAAACTCTATTTAAAATTTGGATAGAAGGAACAAGCTCAAGCTTTCATCATAAGCCTAGTGTTACGTACAGCCATGTTAAATTTAAGACCTATTTCCAAGTAATTACTCATTTTCAACACAAGCAAAAGGTATTAGAATGATATGGGCAAATTTATGAATACTTCTGTCGGTACTAATTTAGAATCCGTACCAATCGGACAAGGTATCAGATAACTAAAAGAGTTTGCATAGCGTCTATGTGTTGTTTACCTTTTTTTTACTTACGCTAGTTTTTTTTTTTTTATCTTTTTTAGACATCCGAAATCACCGATTTTTTGTGTAATGATCAACATGTATTGACACCTGTGGAAGAAGTGATAGATTATTGCTGAAAGAGAAGTATAGGTTAGAGGAGGATTCGAACCTAGAATATCATGATAACTGATGCATCATAAGTCTTACGCTCAACCCACTACGCTGCGAGAGCGGTTGTGGTGGTTGAGTGTTCGAAAATGCATACAATTCACAAACGCGTAATCCAACGTAGTCATATAACAGTATATATATATTCATATACTATAAATAAGTATCAATCCCCTAACCCTATCCCCTAACCCTGTCCCCTAACCTTATCCCCTAACCCTATCCCCTAACCCTATTCCCTAACCCTGAATCATGACGCCTAACCCGATCCCCTGACCCGATCCCCAAGCCCTGTTTACCGACGTAATCCATTCACTAGTCAAGGATGGCAGTGGACCGAATCGAACAATCGAATCGAAGCTAGCGAGCACGTTCATATGGTACGGATTCTAAAGTTGCGCCCTTCTGTCAAGTTACGTATACGATAAGAATGTTTTCATATTTCTAGGATTAAAATGTTTGTTTGGTGATCGACTCATGGTACCCCCATGCTGACCATTGAATGAAGGAGTCAAATGACAAATGATTTCACTTCAGAATTGCCAACATAACACTTGTTGAAAGTTGTCTTAAGACTTGAGTAAGGCCAGATCTAATGCCTAAAGTTACGCTAGGCCCAGCGTTCAGTTGAACATCACGTTAACCTAACTGATTATTGAAGAAGTAAATCTTAACTGTTAAACCTAGCTTAGGCCTAACTTACTACTTAGGCTAGGCCTAGTTAGGAATAGGACTAGGACTGGGAGAACCGGTTTTAAGTTCAGGCCTAGGCCTAACCAAATACTATTCCAGGCACTATCTAGTATTACTGTATTAGGCTAGTAGTGAATTCATTCTCCCACTCACTTTTACTCATTTCAAGAACATTCAGACATACTTACTTGTAGTGACAATAAGCGTCACTTAAGGAGCACTTACTCCGAATTACTCCTAACAAAGTTTAACGATTGAAGATCACGAATTTCCTCATGACATTCCGATGAAGCGGTGGGCTTTTTCTGATTTTGCCGTGATTGACAGGATGCAGTTAAGTTCACCATGTACCAGGCCTAGTATAGCTGTAATATAAATAAGGGTAACAGCGCCATCACACAGCTCGGCGGGGTGGTATTTTATTACCTGTATACCAAAGTGTTAGCAACTTAATGGACACAAAATGATACAAAGATATAATTCCACAAAATAATACAGGAAAACACCTGAAAATGATATGTTTACATTGAACTTTAATCTAACAGAGGAAGTGAAACGTACTTCAAGTGTGTGGAACACTTGTTGATGTTATCACAAATTGTAGGCCTACACAGATTCTACAAACCATTGCATCGTTTTTTCATGTATAGCTTTCAGTGTTATGGCGAAAATAGATCTCATTTCTACACTGAGAGATTGATGTACTCTAGAATGGATTTATGATAAGAGTTTCACTTTCTGGGCGCTTGTTACTGATTTCAGTTTTCAGTTTTAAATCAAAGCTCGAAGTCGTGGCAGACAGTATACAGTTCAGTTCAACAACAGTTTGAAAAGTACAAGTAGTCCCTCCTCTCTCTTGTTGTTTTTTTTCTTTGCTTGTGATCTCAGTGACGGTGGAACGGGGGTTGGGTGCTTGGGGTGATCAGACACTAAGAAATAGTGGACGGCTAAGGTGTATTCAGCAACCAATATTTGACAAATGCTCCAGGAAACAGGGAAAATTTCGAAGTTAGAACTGAGCATCTTCTTAATTAGTACAGTGCACTATGTAATAATTTTATGTGGAAAGAGAACCTCCGGTTAAGAAATAAAAATGCTGGGTCGTTGAAGTTCCTTCACCAACCCCACCATCCCTCCACTACCCCCCCCCCCCCTCCGAAAATTAGAAGCACTGGTCACTGGCACTGGTTCAAGCCATACGATGAGGCAGTTGCCACCTTGGAGTGTTAACTTACATACCAAATGTTATCATTACATTGGAATATTAGCTGGGTGTCCTGTCAAAATTAGGCTAAGTTTGTCGTTTTCGAGAATTTCGGCTTTTGATGTGACTTTTTTCGACTTTTCCATACAACTAAATTTCCATAGCATAACATTGAACCCAAAGGCACACTTCTGATGTAAATTACCATTTTTCATACACTGATTTTTATCTCATTAGGTCTAATTGACAAATTGCAGGCATGAGGTCAAAATTTCCAGGCTGGGAAATGCAGCTTGGAACACTCGGGAGGCCATCTGTACTCTATAGGGATTGAAGAGCCAAAACTTTTCTTGTACGCTCAGCGCCAATAGATGGTGTCGCTCTGCTTAGAAAGTCCTGATATTGGAACTGAGCAGCTTCCAATACTTGTTAACCTTTATTTTATGTTCGTGGGTGCAGATGTCAAAGAAAGGCAATTTTGCACCGTGATTATGCAATTAGGAACGGCAAACAAAACGGCCTAACCCTTGGTAGGGCATTACCCCCTCTCTTACACCCCTACCCAGACGGCACTGTCAAATATCGGGACTTTGAATTTTTGCCTCTCCCAAAAAAATCCTGGCTATGCCTGTCTGAGAGTCCGAGGGGGCTAGTGTAAAATGTCAGCAGCAAATATGGCTCTGGTCAGCAGCAGTTGCAGGGTGTTTCAATCAGTTTATTTCTCTTTGGTTGAACCAATATCCTCCTCCCCCCCGTTCCATTGACGTAATATAACAACAAACAAGGGCGCCCTCCCTGAGGCAGTACATATTGTCATGGAGCACCATGATATAGCTATATGTGGAAGCCGAGGGGTAAATGGACGTCACCAAAACATTCAAACATTAGTCAAGCAGAGACAAAATGTAATAGATGTCGCTGTTTTACTGTGGTTTGTCACAACCAAGATATGGTTCGGATGAAATGAGGACGTATACTACTACACTGCTAACTTAGACGTGTTCTATAGCTCCGTAACTAGTCTGTAACTAGTCTGTAACTAGTCTGTAAGCAGTCTGAGAGTAAATATCTCCCGGTCAAATGATAGGTAATTGACATTGAAAATGTTCCGTTGATAACGTATACCGACATGTTCGAGGTTATTGAAGTAATTACTGAATGCTTTGTGTTTCAGGCTAAGTTATTCTGGTATAAGCCTAGGCCCAGCAGATTAATGACTAATGACTATTTTTTAGGAGGATGTCACAAAGTTTTAACGATAAGAACCTTATTTCTTCGCTACTTTTGGCTTTCTCCCTTCCTATGTTTTCGGAAAACGGGCCAGGAAAATCGATGGTTTACAAGAATGTCGATTACTCCAGCCCATCACACCTCTCGGCTTCCGTAGCTACACTGTAGTTGCGTGTAGATCGAATGGTAGAAAAGTCACACGTCCAAATGTGCACGTGTTTTATGTAACAGTTAATCATCGAAGAGGGTTCTATCACTGTGACGTCACATCCAGCTAACACCAGTTTATAGCAAACGTCATCGTCAATTACTACAATATGAAACAATAAAAAACAGTCAAGTAAATCTATTGAACAGCAGACATGTTGAGTTTCACAAGCTTGTCCAAAGCACTGGCACCGTGTTCCTCTCTTAAAGTTGGACTATGAGTTGTGCTGATAATCGCCTGGTAATCTACCTTTGAGTTCTTCGTCAGTGATTCAGGGAAGAGAAAGGAGGGGGGGGGGGAGAAAGATCTCCTGTCACAAAATCTGAAGGAGAACTATGCAATCATCTTCCAGATATTTCAATATGAACATTGTCTTGACATTTTTGTTGGCCCTGCAAAGTTCAGACGGTTCAAGAAAGCATAGCAGTCAATCATTATTACTTGAAATCAAACATACAACTGGAAATGGATATGAATATTCATATACGCAAAGACTGGGCCAGCCAATCCTCACATGATAGCATACAGGATAAGGTTTAAAACAAAAGGGAACAAACCCTAACCATTATGGTATGTCTCGATATCACCTCAATGATGTTCTATCATGCAGAAGACGGTGTTCTCGAGCCAGATTTTAGCCCATTATAGAAATTCTGTAAAGACTAGGTGGTTGGATTCAAAACAATAATTTATTTTGCTTTAGTAGTTATGACATATTGAGTGGAATTGTGCCTTCACTGACAAATTTTCAACTCATATTCCTGCTTTAAAAGATGAATAATGTAAAACAATACACGGACACGCAAGTGTATCGCCGACGGTTACGGAATATCAAGTGCTTTCAACACCACGGTGGAACAGTATAATTCGCCATAGTGTATTCCGTCATATTTACAAATTTTCTTCCATCAAACTGTAAACATCGACTTGCAATGCATACTATTACTTCTTGCCATGTTTGGCGATAATGCTGGAAGCATGAATGGTCTCGCAGCATCTTTGCATTAAAATCTGATATGTTAAAATAGCACGTGTTGAACTTCCAATGAAGCTTCAAGTTAGGTCTACAAGTAGCAATTAAAAATACCGGTATATGATTAAATGTGATGATTACATATACCTACAAATAAATTATGTCAAAAGAATGAAAACAAAAACATGAATGAAAAATACTGACACTATGCTGACCTGTCACCAAACAAGAGGTAGCTATAGGGAGGAATTATCGACAAAAAATTCATTGTCCAATAATTAATCTTCATGTAACAAAACCAGACTGTTTCTACTCCCTTTGTGTTTGTGAAAAGGAAACAGTTTTTAAACGGTTAACATTTGATTTGCGTTCATGAGGAATTAATTTCTCAATTCGGGTAAAATTAGCATTGTGCCTCTGAAAGGTCATTTCGGTCGGAAAGTATAGAACTCCACGAATAAATGCAGACGTACGAAATTGGGGGCGGTATTCCAGTTTTATATATTTCGAAGAACCAGTGAAACGCTCCAACAATGGAAGATGAATCAATCAATCAGTCGACGGGTATAAACTCGGCTGTCTCTTTCCGTAAATATTTTCATTTACTCCACCACCACCACCCCCCCCCCCATTCTCTCCGTCATAAAAGCAGCAGGAAAGACTGGCGACCTCCATGCGAACAGGATAAATCAGTCAGTAGCTTTGCACATAATTATAAAACAGTAATAATACATTTTTGCATTAACAATTGAAATTTTATCTTTAAATATCTTCTTTCTCTCATCTTTGGTTAGGATTTATACGCTTTTCTTCGACAGTTCAATGCAGCGAAAGGAAATGCAGAATTTATGGCAAGCCTTGGTGCGTGTTGTTTCCTGTCATTCATATCATACGTTGCCATTCACACCATTGTTGTCGAATCCCCACGCAGAGCGGCTTTCTTCCACTGCACTGACGGTGTTGTCGACGGTGTTGACTGGTGCAACCACGACTGGAGATTTTGGTCTCTTTTTGCCTTGATCGCTGGTCGTGCAGCACCCAACAGCCTCGTCGTAACAATATTCGAGTATCTGGATGATGGTGAGGGCGCTGCCTCCTAGAAACAGACCCATGTTGCCGCCCATGATAGCTGTAGATCAGACAAGAAAATAATAAAGACTAAAACAAACTTATATCATTATAAAACAAAAGGAGATTTTTCTACAAAAACTCTCGGACTTACCCCCCCCCCCAAAAAAAAAAACACTCTTTTTTAAGATGATATCTACATTGTTTTGTTTTTGTTTTGTGGGTTACATGTGGGGTAAGACATCCTGCTACCGTCAACGTGTCTGTATATAAACATACTAAAACCATCGTGCATACTGTCTGCACAGTTATCAAGCATCATGCCCCAAAGAATGGAAAGAACCAAGTTCTAAGTTACGGAAAGACAGAATCTGAAGCAAATGTATTGAAATGATATAAAATTTGGTAACGTGATACAAGCACACGTTAAACTCGAAGACAAATTCGTAATCGTCACGTGAATAAATCACCCAATGAGAATATTGTGATTGGTCAGAGAGAGAGGGGGGGGGGGGGAACTATCCTTGTTTCCTCACTCAGTTTGTGTATCTTATGACTTTTATTTTGCATCAATCTGACTGGTAAGCCCCTAAGAGTAAAATGTAACATTATACTTTTTCATCGTGATGTCACTTACGAATATGGCCAAGAGTTTGTGAGTGACGTGGTGTCCAAAAAAAAAAAAATCGCAAAATTGATCCAAATGACATGACATTGTAATGATGGGAGTTCACTTTGCAAGATGTTGTATTAAAGGGACTTTGACCCAACATTCGGCAATTGTTAATGGCCGATTTGCACACATAACGCAAAATGATTGGTCATAAATAATGTTATATGCGTTCAAGGAAATCACAAAAGCCAGACAGAAAATCGAATAAATTATCCAGTGCTGTCGATGATGGTATGCAAGTGAGACGTCTCAAGTTTCCTTGAAATAATAATGGCTATAGCTAGGTTAAAGTTTCATGTGACACTTTGTTGGGTTAGGTTTGATAATGCTCTTTGAGGCATAAATGAAAACCATGTAAATGCTAGCCCCTCGCAGACGTGGTATTCTATGAAGTCAGCTTATAAAATCAACACCTTGATTCCTCTAATTAGAATACAAAAGGCCAATCTACTTTTCTAAATGTAACGTCGTTTTCCCCTCACTTTCTATCAGGACGAGGAGTGGTAGGGATGGGGGTCACGGTAATGCGCACTTTGATGAACTTGTTGGCCGGTAGATTTCTCTCCGTCTCATCGAAAGTAATTGGAAGACAAAACATGTTTGTTACAAGTGGTCAGTTAAAATTATATGGCTGAAGAATGAAAAAAACGAGATAAACGTAATTTACCGAGTAGTGTTGTGATACTCATTTCTGGTATTTGGTTGATTTCTTCATAGTTTAAGGCTTCGTAATATATGGTAACAACGGCGATATTTTGTCTGAAATATAATCATAATCAAAACATTTTATCCATAAGGGTTGCTTTTTTACCTTTTGGTTTGCTAACCATAACGTAAATCCTACAGTATCAGGAGCCTTGACCCTCCGCTTCCCCTTCACCTTCCCATCTCGCTAGATGGAACGAGAGACAATCACTGACCAAGTGAGAGGTGGAAATAAACTGAGGATAAAAGTCAGCTAATGGCGATCATTCTTGTTTCTGATGGCATCCAGGCCGGTACTCAGGGTGGAATAGGGAATGGGGCCCAGACGAACCTCCCCGAAAGACCTGGAGTTCACATTCGGATAGTAGTTCGGAAGCTGATGTGATGAGGCAGTTATTGATTTAGTATGTTCCACATGGCGTTGGAAAGCCATTAAGAACTTTCTGTCAAAGTTTGACTCTCTTCATGAGTATAATCATAATCATCTGTCTGGTCGCTTCACGGAAGGCGAGCAGCCAGTTTGTCCTGAGCAAAACTGTTTCAGTCTTGGCGAAATCTCCCCTTCAATGAGTAAGTTCCATACGGGCCTGCCGTTATTACTTTGGCTTCGCTTTCGGGAGTTCATTTTCATCATAATCCAACCTAGCTGTGATTCTTAAGTAGCAGTGGCCTTAAAATCTGGCCACCTTCCTCAAAGATCCACTCCCAGCTCCCTCCCACTCATAACAAGAGCATTGTCTCTTTCGACTTTACTTACTTTATACTATTTCTTTGAAGTTAATTTCTTATCCCTGTATTACAAAGTAATAATTTTTCCTGTCAAACCTTTAAATCAAGACAACCTATATCAAATGACATATTTTAACCAGAACAAGTATTTTTCCCCAGGAGAGAAAGAGAGTACGTATGCCCTCCTCTTTGGCTGCCCTCCCCTCCTCCCCTTCCTCCCTTCTGGGGAATAACAAAATTACGACGTAAAATAACTCATAGACGTATGATAAAAGAATATTTTCTCACTCAATGTAAGCTTCACTCATGTTATGAGTGTCTTGAAATAACCGTCTGATAAATCCCGGCCGCAGTCTGCTCATTGAGAGTGTGGTGATGTAATTTTCAACGTCACAAGGCGAGCGGCAGACGCATTCATCATCGGGCAGCAGGCCCTCTATTGCTTCAACTATAAAAAAAAAAAAAAAAAAAACACAGTAGCAGAAGGATGATGATGTTGATGTTGATAAATTATCCCAAAAATGTTCCTTTTTTTTGGATTCGGTTTTTAATTGCGAAGAAAATATGAAAAAGATAACAATTTGCTAGGATATAAAGATGACGGGTTTACTTTCAATCGTTGGGAGAGGTCATTGAAAGTTCACAAGTCATACTGTGACGTATTTATAACTTCTGTTTACTTGTAAGAAACAAATTAACTCTTTGAGACTTCTTTTGTTTTCCAAATTACGGAACTGGTTCCACGTTGATAGTGCAAGCAAACCCCGACCGTCGAGTACATCAAAAAAATTGATTATACTTATAACGATGCAATACATCTCTCTCGTCAAAAGAAAAGTAAAAAAAAAATACGATAAGAAAATTTACACGGAAAACAGGCAGAAGAAACCAGGACATCTTAATGTGAATATATTTACTGATCAAAAAGTACACAACACGATAAGGGTGTGAAACTAGAAAAACCCTTAACTGCGGTCTCGCAGTTTTAGGTTACAAAATCGAGCAAATATTTTTGTTCGTGGAGGTAAATCATATACCTTTCATTTGTTTAATAAATATTATAATTTTAAAAGTAACTATTATCTTTATGATTTTCTTTTTCTTTAGGATGTGTGTTCTAAAATATTATCTCGATTTCGTCGATTTGCTGATCTGAAATATATTTGAAGTTGAAGACCTACGGAGCTTTTGATGAGCGCATTCGTGTGTTTCAGCGGGATTGCAAACGTCGAAGTCCCCTGGCTGTTCCGGTAATTTGCATCCACAGTATTTCGCCACTATCCTCGTTTCACATTCTATTCGACAGGCCTGCAAGGAGTAATGGTCGAAATATTGGATATCTCCGGATTCTTCACACTTTGTATAAGGATCTGGCTCGCTCGTGATCTGGCAAAAGAACAAAATATAAATTTAAAATAAATTTAAATTTTTCTTCAAAACAGCAAAAAATTAGTGTAAAATAAAATTTGCCTTATATAGAGGAGCTCTTTCATCAGTGGAAGCAATACCGATATTGTATTATAGCGATATAGGATATGGGGAGGGGGGTGTGGGGGGGGGGGTCAGTAGCGACATAGGAAATTAGGAGGTAAGGTATAGACATGAATTGGGTGATGCTGCTACTGGCCGGGGGAAGCGAGGTGAATGCTGCACAGTGGGCCAAAAGAGTGTGCTGGGAGAAAGGGTGAAATGAGCAATTGCGGATTTATTGACTAACTAACATATTTTTCCCATTTCCGTAAACCTGTAAACATGAAAGTTGTAAGAAGAATGACGTCATGTGACTTTCACCAACGTCACGTGATCGCACGTCTCTTTGGTAAAGAAGGGTAAAAGTATGCTTTGCCATTGCAATGACGTCACATAACGTCAAATAAGTGAAATTGAGGCAAAGAAACGAACTGTACATATGGCAAAGCTATAGGCGCCTGTAGATCGAGTGGCAGATACACAACGTGCATGTGTTAAATTTAGTAGCTTATCGTCACTGTATCACCGTGACTTCACATGCAAGGGGTTTATTTCACCCGCCATTATCGATACATTCTTTAAGCTCCTTTAAGGTTCTTTTAGTTGAGACCCTAAGGCTGGTAGACGAGGAGATGGATAAATCGGTCACCCTCCCCCCCCCCCCAAAAAAAAGAAAGTCCCCCATAGAGAAAACAATGCCACTAAAAAGAGGAAAAACAGGGGGAATTTTTTCCAGAAATTTAGGAGGATCCATCCATTTTAAACCATTGAATTTGACGATATATGAAATTTCTGACTTTTTTTTATTACCCCACATTTACAATTCCTCACCATATGACAGTATGTAAAATAACGTTATAGCAGAACCTCAAACATTATTGTTTTACTCATTTTCTTATGTCTATCTATAGTTTCTACATGGAACGTCATTTATTCTTTAAGCAAGCCTCAGATGTGCAAAAGGGTAATCTCTCCGTCCGCCTTCTTTTCACGCCACTCCTCGACACCTGTCCTTAATAAACTCATTATAACTGCACGACAAAAAGTTGTAGGGCAAACAATTTTCCCTTACGACAAAACATGGAAGACGGAATAGTTTCATGAGAAAGTCAGATTGGTTTCACAGAACGAAACTTTGAACCTTTTCGTTACGCATTTGTACAAAGGTGTGAAGTCCAGGTGCGACGGCGAACCCGAGCTCTTTCACATAGGGCGGTTCCGAGGGGCGGTGCAGCATTATTTTAAGCCCTGCGTCCATTGCTCCTGCGTCGAGGTCATTGGTTGGTGTGTACTCAATCTCTTCGATATCCATTATCAGCTGTAACCCGTTAGCTATAAGGAATAAGGAAGAGAAAATGAAAGATTTCAAATCCAAATGATGGGCCATGACGGATCATCAACTACATCAAAATGAAGTCCTAAGCAGAGGTAGGAAAAACAAACTCGTAGGAAGCTGTGGGGAAGCTGCAAGGACTTCTTCTCACTCTTGTGCGTGGGCCAAAAATGCTAAGGGTAATGGCTCAACTGCCAACGACCCCCCCCCCCCTCCCGCCCAGGCTGCCATGCATTCTCAGATGAGATGTGGTGGGTGAACAAATGTGTACGATTGCGAAGTTAATTTTCTTCTAAAAACTATGCTATAATATTTCAAAGACTTTTTTGAAACAGTATTGTGGCTCACCCCCAATTGGAACCCGTCAGGTCATGAAAATTCTAATAACTAACATAATCAGTCAAGTCCCACATTCACTTGTTACAAACAACCAACGACGTCAATAGTTTCAATTTTTGGACAGTGGTGTCAAATGAACGCCCGTCTATGGTGCACCTAGTGTGCCATAAGTCTTAGAAATTGACATATGTCGAATTAAATCGTCAGTTTCTCGTAATCTCATTGGATGAAATATCTTTCAATCAGAACCCTAGAAACTTACAGATGTCGATTTAAATTGACATATGTCGATTTCTTGTAGATATGAGATTGCGAGAAACTGACATATGACGATTTAATTCGACATATGTCAGTTTCTAGACTAATGGCACACTAGGCGTACCATAGACGTCAGTGTGCACTGTGTAGTTTCACGTACTGTGTGGACGTTCCTTAGGCGTACAAGTCAACTGCCAAAAGTGACAAATCCCTCAAACCGCATGTGAAAAATACGATACGCTAAAAGTACGGAGGTGACGTAACAAATCCGAGGCACTCGATTCCTAAGAGACGATGAGACTATCCATCACCTTTACTTGTGATATAAATCTGAAACCTGTCTGGTCACGAATTTTTTGGAGACCAGATTAAATCGTTCATTACCATTCCTCGATGTATTCTCTTGTATGTGGATATGAGGATCGTCATAATTTGGCCATTTATATAAGTGCATGAAGAAGTCTCGACGTTTTTGTGAAGTTGAGCGAATTCGACTAATCAAGTGATATTTCCGACGAATCATAAAACTTTCGCAGTTATTTCGGCATGCGTAAGAAAGAGAATGCGACGACAAACATCATTGCAGGCATGACAAACGATGTAGAATTCTGTCAGAAGTCATCAACATAACGTGATAGAGCACTGGCAGAACTCATTCATTCATATAACCATGCATCGTTATAGAAGTCAGTCACAGAAGTTTTTTTAAGTGCAACTGCCCCATATTTATGATTGGAGCAAACATGCAGGGCATTGCTCAGTGTAATTTGTAAGTCAGAAAAGAGACGCCGATATCATGAAGTTAAAAGATCGGATATCGCGTGGGCATGGATAAAGTTAAAAACACTGTGCACTTCTAACGAATATTTAATATTTGCAGGGAAGTTGCATCGCCGCTATGTAATCATTATACCATCCGTTACTATGGTAACACCTTGGGGTATTTTAGGCGCGGCAAGCTTCGCTGACAAACAAACCAATATATGAACCGCAGATTAACTTACACCGTACTTTAATGCGCAACATCTTTAATTTATCCAGCGGATGGCTCCATGTATGCTCTGCTTCAATGTACACATCAAATTATACCATGGTAACATTTCGTGCCCTAGTAAGCTTAAAGGGGCGTTCAAGCTTGTAACGTTTTTCCGAGGTCTGTCGCATATTTCATCGCATTGTTTGACATTCATGTTACGGTGAGGTTTCGTCAGACATCATAATTCTTGGGAGCACAACATGCACAACGTACTACGGAGCAAGTCAAATTACATCATGTTGCATTGAAGAAAGAAAAAAAAGAATGGAGGGGTATATCTGGAAGCTAGGTACCTTAAATCTACCTTGTGAAATTTGATGTATTATCCAGTAGAACCTCAGTTGACCGAAGAAGAGTTCCGTATGTTTCAAAGTGAGATAAACAGTTTAGTGTGAATGTAATTATCATGATTAGCAAACTCAGTGAAGTTATATAAAAATCGCAGCGTACGTCATTATCGAGTTTGTGAGACTAATCTAAACAGGGAAATTAACGCAAAATATGACCGGTCACCTTCAAACGATAAAACATATGAATTATCTTGTAAAGATGAGGTAGCAGGTGAATGTGTGTATGTAATATATTAATTTTGTTTAGACTATTTCCTCAATTCTTCCAATAGGGACCTATCTGGCGTTGTTAAAAGATGTCACTTGTTAAGAAATTTATTGCGACTCACAGTAAATACCTTTGAGACATTTGCGTGATCGAGCCACATGATATGGTTACACTTTCATGCGGAATATAGTAGTGTTATGTTAGCTGAGATTACATATATATTTTATCTATATTACTATCACTATACTATTACTATACAAAGATGGATAATCCGTGCAAAAAAAAACACAAAAAAACCAGTGACTAAGGATTTCTAAACATGGTGAAACACATTAATGTATTTTTTTATTAGAGAATTTAAAATTAATTTTCATTGTTTTGGAGACTGCTAAACGTTTTCCGACCTCCCATCATGCAGATTAAAGAAAATATTTTGTTCATATCGACACTATTATCGACCATATTTCCTTGATTGTAATAACTTATGAAGTGACTTAGGGTGAATGTCAAGTCACCTTTATGGGGTCTATATATTTCACACAGTGTTCTCAAAGCAGAAACGGTTGTTATTTTTACGACACACATGGGCAGATTTTAATGTGTAATGTCAATATAATTATGTTCAACACATTTCCCGTGATTAAAATCTAACAATACAGAAGAAGAAAGCAAAGTTTCTCAGGTGATGTGGGCAGGATTTATTTTAAATTGTGGGTCTTCTCCAGAACACAGTAAGGTCTGCCTCTGATTCCCTCCATGCGAGCATACCTCATAAGGGAGTGGGGAGGGGAGGGTGCATATTATATTTGACAAAAAAATAAAAGTGTTTCATTACAGTACTACAGCCTTTGATTTCAATGTGATGCAATGCAGTGTTACTGTTAAGATGGTGAATAGAAACACCTTGTAGACAGATTTGCAAAGAAATAAATTTATCCTAAAACAGTTTATTCATGTACCGTATAGTGTTTACCAGTGAATGTATCTGCGCAATGTTTACTTGAAACTTAATAATTTTAATCTGACTTGATGGACATTTAATTTTTCTTGTGTTATATACTTAGAGTTATCCGTGCATCATATTGTCATATTGTCCGTTCATCCTTTATTTAAATTATGTATCCGGAGCAGACAGTGTAACTGGCTAGCTCAGAAGCCAATATCCGTTTAATCTCAATTACCTTTGACCTCCATGGAGATGAAAACGAATCACTTCCTTATTGAGGATTTATTTCATAGTGAGCTAAGTAATCGAGCACCGTGTTAGGTATAAAATGTTTAAGGACGTTGACGTCTGTTGACCTCAAATGACATTCAAACCCCGTCCAAAATGTACCAAATGGCAAGTGTTCGATAAGTCAAATTTACATACTCTATATTTGACATTCACTGAAGTTTTACTACTGGTTAGGTTATACTGTTGTGACTTTCATTCTTGACCTCTGGTGACCTTAAATAACAGCGACCTGTCAATAATTTAATACAAGGTACGAGCCTACCGAAATGTAACGATCATATAAGATTTACATGTTGAGATATACAAAACAATGCGTCACACACTCCCACCCAAGCACACCGTCTCACGACCATGAAAAGTTAGCCGGAGGGAAGATTTAACTGATTGCGTACATGGAAAGAAGTAGAGTATACACCTTTACATGGATTGAGGTTACTCTAAGAAGAAGAACCCAAAGCGAGATAAAAAACA
Organism: Stichopus chloronotus; assembly: GCA_021234535.1. Classification (NCBI taxonomy): domain Eukaryota; kingdom Metazoa; phylum Echinodermata; class Holothuroidea; order Aspidochirotida; family Stichopodidae; genus Stichopus; species Stichopus chloronotus. The sequence continues at coordinate 17,400,573 of CM037835.1, forward strand.
ACACAACGTAAACTAATTGTAGACTTGCTATCGCATAGTTAAGAAATGGACACTATCGGCTACTCGCTATTGCACGGAATGTGTAGAAATTCTCTCATATATTCCTACGAATAGGTCGGTTTTGGATGAGCAATCGTTTCGACTCTACTTAATAGTCTTCGATTGACAGTCGTTTTGATTTGTGACAATACGATATTTATTCTGCCTTTGGTAATAAGTAGGCCCACGGAATGTCTAAACAAATGTCCGCAATAATCAACTTTGCAAATTTGATACTTCTTTCGTGATCCCTCGGAACAAAATGAAGCAGGGGCCATGTCTATCTGACGGTGCGGCTCAATTTGTGAGGACCCAAACTGCGTAGATTACTTTTCGATACGAAGACTCGTCTCGACCGTATTAACTCAACATACCAGAAGCAAAAACATGGAAACTTTCATCAATGCAATTCTCCAGCGGATGCCAAATACGATTTATTTAGTATTTTGTGATTGCTCTCTTAAAATTGGCGCAATTTTGCTTTAATCTATAGAGGTCTTCGATTATTCACTGGATCATTTTTCAGACCTGCCGGATTCAGCGGGTCATGAGTACTTCTGAAAATGAACCATTTCATGTAACTTCAGAATTACACTGCAGATGGGAAGCTCAAAGTTTGAATTATAATATCATGACACATGGAAAATAATAATAGCAATAATGATAATCATAATAATGATAATAAGAGGTCCAGCAAACAGCTACATGGACAATACAAACAACCAGTACCGGAGCTGGCATTCACTAAAACATACAAATGGCTGAAAGGAAGCACAGGGTTGAGGATTGAAACAGAAGCGATAACAGCAGCTTCACAGGACCAGGTCGTAAAATGTCACAAGACAAAGGTAGCCCATAGGATGGCTGATCCATAGGATGGCTGATCCCAAGTGTACAATGTGCATGGAAAAAGATGGAGCAGTTGCCCATATAATCACAGCCTACTTCAAGTAGCCGGAAAACTCTATAATACCAGGCATAACAACGTAGCAGCCGCGATACACTACGAAGTATATCAGCACCACGGAATCTCATAGCACAACGAAGATAACATGGCTACACCAATCCAATCCCACGGAAGAGAACGAAAAGACTAAGATGCTCTGGGACTTCGAAATCAGGACTGACAGAGTAAGAAAGACTCGTAGACCAGACCTGGTAATCATAGACAAAGAAACACAGGGAAGAAGTCTGATAATTAATGTGGCAATACCCAACGACTCAAACATAGTCAAGAAGGAAAGCGAAAAAGAAGATAAGTACCAAAACTTGAAACTGCCCATATTCTCGAATACTCGACCTCCGATAGTCCGGTTATAGGATTTCGAGATCAGTCAAACACATAGCAACATAGAACGTGAGAAAGAGCAAGAAATAAAACGAATAGTGATAATAACAGTAGTGATGATGATTATAATAATATTAAGAAAAATAGTAATAATAATGATAATACTAATACTACTACTAATACTACTACTAGTAATAATAATAATAATAATACTATCACTAATAATAATTACAGCTTAGTCACGTCTGGGTGCGCATTACGAAGAACCGGTATATGTAAAGTTGTGTGATTTTGCATTCGCTTTTAAAAAACATGAAATGGCATCAAATATCAATTTATGACACAAATGAAGGACAGATATCTTTAAATAACGGCCCACACTTAGACATACGATGTTCTATGTACAGTACAGACCTATGGATGGTACGGTAGATATGTGAGCTAGTATATTTTGGAATTAATATGACGCAATTAATATGACGTCACATGCCATGAAGTATGCTGATTTTTTAGCTGTGGTAAGTCTTCTCCTTACAAAAGTTATAGAAGCTTCTCCTTGAACTTGAGATTTAAGTTACCGTATATTTTGATGTCAAATTGTAAGGCACATTACATACGCTTAAGCATCCGATTTTCATAGTATTTTGTTTTTTCTTTGCCATAGACATCTGTGCATGCACTCTACTAGGACTAATTCACACACTTTTATTTGGTTTACACATGTGCGGAACGCGACATTCGTTCTTTTTTTTCTTTTTTTTTTAGTATGGTACGGTTCATCGTTCATGCCACACTGATCAGCAAACAGAAACAAAATTTCTTTTCTCTGTTGTGACAGACTTTCGTCATAAATACCACATTTAAGGAAATGCTTTCATCTTCGTAAAAGTTTTTTTTTTTTTTGTAAAAATTCAACAGCCAATTGGGAATATGACTAAAAAAGTACTTCCGGTACGACTTTATCCTTGAAGGCAATCTCCCGACTATTAATCAAAACAAAACAGTGGCACAAAATCAATTTGTTCTATTTGAATTGTTGGTTCCTTTTCTCTTGTTTAATTACAGCTTGTCTCTCATTTTCGCCTCGTTATTGGTGGACGATCTTTCAATAAAACACTGGAGAAGAGTCCAAGAACCAACAAATACACATAGTTAAGTCTTGCGTGAAATCACGTAAAGGAACGCCTTGACCGAAGAGAGAAAGTATTTTCGGAAAGTCGATTAATAACTGACCTTCAAAAAGGGAGAGAAATCATCACCGATTTCACATTTCTTACGTCTTCTTTTCTCACACCTAAGTTATTAATTGTTAGTCAATAAATCTCAGAGAGGTTATTACTTGTATCTTGGTAAAGAGCCGAAACCAATACAATTGTAAACAGAAACCGTTGCTGCCCCGTTGAGAAGACCATCAATCTTGGGATGCAAAAGTGCACGGAACAATCCCAAAGTAGGCAAAGGGGAAAAAATTGCCAAAAGCACTTGTTAAAGATTAAGTAAAAGCATTGACTGATTCCTGCGTCAGTTGAAAGAGGTGGCGCATAAAAATAAACTGATGACAATGTGTCAAAATGAAGAAAGAAAAATGGGCATTGCTAAAAGATACAGAGAAAACAAAGGAAATTGTTCTCGGTTGTGCCCTCAAAGTTCAAAGGTACTTAGAATGGCCACTTACCATAGGAATCATGTGTTTGGACAATTTTAGGGGTAAACGGGCATTACGCTCGTATTATTAATACCCTGAGTTTAATTAAATAAGAATTAGGGAATAATTTTAATCTGAACAGTATTGGTTGCCATGGTGTAAACATATCTTGCACCAACTTTGAGCACACAAGAGTGGGCTCTCGATGGACCATTTTGGAGACATAGCCCTGTAAATCCCCTTTTGCAGCCGTCAAGGTTCGTGTCTCAGTATGGCACTACACCTGGGGGTCAGACTTAGCTTATCTTCTCTAAATTTAGAGAAAAACAAAATACAGTTTTTGTCCTTCCTGTTTGTGTTTTCTAGTCGAGAAGCAAGATTCCGTCTCCCAGGAGTGACAAAGGTAAAGTAAATAAGGTATACTGATCCTCCTCTTTGAAAGCCCGAATGAAACAGCTCCCCTGAGTGAAATTTGAATAGTAATTGAGCTGGACCAGCATTTCTTGACGGCTAGAAATTTACATTTTTTGGGGCAAAATATTGTTTCTGAACATCAGTTTATAAAGCAACAACAAACAGAAAATGTTATTATAGGATCGTTGTCGAGAAATGAAGAAAACTCAGTTTATGAGACTGAACATTACCTGCTCCGGCAGTCGTTGAATTGTGAGATCGAAACTCCTCTCCTTCGATGTATTTATTAAACGTATAACATGCCCCAAGATGAGTCAGAGTGAGAGTAAAATCCTCCCGGCAATGTTCCTCTTTCCATTTACACTGTAGAAAGATGAACAAAAGAAAGAAAGAAAAACCAAGATAAGTACAGATCGCCTACCGTAATGTATATACCTACCAAAATACATGTAGGAGGAATAAATTTAAAGTATTTCGTAACCATAGAAAAATACGTGACAATTTCAACAGTTATGTATTGCAGTGTCGATTACATTTCATGTTCTGCATGAAACTGGTTTGCAGTTTGAATGGTGTTCTCATGACTGTCAGGAAATTCAAGTTTAAATAGTTGGAGAATCGCGAATTTCAGCGAGATAGAGCCTGAACTTCTGTTTCTGGAGTAACTGAGATGTTTCTGCTTATACTTTCTGTAAACAACACACTTGTTATTTACTTCTCATGTACATGTATTTTTCAGGAACTTTTGTTTTCCTAAAAGGCCTACTTTAAGGCATTTAATCTATGATGCCTCTCTAACACATCAATGCACAACTTGCAATTCTTCATGAGGTTGTTTCTTTGAACTCAAAATCAAAGAAGCTTTACACATCAAAAAGCTCAAGCTTGTTCTTAATAACCAACTGTTCCAACATGGATCATCGTACACACTCAGCGTCTTTTAAAACCTGTCAGATGTTATATTTCTGATCCTATATTGTCTTATCTTATATTGTCTTCATAATTCTGTATATTTCACTTACCTGAGGAGGAAGATGTGATATCTTCGAAAACGTTCGTAATAAACTATGACTTTTGTTAACATTTTCGTGTTAATTTGCTCTTTTATATGGTTTTTCAAATTCACAAGTTGAGTTGGCTACACAACTTACCCTTTGTGCGAGGTCCTCTAACTGATGGTCAGGCATGATCGGATGAGCATATAAAGACACACAAGTTACACATCTCAACACGATGTCCTTTCCACACCCAATTTCAGTTAACATTTAAAAGTCTTCCAAGTTACCTGTCCTCTAATAGACAGCCAGACACATCATATTTAATAATCATTTCCAGATTCATAACTTAAACAATGTAAGATGTCCTCTAATTGATGACCAGCTAGGGGTATATCGTAGTCAGTGATCATTTACAGACACACAACTTACACTTTGTATGAGGTCCTCTAACTGATGACCAGTTCTGATAGTAAAATCTGTCATGTTATAGTCCTCATCTTCTTCTACATTCTCCCAGTCCACGGCTTCTAATTTAGCCACGAATTCGTCGTTGTACAGATGAGGATAGATGAGGGTGTGGTTTTCGTCAACGACACCTGGTGTACAGAAAAAAAAAAGAAATGTTGTCACGATAAAAGGTACTTGGTCAGCCACATTTACTGATGGAATCGAAAAGTGGTCATTTTTCATCACATGTGCTTGCACGTTATTTTTCTTTTACCATGTCATGTCACAGTTTTTGTTTGCAACATTCATGCATCTGCCTCGGTTAATATAAACTTACTTATGGATTTGAATATACTCTCATTGGTAGTGTATTTAGAAATAATAATTTAATAACGTCCTGCAAAAAATTTGATATGGTTTTTTTTTTTTAATTTTTAGGCTGATATTTGATGACCTAAGAAGAATTTACAACTGGGAACGCCTGATGGGATGAAATAATGCTGGGTCCCTTACTACGGACGGTACTAAAACTCACGGCAAACAAAGCAACACTTTACCAGCGTCGGGAGGTGACGGAAGTTTGATAATGTTACACTTTTCAAAGCATTTTTGCAGAAAAGGGGACAGATGGTCTGATGGTCTGGAACGATGCGGGGGGGGGGGGGGGGGATGGGGGACCGGTTGCTGGGGTAAGTATGGCTCAATAGTGTACAGTTTGTTATTCTTGTATTAAAATAGATTTGACTCCAGATCAGGAAGTACTTTGATGAATTTCCTGAAAGGCATTATAAAATATCTTGTTTTTTTGTGAGTCCAGTTGATACTGCATGCTATTACATAATACTGATGGCACTGATGGACCTGTGAAGGTTCATACTTGGCATACTCTGTTGCCATGGTAATTGTTTACCATATAACAATTGGTTTATAAAGAACACGGAAAATATAGTTGTATTTGCGTGTGCATCATGAGGTAAAAAAACTTTTCGTCTTTCCTTGTGGTACTGATACGTTACACAAAACTTTCAAAGAAAAATTCGGAAGGTACTAATCCCCTTGGTCAACTGCTAAATATCTACAGCAACAAAACAAAATTCATAGGAATGACATATGTTAAGAAGATTCTTTACTTTTTAATACTCTTATGCAAAAGGCCGACAGTCTTCCAAAGCCTGTATTCAGCTCTAAAGTAAGACTGTCTTGGAGACGGTGATTCATTCTCTGTATCAAAATTGAACATGCAAACAAACGTCTGGTCACAGAGAGGTAATCATGGCCACAACTAACAGTTTTCTTGTCTTTGTTAACTTTTGATTAGCTTTATTGACGTTTTGGAATTGATTTAGATTAAATTGCACGTCCACCGCCTGTGAAGGAGATGTGAGCATCAGAGTGAGGCCTGACCCCTGGCCTCTATCTCTAAGGCCTCGAGCGGCCTCGACGTCTGGAGGCATCCATACATATATATAGTGTTACAAGCCTGCTGTTCAAGTCTCAAGCCTCGGCCTCTGGCTGTCCGGACTCGACTACAACACTGGTGAGCATTATACGTCAGATTGTAGAAAGAAAACGTCTTAAATAAATCTGATTCAAAGTGGAAGATAGCAAAATATTTATTTGTCAGTATTGGTTCAGTTATGTAACTCTCTTGATGAGAGAGGTAAATTTCTCAAATTCCAGCTTTAAAAATGGCCGTTGATGGAAGTACGATTTGATTTGAGTATGTAGAGTAAACGTTTCGAAGGTTAATCTGACTTCACAGCTCAACATACAATTTGGAACTGCATTGAAATATCACACAATCTGCAGCTACAGTTCTTTACAAATACAAAGCTAAAGCAAAAAGAGCAATTATGAGCGACATAGTTAACTGTAAATAGCCATTAAAAAAATAAATAATAATAAAACAACAACAAGTGAAATGTTACTTCATTTATAAAAATTGGATTACTCTATATTTCTTCTTTTCAGGCTTATGTATGAAGCACTACCGTATTTTCCTTGACACAATTGTTTAAATAGGTAAATATAATATTAATATGACATAGAACGAAAATTGTGTTAAACTTAAACTAAAACCGTTATTTAAACCAACGACATGACAGTCCATTTTAATAAAATAAATGTAACATCGCCTGTAACATCATGCATTTCCAATTTTACGTGAAATATTTAAATCTGTTGTCGTTATATCCAGTAATCCGACAATGGGTAAAGCTCGTCCGGAAAAATGATGAAAACTGATACCACAATTCATTGTAACATATAGGTAACCCAATGAAGAGAAAAAAGCAATTCCTTTTGATATGAAGTTATGAATTTTTCTTAAACATGTTGCATGTTATAGCGATGGCTAAAGGTGCCTTGGTTAGGATTGCGGTTTTATGACGCCATGCAGAGATAAACTGAGATGAAACAAGCAACTTCAAAATACGTATACCGTATCTTTTTAGTGGAAAACGATAAATTGTTTAGTTAGACCACATTCTGAAGGTTTTATGAAAACTGTTCAAACTTCCATTAACTGAAAGAAATAGTTAAGCTCGTGTAAGCTCTTACAAGTATCGCGGCATATTGACAGTTCAAAAGTATTTCCAACTATTGTGCGGCGTGGCATTGTTTACAATCTATTCATCAATTTTGTTGTCAGTCATTGGCACCATTGGCAGCTAAAGTTAATTAATAAATCACATTTATGGTAATATTAAAACAACATAATACACTTTAAAATACATTTTTAGGTTCTAGATTGGTAGACAAATCATAACATGAATACAACCATCGCGAATATGAAAAATCACATCGACCTAGTAATTGAACTGGGTGAAGTATGGGTCATTGTTAGTTCTGTCCTCCATACGACCTCATTCTACATGATACCCTTAATGAACGTCATGCATAAGTGAACTAAAACCTCGATTTAGATATCTGAATGATTGCTTAGCCTGCCGAGGAAGTTCAAATATAAGGACTCACCTAAAAAATATCCTACATTCTTGACGTCCCTGGCCGTGATCGCCGAGCTCCGATATTTGTTTAAATTACACAAAGTAACCGATGGAAAATTTAAAATATCAGTGGTTATGACATCCACGTTCGTGGTGTGATTAAACTGGAAGTATTGCCAAATAATCCCACCTGCCATCAGCAAACAAGTTCCAACGCACGCACAAACAAAAACCAGCCAGATAGCTTTGCGGAGTCTGGAACCCCTGAAGACGATGTGTTTTATACCGTGTAAATCGGTTACGTCTCTAGCCCAAGTCACGAAAACCCATTCTTTGTCATAGAATGTCATCTTTCGTTTCTCTCTGAGATATTTATCTTTCTGCGTTGAAAAACGGAATGTATACTATATAACTCAAATTCATTCGCCTCTCTCCAGGTGGTTAAAGCGATTACAAATATGACATCAGAATTACGTCATCATAGAAGATGTAAGACAGACTACAGTTTTTCACTCTCTAGCTGGCAGGAGGTTTGGTAAAAGAAGGTAAACGCCTTTGCTATGCTAAAATACGAGACAATGTTTCACTGTTCTATGGTAAACCTTTCCTTCGTCTTTTGTGTCAAGTGTTGCATATAGGAGATCCGTATTCTTTCTCAAATGTTGAAAAAGGACTTTCCCAGACATCAACGTTTATCTTCGTAATCAAAATTCGTTACCATTAGCTCATCTGCCGTATTTTTTTTATGGTACCGTGCACAGTCATTTCTTTACGTTATAATACATAACTGAATCGGCCATTAAAATGAAAAGCAAACAATCGCATGTATGTACTGTAAATCCACATAACTTGCAAAATGATAAGTTTAAGATAATAATAAAATCTAAAATTGATGTTTACTCGACCTTATTGCAAATCCATAAATCCACGTACTCTGACTGACTTTGTGTAACCAGGCAAAAGAAACGCATTACGAACACACACATTAAGGCGCCAATCTTAGGCGGTTAAAACGCCAAAAAGAAAACGTGACGTCACTATTTTATTATCCTTTGACTAGCTGCCACAGCTAGTTAGTTTAATTATTATTGGTTGAAAGCTGCTTCGAAGACTGTAATTCTCTCAACCGTTTGCCGTTTCCTTAGTTTCAAGATGGCTATTCCTCCTTCTACTGATCGAAATCTAATACCTTTGTTTACCAATGTTGCATAATCATACTATAGTGTAAACGAGTGATATAATGTTCAGCGTAATTGAAATATTAGCAAGTAGAATTATCCGTGACAAGCAGAAGATAGGACAAAGTCACTCAGCTTCAACAATTGAGCTATATCACCTTTTTTGGTGGGTTTTGTGCTGTGTACTCGGAATGATGAGCACCGGTAAGTGTCAAACGTTTTCCGTGCACGTCTGGGCAAATGATATGTTTGTATATATTACATAATTGAGTTTATCCTTTCAAAGGAGATCTGTTTCACCAACTAGCAAAGTTGTCGAGTGCAGTACAAACATGGACGTGTAGGTCACTGAGTTATGGTTCAGTCAACTTTCATTTCATTTGAGCAAAACTTTATTACGACCATATCAAGGCGCAAAATTTACAATAACATGAGAAGGGTAACATAATAATGAAGTGAAAAGATGTAGTTCAGGTGAGTTCAACTAGGTATCTACTCAAAGCTTGTGAGGAAGTAGAACCCCAGACATCAATTGAGACAAGTGGATGAAAACTTAAAAAGGAAGCCGCATATACAACAGATGCCAGAGCACAGAAAACCTGAAACACCAACACCAACATCCATAAACAAAAGCGAAAGAAAACAAGGACCATATCCTTTGCAGAAAATATGTTTTTAAAATCCGTTTAAATGATGTTTAGGTAGTAATTTCCCTAAGTGAATTTGAGCCATGTACAACACTAAGCGTTGAAGGAAAGGACAAACCACGCTACGGAATCGTCGATATTTTCTTAAATTTCTTTAGCACAGGAGGCCTATTTGAGTTACAATATCAAAGCGTTCACGGTGTACATCCACGGTATCACCATGTACATTCACAAATTATCCCTCGTTGACAGTTGTGATTCGTTCATACGATCGTTACGTAACTGTTTTATTCAATTGAGGTCATTTACAAAGAATCTGCATCGAAGGCAAACAATCTCTAATCGTAATAGTGTGTTGATGTTTGACAATCAGCATTTGCAACATTCTGCATGATGAACCGACAACCGTCTCAAAAATGTTTTTCTTTTGATAGGTCTCCTACGAACGACGTTCATCCTTGTTTGGACATGTTCTATTTACATAAACTTTAGAAGCTGCGTTAGTCTGTCACATACACCTGCTGTATCATGATGGGTGACATTTTCTTCAAAGCATGTTCACCTTTTCCGTTAAATACACGTGAAAGAGGAGGGGGGGGGGGGTGGTCGAAAGAGTCCCTATGAACCTCGAACACTTTTCATCACAAGATACGAAATGACGCGTACCTGTCTTTTTCCAAGAGAGCAAGCAGCACACACCACATCCGGCAAAGATTGTGAGTACAAATCACTCGTGGATACAAGGCGGAGAAAGAGTTGGGCCAAAATTCGATTAGTGAAATTGGGAGAACGAAATTGGTTAGAAGTAAAATTGACTTCACAACAGTATGAATGTACACTTTTGGAAATATTCAGTTATGGAAATACTTTTAAAGAACAGGCGGATTCCCTTTCAATTTAGACCCATCCCAATATCACTGTACCACCTGTCCCTCCAATAAAATAAAAATGTTGCATCCGCCATTGGCACAAACTGACCTAACGACAAAAATTCTGATCACAGTGTCAATAAATCGGGGAAAAGTGCGGATTGACGTTAAATGAGAATCCACGTACATTACGAACAAAACTTGAAGACAGAGACTCATCCCGCAGACAGTTTCAATTCTCACAACCTCTTACTTCTAGCCCCTCCCACAGCCTGTCTAAAACTCCTCCATCTGTGCAATGAACACAACGGGCAAGGTGTATGCTATGTAACATGAACTATACTCTGCATCTTTAGCATTTGCCGTCAATCAAAGAGCAGAACCAATTGAGAAATTTATTTTCCAACAGTCAAAAATATGGACTGGGGTGATGATTTCAGTGGAAACTGCGTCTTCTGTCAATTGAGGGAACTGCTTAAAATTTCCTCTGTTCTAATATTCAACGTCTTGAACTAAGTTAATTACAAAGCAACCTCAAAGTCTATTTTTTATTTCTCCCTTCTGAGTGTCAGAACATTATTTAAGTAAAAGAGTAATCATTCTTAGATATCATCGTGTTTTAACTTTCTTCAGCTCATGTTTCATACATGCAAACACTCCGTGATATATATAAACCAATGTGACGGCTTTGATTCCGTGATACGTACACAGAAGGATTTGTCTAAAATTTACTTAAAGGTAAGTTGAACTCAATGAAGGATCGTATCGTGACTTGCAGATTCGGTTGCTATGAGGCTTTCAGGTATATGTGACGAATAACGAAAGATTGTCCAGGTGGACACTCGATCTCTTTATATCGGGTAACCTCATATCGGTTAACCTCAAACTTTGGAGTCTTAAGTTCACCCTTGAAATTCTGACATTGACTGTCAAAGAGGCTTGTGATAGGAAGAATGCAGTTTAGATAATCATAATAATACGTAAAAATGTAATCTGCTATATAATTTAAAAATAGAGACAAATATATGCTGTCATTTCAGTTTAGTTTCAACCGGGTCATGCAATATAAGTGACTTACTTCTGATGATTTACTACACTACAGGAAAGCAAAAAAGTCAACTCAATTGCCTGGCATTTTAAACCTTTTAAACCAAGAAAGATATTGCCATAAATACTAATTTTGTTCCTTAATATTTGCTAGTACCTGAAATGGGAGAGTTTGAGAGCAGTAAATGGAAATGGCTTTTCAATATCATTGCTCTAAGAGGAAGCGGAGGTTCAGAAAATCAATAAATCTGTTCCATTTTCACTTTTTGTTGTTTTTTTTTTGGAATGGGCAGGATTCATTCATTCGCTATAATTAATTTTAAGGGGGGGGGGGAAGAATTTCAATAAACATTTCGACTCTGCCAGACAGCATTGCACTTTACTGAAATCAACAGGCGTATACATTCAAGTAGGTCGGTGACAGATGGACGTAAATATTCGCCGTTCAACGTCAACGTTTGAACACTCTCATATAAAATAATGTTGTTCATTTAACTTTTTTTTCATTTTGACTTTTATCTTGTGGAGCATATGCCAAGAGTTGGCTAATACTCGAAATGAATGCGCCCAGCGTGGAGAAGAAATCATCCTAATTTCGAGATAACCTTTCAAAAAGTTTGTAAAAACGGATCGAAGATTTGCAAAAGGTCGATTACTAATCAATGCAAATGACAACAAGAAACAATATGGACAGTTATGTTTCGTAAATGAATACCTGTAATTTGTATTATCGAACGAATTGGAAATAATTCTGAAAAGTTTCTTTTTTTTTACTATCGAGAGTCCGCACATTATGATTCATTGTAAAATTCATTCCTCTATCGATTCATTGACTAATTCCATTATGTATTCTGTCAATCAATTATATTGGAGTGTCACATTTGGTGATGGCAATGGCTATATTCAGATTCAGGGTTAAACTTTAAACGCGTCTCTAATTAGGTCCTAATTGAGCTTTCGAGAGGAATAGGTTGAGAGAAAGAGACAGAGAGAGAGATATACATACGTGATAATACGAAGAAATTTGATAAGCAGGTGAAGCTAATATAACTGCAGATATTAAATTCGTAAAAAAAAAAATGATAATAATAACAAGGGACTGGACGAGTGGCTTTATTATACAAGATGAAACGCAACCCATGACATTTGAAAGTCAGCCAATACAAATCATTGTTTCTGACAGTGTACTTATAGCCTAGCAAAGAAAAAAAATGTTCTTTAGACTATCAAAGCTAACAGAAATACTCGAGTTCATTTGCGAGAACCAGTAGGCCTAATAGGTTTGCACTACATAATGTGAGCGGTATTGGTATAGAGTGGTGTATCGATATTATTCTTCTCTCTCTCTCTATTCTTGAATGTTCACCACGCTCTTCATTCTAACCAGGGAGCTGTTATTTAGCAACTCACTGTTCTAAATAGTGTGTATTAACTTGGATACAACATATAAATGAATAACTTCATTTTGACTATATATTTCCTTTATAGATTGGTTCCCACATTCAAGTACCGATTTGCGCGTGGTCTTATACATAGGGTCATAATGAATTTTGGGGGAGATATTAGTTTGAGTCACACGATCCTTTTATCACGCCGTTGCTAGGCTACGACTTAGAGCAAACATGCAACCCTCTTCCTACGAACTCTAAACGACACGCCTACTGTATGTAAACGCTATCAATGCAGATACATGACAGTCATAACGTCACCGAAACTCTCTGTTAGGTATTGGTAATTTTTTAAATTGGACAACGAAAAGTTCAGTTAATATTTTAAAGTTGAAAAAACAAATCCGTAGCGAATCTCTTGGCGGGAAAAAGATAATCTGTTACCACGTAACGAAAAAAAAAAAAAAAAAAGAGCAGACAATATAAAGATCGAAAGCAATTAAAGAAGGTTTAATGTCGATAATAGACAAATCATGTTTGACAGGCTATCAAAGAAACATGAAAGGTTAAAGTAGAAACGAAAAAAAAATTGTATTGAGTTTCACGACGAAGCAAGTTTAGGGAACAAAAAAAGGTAAAGTTTAACATAATGGTAGCCATGTTTCAGTATTTTTGTAAACTAAAACGTACTTTACATGGAAAGCACTTTTTTTGCATTTTCCAAAACAAAAGAAAGAAAGATGACTTCATGTGCAGAAATTTATAAAACGCTAAGGGGGTTGTCACTCACTCTTTTATCTTTTTATAAGGGGAAGAGTAAAGAGGAGGCATAACGTCAGGACGTTCAACAAGAGAAACATGTAATTTTCCCGTTTACATTATTGTCTTTCCATATTCCCCGGTGCAATCACACACACTGATGTGTTGTATAAGGGAGAAGAGAATACGTCTGAAAGTGACACGTGGAACTGACGGGATGTGACACTTACAGTATTCTGCTAATTTTAATCCTGGGCTCTATTTCATAAAAGTTAGGAATATTCCTAACTAGGACTTAGGAACGATAATTGTTCCTAAGTCCAAGAATGTTCCTAACTTTAGGAACATTCTTAACTTTCTATTTCATAAAACGACTTAGGAAGAATTCATTCCTATCTTGGTGCTGAAATCATTCCTAACTTTAGGAATGATCTTCAGTAGACCTAAAAAAGTTCCTAAGTGTCACATGAGCATTTGGCGGGAAATCTAAACAATTCAATAATATTACACTGCCTAATTTTAATGTGTAAGTGATTAGTCTCTTTTCAAACATGGCGATTCATGTAGCATTAGGAATGCTCGACAGAGAATTTAACCGTGCTTTACGAAGGGAACGAATTTTCAGGGACAGAACAAACCCACTAGATCTGTGGACAGATGGGCAAATGCATCAAAAGTATCGTTTTAGCAGACTAGCGTGTTTGAACATCATCGATATCCTCCAAGATGATCTGCAACATCCAACGAAACGAAATCACGCCCTACCGTCGTCACTTCAAGTTTTTATAGCACTTCGCTTCTTTGGCCACGGGTCGGTTACAGACGAGTGACACGAGCCCTTTGCAGACTACAGTCCCGCTTCATAAAGTTCCCCAACACTCCGGAGGAAGTTCAACGAAATCAACAGCAATTTATGGCCAATAACGACGTTTTCCTTAGTTTAGAAAATAGAAAAACGATATTTCATCGATAATATAAGACGTTCTGTTCTCTTTTTGCTTAATATTTTATCTTCTCTGTTACCGACAAGATAAGTTAGATCACTGACTTACAACTTATTGCAAGAAGTTAATACATCAATTGTTTTCGTCGGTCACTGCAGTATTATCAGTGAAGTTAGGCTTATACTAGGGCAAGTATAGGATGGCCAGACCTATGTTAAACTGGGTTCTTCGCCATGGTGAAGGAAGAATGTACCGTCATCGAATCAGCAATGCATTCGCCAACTGAATACGTCGTAGAAAAGCTGTCAACTGAGATACAAGGAGAAGCAAACTTGCTAACACGACAATGTTTACGTCCATATTAGAACACACACACACACACACAAACACACACATACAACTTTGTTTTCCATTCATTCCGAGGACCTCGTTGTGCTTTCTTTTGTTTTTTTCTTCCTCAACCGTAACCTTAACAATAGACTGTCTATTGTTAATCTTGAGAGGACCGGAGAAATCTATTGAATTTTCTACAGAGGACCTAAAATCTATTGTTTCGGTCCTCGATCCCACCCGAAATCACACACATACACACCCGATAATTGATATTCTGTTGGTGATAATAACTTACGGTCTTCCTCCGACCTGGGAGATCTTATTACAACTCCCTGGTGCGACGGAAAAGATAGTGCTAGGCTAAGCCCTGTCTTTACGATATGTACATATTAGGTACGTACGCATTTTCTATGTTTAGTGTATATAAAAGTAGTATATGCAGTTGCGAATATGGAACTGCGCATACTGTGCGTCAGTGTTGGTGCTGTATAAACCAGGTAATATGCGTTGTACACAGTGCAGCCGTGACTTTTCACAATTGCGCATTTGTTAATGAAACACGTTTGACCTATCGCGCTCACTTAATTGTGGACAGGACTCTGGATCAAGGCAATTAAACTTGATCTACCGCGGTAGATCAAGATACACTACTCACACTCAAATGGGAACAGTCCAGCTAGTATTTACCAGCTACTGTCCTCTCAAACAGTTAACCATCTACGAAACAAGAATCAAGATGTAAGGACACTAAGGCAACTGTTCTGTGAGGAAATATATATATATCACTGCATGTAGAGGAAAAAAGTCCATTCCAATGAGACAGACCCCCCTCACCTAAATCCAGGCTTCACCGCCACGACGATCGCACTTCTCACCTACAGTGCCCCGCATTCGGGTCTTCGTCCCCCCCCCCCCCCCCACTGACAGTCCCTGGCTACGGGTCTGAGTCACATGGTCTACGAATACAGATTAGGCAAGTAAAATACATGCACTTTTCGTCATTTACCTGCTAGGAACCCGACCCCCCTTTTTTCTTTCTAGTTTATACATAATGCATTTATGCTATGCTATAACAGTGCACGCAATGTAAAATTTAAAAAAACAAAATAACAACGATCTAGCCTAAGGGATTCATGCAAATTGAGTAAGAAAATCTTTGATATAATGCTCGATTTTTGAGGAAATCATAATTTTAGTAATTTTTTCCAATGTAAACGTGATTAAAAAGTATAAAGTAAGTCAGAAATAGATATTGCAGGAAGGGTAGGTGTGATGGAAGTATACTCGTGCAGTACACGATGCTTAGCCGGAAAATTAATGTGCAACCGAAATACATCTTACCTAGATAGCGGCCGATGTGTCTGACGTCATCTAATGTCATTTCAGACATCCTGTATTTATTCAGGTTGCAGATAGTGACTGCCGGAAAGTCTATGTTGACGTCATAAAGGACGTCCAATTTCGTCAAATGATGAAACCGGAAATAATTGTCAATGGTATGGTAGATTTGAAGACCGAAGATAAAGACACTGATAAGGAGAATGGCCAACCAGATCAAACGCCTTAATCGGGAGCCTCTCCCCATTACGTGTTTCAGCCCGTGTACGTCAGCCACTTCCGACGCCCACAGGGGGAAGCAAAACCTCCTGCCTCGGGATCGGGGCGTCGATAAGTCCGCGTCCATGGTTGTGATAATCTCTTCTGCTGCTTCGGCCATGTTTCAATCCTACACAGAACTATGGTCTTTCCGATGTCGGATATAGACGTTGCAACGCGGGAGGCTGAAATACTCAAGGTTTATTGTCACTTCAAAGATGGTTATTATATTATTCGGTAGTTACAAAAATATCTCCACTCGAGGATCGGTTCGTTCTCCTAAACGCACATTACGTAAACTAACGAATATATGAAATGTGACAATTCCTAGTACATGTTCCGTTATGTTCGCTTCTCTAATAAGAACACCGTTTTTTACACCTTTGGGCAAGTATTTATTTAGTCATGAGGTATTCAGCTTCTTTATCACGAAAATCGTGAGTTTGCTTTCGCTTGAAAGAATCTTAAATCTGTAAGGATTTATCTGCGCTTCTTGCAATATCCGGGTTAATTATAGCTTTGAAATACCAACCTGTGGCGTTTTGCTTTAGAGAGCGCAACTTATTTCAAGTTTACAGGCTTTGTTTTACCTATAACCGAAAGACTTGAATGTGCATCACTCTGGCTCACTGTAACCAACAGTGAATAACGTAAAGTAAGTAGGCCTACATGGGTTTGTATAGTCTAACATGCATTCCTATAATGGAAAAGTAGTTGGCACAGTGTAAAACATATTCATCTTTGGAAAACGACGTAAAGATACGGCAACCCGCAAGATTACAAAACTTGTTACAAAAATGTAGCAGAGAAAAAGGAATCAATTTTCGTTAGAGAATCTATGAGAGTAATTCCCCGAATCCAAGTAGGCGAACCATATAAATAGTGTAATGCAAACACGACGGACTCCACATCCCTTAAAACATAAGACTGCACATTGTCCACATTGGCCACTGCTTAAGAAATTCTGTAGTATGGAGTGTAGTGGGTACGAGATAACCACTAATAAGATCTGGGAAAGCATCCAAGCTAATAGTGGTCTTCTCTTTGTAATTTTCTGAACTTTTAGTGACGTCCTGCTGAAGATATCTTTGCTATTTTCTTCTTAATGAATTCCCACCGAAGCAGAAAGTGAAGTTTCCACACCAAGAGAAGGCCGTATACCTCTGTTGCACCTGCCGTTGAAAAGCTGGGTCCGCCTATGACGACCTTCACACTATGGTTAAGGCACTAGGGAGAATATCGCAGATCGATTAAGAGAATAAAATGCACCGACGAAACACATCAATAGAAATGGTATCTTTAAGTGTTTGAAACACGATGGTAACGAACAATCAATTTGGTGTCAATGTCAAGTGTGGCCGGCCTGAGAGTTAAAAAAAAGTCACATGAACAATTTGATCAGAGATGAAGATAATTCCTTAATAATGACACGAGCATCTTAATCTCATTCCAATCAACGCTTGTGACAATTTAAAATATACAAACATTTCTTTTGCGGTTTCATTCTGTGACAGCTCCATTCGTTCCCTTGTTCAATGTATAGGGAAGACGCGTAAAAGTCGGTGAGACTTTCTTAAAGGCCTACACCTTCAGGATCATTTTGATTGTATATTTGATCTTACTGTCGTATGCCATAGTGAACAGCAAATAGTGGAGGCCAATAGGTATGTTATCATGATAAGTTGCAGCAGGGCTGATATACATTCATGCAGGCATTTCTATGTTTCATAAATATGTGACGTGATGACAGAGAAGCATGTTAGGTTAAATATAAAACAAAAGGGCGAGCAAACGTGATATCGTTCAGCTCTTGATTAAACGTCTCAAACTGCCAAGAGGCCTGATCAATTTGTAATCCAGCAGCCAAGCTAGAGAATTAATTGGTATATAACAGGCGCGTGACAACTGTCAAAAGATGACTATCCAGCTTTTAGAAAGAATTTACTTGGGGAAAGAAATAAAGGGAAACTTACACCAATACCACTTACAGTGCGCATCTCTCCGACGACCACGTGGTCCGAAAATTGCCCCTGTCTCCAGACAGAACATTAAAACATATCTGATCGAAATAATCTGTTTCTTTATATTATTGCATGGGGCGAGGAGGGGAAAGAGACCTAAGTAACCTCACTGACGAACAATTTGGTAGAACAACTGTCTTGGGTAGATGAACATTTCGTATTAGGGTAACGTGATTATGAGTGGACATTGATAGCCTCAGAGAATTAATGGTAGACACCTACAGAAGTAAAACACAGTCTTTCTATCTTCAAAATGGATTGGGTTGTTACATATTCACTCACACATACATACAAGCATGCCCATACATCTTTTTCTTCAGTGAAATAACTACTCGATCACTTTTTTTTTCAAAATGAATAAAATAATCTCGATATATACACTAACTCAAAAGGAAAGTCGTTGCATCTGTACTGCTGCAGAATGTCTTTTTAGGTTGATCATACATGTGTATGTCAACTTGATGTGAAGCTTTTATTGAAAAATGAAAACAAATACTTTCATTTTGTGATTTGACAAATGGAAATAAGTTCCACATTGTTACGTTATAGCATGTCATGTAGTAACAGACGTTATTCTTTGAGGTGTTCGCCTTTTCGAGCTACATCAAACATATACAGTAGTTAGCTACCATGCGATAATTACATGCAGTACGTCATTTTAGTATCACGAAATCAATGAGGTGAATTCGAACGACAGGAGCCCCCTTTAAGGCTTTCACCGTCACAATAGGAATGCTGGCGAGGAGAGGTGACGATAGGCTGTGTAAATCTGGTCGATTAATTAAAATAAATCAAGAATCATCATGACCTATGGATTCTTGGAATGCATCTCAGGATTTTATTTCATATCCATTCACAGAGATCGTCATAGCTGGATATCGTTTTTTACGACTCCTTGCTCAGAGATTAAGACAGTAATTTAACGTTAATTGGTTGACCCATGATGAGCTAAAACGTATCCCTGTTTTCATTTGGCAATCCTTCCAAGCGGTAAATCATGTGTTAGATTCCCGATGAAGTTGACAGCTATTAATTGCAATGTATGCAACTGATGTACAGTACATACGTTGTCTATTTTTCGATAAGGTTCTAAAAAAGTGTTTTTAAAGAAATACTTTTGATTTGTAATTCTGCAATTGGATTCAACCGTACGGCCTCTCCCATTTGCTCCATTTGATAATATTGTTTTGCAATCTGATGCTTGGAGGTATATTACGTAGGTTCTTTATTTCCAAGTGAGCTGGGGATTGTTTCGTTGTCTTTGTGTTCTCCTCTTTGCTTTCCAAAATGTGTTGTCTCTAAATTATCAGTAAACCCCCAAGCCGCAGTCGTTTTTGCAACATTGTTTACGTTAATTCTGTTCATCTCTACATAGAAACCTGTAGAAGTGATGGGTAGATATACTGGTGTGTTGTTATCAAGTTGGTAACAGTTACCACCAGGAGGGTAGACAAAGAACAACAATTGGATAACATAGGTCTACATTGCATGGAAAATACACAGAGATTCCGACTGGTCTACTTTGTGCCATATTGCACGGAAGGGTTAACATCAAACACAGGGTTTATGGGGGGGGGGGGGTGGCTCACTAGAGGGGTGATAGGGGTGATACATAATGGGATTGTTTTATTAGAGTTGGCAACCGACGTATGTCTTATATATACGTTTGAAGTAGTTGTTTTTTCACTTTGTAATCGGTGCAAATTATATTTGTTATACTTAAATTTAGTAAAGTAATATGAAGTGACTCAGAAACCCTTCAGTGATTTACCCAGTACGGCTCTGCGCTACAGAAAGATATCTACTGCTCCAAGACGCTATAGTGACATAGTTTTGAAAAAGTGATTACGAATGAATTGTAACATTAAAGCAAAACATAGTTGTCAGTACAGTCTGTCTGTACTAATCATGACAAAAGAAACAATGTGACGCATTATGATTAACAATAACGTTGTAATTTGTCAAATCTGTTCCAATTTTTTACAATACACAGCTGTTGAGAAACCCTGATAACAGAAAAAAAAATTAAGAGCATGGAGGACAAGCATAATTATTCCATATCAGAGTGTTCTTTAATTATTGTAAATAATTATGGGTAGACTTAGCTGTCATAGGTTTCGAGCGTTTGACAGAATTTACAAACTACAAAGTAGATGTTCTGACATTTGAGTGAAGGCTCAAGACTGAAGAAGTATGACAGAAATGCATCGCGATACGTTGGTTGATGAAGTCTAAATTCGATCACGCTGTATAGAATACAGACCGATGGTTTGAACTCTTCACTATCAGTCAGTAGGAATATGTATCAACTCATACAACGTGTCAAGGTTATGCAGCCGATGTGTTTAAAATTGAATGTTTAAAACTTTCCACCAATGATTTTCGGACTTCAATTTCCATATCAAACATAGAAGAAGTAGGACTCTTTCGGAGGACGTAAATCAAGTTAATTTAAAAAAGAACTCCAGCAGTATCATTCTTCGCATTGTTTCCTCTTTTCAAGAACTGGTGAGTTCAAATGCGAATTTGAGACTATAATTTAGCGACGTGGGAGTTTCGGTACCATGCAGACCGATATTTCAAGGTGATAATGTTCAGTGAGGCAAAATGAGAACGAAGGCAATATTTGACTAGAATTAAGCCGTTGAGAGGAAAGATTATATTAGTTTCGGAATAGATCACGCCCCAAATAACTGCAGGTAAGGTCTAAGCAACTGACCACTTTTAATGAACTTGGAAAAAGGAGTGGTGGTAAACTATGTGAGTGGGTGGTAAACTATCTGGCAGGCTCAGATGGCGATATCTGAAGGACATTGGCTCGATGCAAAGTTCTATTTAATATGGCAAATTAACTTCTCTCATTTTGGATAATTTTCATAAGCCAATCAACTAAGACAAAACCTCCGTTACTTGATTTGGTTTTGTGATAGTTCACACCCTGAATAACGTCAAGGATAAAAGCGGTCATTTTGACGATAGTCACGCGGCAATGTGAACGTTCAAACTATAATATAGGGCGCTACTTTGACAAAAGTGATACAGTTTATAGACAACGTATCGCCACATGGATGTCGGATTATCTGAGTGAAATTAAAACTGTTTCCAAACAGCTAAGAAATAAAACTAATTGCTTTTACGGTTGACAGTTCATGCATCAACTGATAACGTCAAGGTTTTTAGCGATGCCATTTTGGTAGATTTATTCTTGACCTTGCGATCATTCTCGGATGCAGATTAAACAATTCTTCAAGGTGATACCGTTGAGATGGAATACACTGAAACTATAAGCAACTTGGGGAGAGATTTTTTATTTTGTTAGAAGTTAATATAGACCAGGTAAGTTCAACAGCAAGCTGAACTTTAAGATAGTTGCTCGGAAATGTACATCTCCCCCTTCCTCTTACTGGTGCCGTCACGATCGGCTTTAGTGTAAGTGTAGACCAGTGGGGCACATGCCCTACAGGAATCCCCCAAGGGGAGGGGGATCCCACTCAATAGCATTATTGTATTTTCTTGTGTAGAGTATTCTAGAAAATTGGATGGAGAGAGATCGGATGGAGAGATTTCTAATTAGATGTAGACTGGGAGATGGAGAAACGCATAGGATGTAGTCTGGGTGGGGCAGGCCCGTAGCCAGGGGGATCGGAGCGTTCGAACGACTCACCCCAACTTGAGGGAGGTCCATTTTTCCAGCCCTGTGTTTGATGGGTCAGCTATGAAATATCTTGACATATTGAGGGCGAATTTCCTTTCATTTTTAGGAGGAAGATAACCGGGACACACTGCCACGACAACCTGCGACACGACGGCGACCACCCACCGCGTCTGCTGTGGTCGTGGCGGTGTGACTGATTCCACAACTAGAGTTCACTTGTGTCGTAAGCCGTCGCTGGGCCCGATTAAATATGTTCAATTGTAGCCGGGTGCAGTGGTGCATTTTAAGCCCTGTTCAAACCGCCACGACTTGCAAAGTGTCTACTCAGGCGCGTAGCCAAGGAGGGGCGAAGGAGACGACCGCCCCGCCCCTGGCCATATTGAGGTATTTTTTTTTAGGACTTCGCCAGAAAAACCCTGGAGCATGGGCATAGCCAGGGAAAGGAGGTAATATCGCTAAATAGTAATTCCTTCGATTTATGGGGCAGGCCTACCAAGGCAGGGGTGGAATGCAGGTTTGGGAGCATGTATTTATCCATGTAAAACACCCAGGAAGGGCCGTTTTCTACTATCTGAGTGGTTTGTAGAGCCAAACGTTCTTTGAATGCTCATCTCGGCATTGCATCATTTTTCACAGACTAATTGTTTTCTCAGTAATTGAGAAATGTGGACATGAGATCTATATTTCAAGGCTGGGTTCATGCAGCTGAAAAGACTTGGGAAGGGCTATTTCCGGCCATCTGGGGGGTTTGCAAAACTCAAAATTTTGCTTTTACGCTCCGCGCCAACCGATGGTGACACTCCGCTTAGATTCTTTACGAGTCTTTACGAGTTCGCACCCCCCCCCCCCTTGGCATATTCCTAGCTACGCCCATGTGCCCATTTTTTATTATTTATGTAAATTATTCACAACGGAAGGTTGCAGATCTGCAAATTTCACAAGTTTCCGGGGGAAGCATGCCTCCCCCCATGACCCCTAGCACCTGCATGCTTACGGCACGCGCCAGTCGCTTCCGTATTTGGAAAAAGGTCCACATCTAGGAAAAAAGACCCACACCTCCACATGGGCTGTCTATGGGCCTGCGGGGAGTGATTGTGCTCTGAGGACCCATAGCTTCTTTTGCCAACTCCCTGCCTTAGAGGTGGCCACTGTAAGACGTTTAGGCCATGTTCGGAAATGATAGTAAAAATTACAATCGTAAATAACCAATCAAGTTTGGCCGTCGTCAACATTGTCCGGAATGATATCTGTTCTGTTGAAAACAGATTATGCGAAGTGTCGTTTCCGACAACCTGCAAAAATAAAAAAAAAAATCCTGCAAAAAAAAAAAAAAAAATGGTGCCGCTCCACTTAGATAGTGTCAAATATGTTATTCGTAGTAATTACACAAGTTTGCAACCTTTAAAATCGTCTTAGATGACATCCGTTCTATTAAAAATGTAACCGTGTCAAAAATTCACAAGTGTGTTAGGCACAAACCGAGAGTGGCGCTTCGATTATCCGGATGATTAGCGTCAAAAGTATCATCATAAGCAACCCAGCAAGTCTGCCCTCCTTTGAAATCCTCTCGAATGAAATACGTTGCATTGTAACTGGACGAACCACCATTTTCTGAGATCTTGAAACCATTCAGTAATTTTTCGATATTAAATTGAGATTGTTAAACATACTTCCTGGCGAGATGACTGTGTATTTCATATGATAACCCAAATGACAACGAACGATATTAAACGCCATTGGGGTCAGTGTTTGTGCATTATCGCGTTAACTTTACCTAGTTCTTGTAATATTAGGAGTAAAGCAATCATGCAGCGTTGTAATTTTGTGATGATTTACACTGAAACTTTGTACTGTTATTAAGTTGAGTTGTAACCAAGCTAGTTGTATTCATACATTCTCATTAGAAACGTTCAGCATCATGTCTTAATGAACTTAAAATTTGATAAAGGCAGTGAAGGATACAAAGACGTTTCTGTTTTTTCATATATTAGTTCTAGTCAAATGCTAATTAATGAAAACATCGTTGGTTATAAATCCAAACTTTTAACTTGCTCTGTGTGTAAACGGAATGGCAACTGCCGTAAGAAGTAACCATTTCGATAGTTGTCTTTACGCAGTCACTCTGTCAAAATGTAAGTTACATTGACCCGAAGTTAATTTAGGCTGGATACGTTCCAATATATATCACCCTGGCAACAGAAATGAGTCCAGTCACACATTTCTATGAGTCAGACCCACCTGCCTGCTCACCAAGGCATATACCAAGAGGAATGAATGAACTCCGACAGTAAAATTAAAACCTATCTCGCAAAATATCAGAGACTGATGGAGGCAGGGGGAGATGAAGGGTGATAGGTACGGAAAGGCTTGGCGTTGTCGAGTGAGTGAAAATGCAAACCAAATAAAATCAAATTTTTTTAAAGATAAATTATATACCATTACTGCATGGTATTGTTTGCTTATCATTTGCCAAGTTTAATTCCAGCCCTCGTTTCGGGTACCGAGTGTTTGTTACGATTGTATTATGACGGGCATACAGCGAGATGGACGATAAAGAGAGAGAGATAGGTGGAGTCTGTCGTTAGGCAGAGGAAGGAAACGTACGGGAACGGAGACTAAAAAGGTAGCCAGAAAACACGGCGGCGAAAATGCAACGCGTGGTCACTCGCTTGTCATTTGTGAATATAGCCAGCACGTTGTGATGAAGTTACGCAGATGTATAACGAGCAGGTTCTTATTACAAGATCAAAGTTCATTATGAAATCGATCCAGTTTTTACGTAACACAAAATACCAGTAAAGTGTCATAAATTGGCACAGGGATTTGTAAAGACGTACCGAACACCCACGTGGCAAATGGTGCTGTTGAACAAATGAAGATGGCGTTTCGGGAGGGTGGGACTACATGGGGGGAAGTTTCCCCCTTTATTTACAACCTTCAGTCTGTCTGACATGTCATATCGCACATGTCTTCCAGGCTACGTACGATACAGTTATCAAATAAATGCCGGATTATCCTCTGAATAGATTCAGACAACGGTCGCTCTGTAGCCCCTAAGACAAAATGAAAACATTTCAGGACAAAAGTTTAAGATAAACGTGTGTAAAAACAGGCGATCACGTTATAACTATGCATTGAGTGAATGGTATCCATGGTTCTTGACACACACAGCCTGGCCTACAGGTACAAATTCACAGTGGACAAAAGTCTAACATTGACCGATAGCGTCAGTCATATCAGTGAACATTTCTTTTCTTCTTTTTTTTGATGCATTATTTAATATTTTTTACACACATGTTCACAAACGAATGTCGTAATGTGTAAAAGATATAGTCGATCACGGATTTGATCGTGAAGCGTTTTTCCGATCATCTTTGAGGACACACCTCATATATGACAGCAACAGCTGATCGCGGGCACGGTCGGTAGGGTCTCGTATCTTGTCCACAGGAAATAGCCATTGCATTAATTACTCAGTCATAGGCCTACTCTGAGGCAAATTTGACAGTCGTAAAAGCCTATATGAGGCAAACGGAAATACGAGGCACTGAGGTGTACAATGCTTTAATGAGCATCTTGTTATTACGTAGTTTTTTTGTTTTTGTACTTGTGGCCTATGCTGCTGATGAAGCTTTTGGTCAAATCCTTTTTTTTTTTTTTACAAAGGCTTAAGGTCTTAGGTTGCAATCGGTATCCTCATCAGATGGTTTAGCTAACAATTACTTTATTTGTAAGCTTCAAATTTTCATCTTGTTGGAGAACATTTCATGACAATTGGTGTTAATTGGTCATAAAATGGTCGTTACTTCTACACGTCACCATACACTCTTGAAGATAATGCCTCCATTTAAGTATTGAGTGCCGACGTCGTCCAAGGGGAGGGGATTAAACTGGGTATTGACCTTCAAAATTTTTTAAGTGCAGTGCCCCTTTTGACAAAATGTGCAAAAATCGAGTTGCAATCATCCCAGCGGGCCTTTAATTATATCTCTTTTAGACATTTACTACCCCCCAGTTGTGAAAGGGTTGTGCCGGCATTGATAGTTCATGTTTGGCAGTTTGGAGAAGATGAACAAATGAAAAATGAATAACATGACACGACGTAGGCCCTGTACATGTTTACTACACTTAATAGTCTATTATAATGATCAATGACCTACAAACGAGGAATTTAAAAATAAAGAAAAAACAAGTAAAAAGTAAAATATCTTATGTAAATGAGGAATGGTGAAACTTCGTGTACAGATCATATGATTGTTAATTTCGGCATAGCAAAATAATTTTATCGTATACGTTGTCTGATCAATCCATGATAACATCGATGCATTCATCTATATTATCGCACTCAGCTACAAGACAAAATGCAAATGAACATGCATGTGATAATGAGTATGTAAACATGCCATGAATGCCTGCTAAAGAGAATCAGATGCCGAGGGGAGATAATCGCTGACGGGTGGAAACTGTTACAGCAATTCATTGAATCGTGTGTGCGCAAGTGTCAGTACGTATTAACTCCAGTTACCACATTAGGGTTAAAGGATTGGCAAATTAACTTAATTAGTAGATTACTACTGGTGTATAATGTAGAAAACGTGAACATGTAGTGTTTTATTTTTTGTTTTACTCATCATGAGTTCCATCTAATTTGGGTATGGTTTTGATGATGATGATGATGATAATAATGATGATGATGACGGCAATGGGAAGGGGTAGTACGCCCTCATATCACACACTGCCAACAAAGATTTTTCAAGTAGAATAAAAACGTGACAAAATATATAACATTACACTTGAGATACATATATACAAGCCGAACATCAAATAAAGGACAGCCCACACAATCACTCAGAAGACACACGTAAACACTGACATGCGGTGCATACAGCCTTCCTTACGTGTAAACAACATACCGAGGTGGTAGCCAACTTGAACGATATCCTCCTCGGTGAAAGCCGACTCTCTGTACTTGTTGAAGTTACAAACGGTTACTGCTGGAAACTCTAAGTAAAAGGTCGACGTTATGTCAAACTTGGTGGTATGATTTCTCGCAAGAAAGTTAGTGAGAATATAAATTGACTGTGTGAAGAAAATGACCAGAGACGCCGACCAAGTGCCCAACCACAAACCTCTTCGAAGGAGGGAGCCGTTACGAAACACGTGGTTGATACCATGAAGATCTGAGACAGTTGTCGACCACTCCTTTAAGTACATTTTTATTTCTTGCTTTACTGATGAAAAACCGGGCTTTCTTCTTCCCTCCTATTCTTCTTCTTCTTCTTTTTTTTGTTGTTGTTGTTGTTGTTTCAACAAAAAATCGTCATCAAGAAAATAGTTCTGTTGTTCTCGTTACAAGACATTAGCTCGATTTCTTACTGTCAAGTTCTGGTCAACTTGAAAAGTTATCTTTTAATTGACTTGGGCACTTAGGTCATATTTCGTAATGTGACAGCCGATCCATGCGAGGAAAGGAAATGCTTCACTAAATACTTTTAAAGGTTACAGACTCATCGACATGTTATAGGCATGTGCAAAGTTGTACACGAGAAGAAATACACAACAATGTATACCGGTACATAACAATGACAGCTGGGTACCTTCTATGGATGAAATGGTTTAAAAAATAGTTTCAGCGCAACAGACACGAATTCATTGTCCATAGGCCTACTGTTGAATCCCAAAATGAAGATTCCGCCAAGTTGAAAATCGCCGGTTCGAAGATTTCACTAATAATTATATCGTCGGTATAATCTCCTCGTCTCTCCGTTCTCTGTTTTGCAAATCTTGAGACAAAACTGAGCTTTTATATTGCAATTTCGATAGACGGTTAGCAATATGATATTCTCTCTAATACACGTTTGTCCTCATTACCTGTTTTCTTTTGCTAAAAGACAAAGTCACTCCCTATGCCGCTCTTGAGAGAAGAATAAAGAAAAAAAAAGATCCTCTGTGTATGCAAAGCTAACAAATACTTCTTCCTTTTGGGGTTATGACGTAATCTCGACAAACGTTCACATTACTTGTTTTACATATAGCCCATGCATTACCAATTGAAATTACAATTTCGTCTCCAACTGACGGAGTAATATCTAATAAATATTTTGTTTTCCGTTCCAATGCCTCCGGTGACTGTTTGAGCTTCGGTGCCGCCGTTTGAATCGTATCTTCACGCAAGACGGGCTGTATGGCGTTTAAAAAAGAAGGCTTGTACCACTGGACTTGTTTGAAAGCTGATTACGAGTGCAGTTCAAGGCGTCCGCGTAGAGTATACTGGTCTCCAAGGCGTAGGTTTATCGGCTGCAAGGTTCGTGTGTATTTAGATAGATCTCTCATACAGATAAATCTAGTAAACGTTTGCATGAGTGTCATGGAAATGGGCAAGAAGTCCTGTATAGAGCTTGGCAATATGTACAATATATGTCAATACTGACACAAGCAAAGACAACTTACGCTCCACGGAGGCGGATGAACAAAACAAGCACCAAGGAAGTACCAGATGAGGTTAAATAAAAAGATGATTCCTTAGATCTCGTCACAAGGACCGTTTTTTTTTTCAACTTTCTTGGTAAATTTGTAAATCATTTACTGTAAACGAATTTCTCAACAAGATGCTATAGTTGATTTTTGAAAAACGCGATCTGGGCAAACGTATTTAGAGCTCATGCACCGTGAGAGTAAATTCGTGTACCGGTTATTTGATTAAAACGAAGAGGTGGCAACGTTGTTTTAATTTCACCAAACTTCATTGTTACCACATTATTATCAAAATAATATTGGGTTTTTCCAATAAAGACACAACACAAAATAGTTGGGAGATGGCTGTCATTCTCTAACAGAACTAGCTTAACGCATGGCATAGCCAAATGGCGGCAGTGAATCTGTTTCACATGTTAACAAGCCCTCTTCTGGCGGAAATTACCATAACAACGAATTAAAAGGCCGTCTTTTAGTGAATTAACTGGAATCTCAATCTACAAAATTCTATCTATAGGCCTGCAGCTAATGTTGACAGTTTTAAACCGTGGGGAAGCATCCTCCACATCGATATTGTTGATAAAATTGTTCCTTTCCGTCCACAAATACAGATTTCGCCTTCGTGTGATTGTTGAAGGAAAAAATTTAAACTACACGTTGCTGTATGTATGTTTACATTGCGTTAGTTTTAATGACTGTGACTATTTGCTTACGTAACCTCTTGGAGGTTAAGTTGAAAAACAAATTACTATGTCAATATATTTACATAGTCAAACTTCTATCAACGTTGCCTTCAAGTGCTCTTAAACATTGCTTATTTAGTAACTAATAACACATTACCTGTGCTAAGTGCTTTGCAGTCTATAAAACGCTTTTGGCACGTTGGTGGTGTTGACCAGTTACGTAACATAGGTTTTGTTTACCGTACAATGAATTATCTTGTTAGAATAACAATCTATGTCGTATGGTTTGTAAGAAGATGAGCCCCACATGTGTGTCGGTAAATTTTCAGCTGGCGTAAAACAATCGAGTGATGTGCAGATGATATGCTGTGACGGGCACTTTTTGGTTTTTTTTTTTTGTTGTTATTTTGGATCTTGCCAATGTGAAACCTGAAAAGCTTTGAATTTACACTTTGAACATTACACTATTTTTCGCCAAAAAAAAAAACAAAAAAAAAAAAAAAAAAAAACGAACGAACGAACGAACAACACCCTTGGGCGTTTGTAACTTTCAAATCACTATGTATAGAGTAATGAAACTCTTTGATTTTTGATGTTCAAAGAACTATATAAACGTTCCAGTTTCATTTGATTTCTACAGAGAGTGAGAGGAGGTAAGAGGCGGGTATTACCTGAAAGGTCAAATGCAACCCGTCAGACTACATGGCTTCAACTTATACAGCAGTACCGGAGAAGGAAAAATGTATAGAGTGCCTTACGTATGCGTCTTTCACTACGATAGGCACATGCAATGCTCTATACAGTGTGCTGCTACGTTTCAAAGATGCATATTTTTCGATGTGTTGCTCACCTGATACAAACTGACATTAAATTTCAACAAAACAGGAACATATACCAATTTATGTTGTTCTTTTGTTGTTTATTTTATAAGATTAGGTCCACTCTTGCAAAACGAAACAAATCTCAGTTAAATTAACTTAGCTTTGCTCTGATGTGCTAGAATTCATATGCAGCCTTCCTTATGTTCCAGATCCCCCCACCCCCGACAACTCCTTCCTGTCGATCTATCAAATAAACCAAGATTTGATCAATTTGTTCTTACCAAGATGGTAACCGACATTTTTTATATCTTCATCTGTCCAGGCAGACTCCCTGTACTTGTTGAAATTGCAGACGGTGATCGCTGGTAAGTCCACGTAGGCGGAATATGTGACGTCGACTTTGGTCACGTGATGCCACTGGAAGAAATACACGGTGATTTCATAGGACTGGTAGAGGAACACCGCGGTCGAGAGGAGAACGAAAAACGTCCAGATAAGTCGCCGTAGAATCGAGCCTTTACCAAAAATGTGTTTCAAACCGGCTATATCTGCTACGTCGGTAGCCCATTCTGTTAGGTACAATTTACGATGGCAACCCATCTGCAGTTATGACCTCACTGAAAGGTTGAAAAAAAAAAAAAAAACGACCATAGATATATGCTGTAACTGTACCATTAAGTTTCAAATATTCTGAGTCTAGTCTTTTTAATTAAACCGCCAATTTTGACACTTGACAACTTCATCGATATTAACCACTCCATAGTATCCTCCCAAATAGTGTTTCTGCCACCAAAAGTAACAATTCTAGCACTTACAACACAAACAAGTACTTGAACAAACAAGGTAGTGACAAGTCGGTCGTGGTGACAAGGGCCTCAAAGAAGGACATGAAAGTCCAGTCTTTTTCATTAAGCAGCCACTTTTGACATTTGACAACTCCATCGCTATTAGCCACTCCATAATGTCCTCCAAAATAGTGCTTCTGCCACCAAAAGTAACAATTCTTGCAGTTACAACACAAACAAGTACTCGAACAGACAAAGTATTCACATTGGTCGTAGTGACAAGTGCCTCGAAGAATTGGACATGAAAGCACGGTATATAAAACATTGTTTCCAACTGGGTATCATTGTAAAATATGCATATTTATGTGTTTATTTGATTACCCTACCCCTTTGATCAATGCAACTTTCATGGATAGAAAATTCCTTCATATATGTTTTTCAGTTCTTTGAACGTGATATGCAAATAAACGCTTCTTTATTATCTACGACTATTGCTATAACAGATCAACTAGTGGCATTCTTTTTATTTTTTCAGTATGCGCCTATTAGAACTGATAGGACACAATTTTGATTAAGATAGGGGGTACCTCACTTCATGTAATTCTAGTAACGCCCTCCTTCCCCGTAAATATTTTCGGATTGCGGTCCGGTCATGAAAGAGCAGTTTTGACGCCGCTTGTCCTGGTGTCAGAGTCCTTAATGGTGTGGGATCTACTCTTATCAAAGAGGCCATTTTTTACTGTACATTTGGCATTAATTGCTAACACAAACGTGAAGATATTAATTCGAATGGATTAAGGAACACTACAAAAAAAAACAAGAGAAAAAACAGGATGCTCGCCAAGATTATTATGACAAAATTTAGGTGGATGTAATTAACTGTAAGTACAATAGTTACTCCCAAGTATTTTGAAGCCGAATACTTCTTTACACTGCTACTTTGTCTGTTTTGTAAGGTTGGATCCATTTTTCATTACTTCTATTGTTCTTTAACCTCTTTTAACTTTCTACTTACTTTTTTTTGCATTGATAAGAGGGCTCTGCTCGTTTTCCTGGGGCGGGGGGGGGGGCGGGTTGGCTAGGGGATCAATAACCTAATAAAGCAAGTTCGGCACTTCTTTCAAAAGTTGACTAACAAATATAGCTATAGGCTGACTATAATATATCTACAGCATAGTATGCATAGTACAGTCCCGACAGTATGACTTATCATGTGCTGCACACCCCCTGCCCTCAAATGCGTTCTGGTCATGTGCACTACAGGACGAAAGCCTACCTTGATCATCAAGCCTTGCAAAAATACCAAACTGTTATCTCAGAACCAGAAGATTACGCAACATGGAGACCTCTTACCGACAGCTGTCTTTAATATAAGCAGGTCTGTTAATGCAAAGGCGAGTTTAATCAACGCTTGTAAATTCCTACTGTAGATATCAAACAACACACCCGGTATAGCTCATCGATCAGAACAAAGTTGCAATAAGGTGAACCGTAGGCCCTGACCGTCGTGCCAGTGGGTCTTGGCAAATTCACTACCGGTATTGCTGGAATGTCCAGCTGATGTCCGTCGTACAAACTCAAATGGAAATAAATCACCATAACCACCCTAATTTACTCAACAGACGAATTTACTTGCATTTTTTTTTCACAGTTATAGCTGTTTTACAATTGAAAGTAATATATTATTGCTTTCTCTGAGCAAACTTAGGTTGAAAACACGTTATTTAAAGCATCGCTATTGGATTAGTACTTAAATATACTGCATGACTTAATCCACTATACAAGGTTCTGCGGCCGTGGGCTGCCGACCAAAGCAAGTAAGACGTCTACTAGGAATTGGTAGATTAAATACGTCGATTTTGTGAAGGTATTCAGTGCTGTGAAGTAATAACAAATTAGAGGCTGAAGATCTTAAGGCAATATACTATCAGTTAGCCTATACTTACACGTTGTTGTGACTCTAAATCCGTGTCATCTTGGATTTGGACTTATCTGAAAATATTCAAGCTCTTATTAGATCGTATTTGCGATGTGATAATTCCAGAAAACGGGGAAGGGCCACTTCCCTCAGTTATTACCTTCGTATCTTTTCTTATTGTATATATGTGTATATATACCTCTCATGGCAACAAACGTCCTCTTCTTTGTTACGTGAGTCGATACGAAGTATTTAGGTGATACAAACCTAGGAAAAAAATCGATACGTGACTCTGTGCAAGTCCTCCCATGAATGCAGATTAAAGCCTCTCGAATTGTCTAAGCTGGCCATCGAGATGTAGGCCATCATTCGATCATTACATGTTACATAAATAGCACTTAAAGAGGCTCATTGAGTTGGTTCACAAATTTCATGATATTTTGTATACATCTGTTGACTATTACTCGTATGTTGATGGTATATAGTTAAACTAAGAGATTCTGAACATCTGACACACAACTAACTGAAGCAACAGTGTTAAGATAATTAACAATCAAAAATCACTCAGTGCTGAAAATCTGTCACCAGACACTTTTTACTTTGTGTGATCTATTAACCAATATGCATTCCGTGTTCATAAAAAATACTACAATTTCTCACATTTTCGGTAAATATAGGAATAGATATAGGAATAGATACATGAATAAAGAGGCTAGTTGGAAGTATTGGTATGTAATGGTTTCTTTCAGACTTGCCACAATGTATATTAAATCAACTCAATGAGCCCCTTTAAACTGAAGTCGGCATTACGTAGGCCTAAAGACGTATACATATATATCACGTTTAAACTAAACCCAATAATAATGTACCAAGGAAGACTGATATTATTTAGGTAACCTACATCATATTTAAATGTCATTAATAATGAGGAGTGGTAACTCCTAAGTAACCTATCATGATAGCTATAATCGATTAGTAGGAAGGTCATCCCTTGCAGCCTACTTTTGTTCCGTTTTGAATAAAAAAGAAGATGGGTAGAACTGACAATAAAAGGACTGGACCATGCCACAGATAAAGTCGTACCTACGTCACAAACTTTGTTTCACATATGGATTTTATAATATGGGATCAACACAGGTATCTGAAAAAAAAGTTTAAATTTATAAAAAGTGTATCACCGGCAGTTTGGTAAATTTGCACATTCGGTCTTGAAATGAAGAGTATACGAATATACTGAAGGGGAAAGGGAATAAAGTGATGATATGGATCTGAGGAATTGAATATCAATACTGGAGTGACAAAGTAAACCATATCATATTTTTACTCTCGTAAACTTTCAATAAATTTGAAGGCTGAAGAGCGTATAAGAATGTGTCATAGTATTATCTTGACATAAATTAGATAGCACCATAATTAAATAATTAACAATTAGCACAGGCAGACATCGACTGCTCTCTCTTCCCTTTCTTATACCTGTAGAGATACGCACAGTGGTATATGAGGCTAATACACAACATTGACATGTGCTATGATTGCTTGTTATTATTTTATTTGTTATTTCATGTTTATTGAATTCTCCCGTGTTTTATGTTTCATAAGGGTTACCGGTTTCTCATTTTAAACCTACGTGCTAGACAGGCCAGTGGCGTGAAAGAAAGATATGCTACAGGCAGCAGGCTGGCCACGAGGATGGAGCATGGGAGTAACCACTTTTTTTTCTGAGAAGAAACATTTTGTGTCTAAACAAATACATAACATACTACTCGCTGCTAAGATAAACAAAGGATGGGGTCAGGCAAAAAAATATCCATAGTTTTGGCTAAGTATATGCCTTTCTTGTCCCAAAATCTACGAAAAAATCGAAGCAATTTTCGGTTATAACTATAAGTCAATTTTAATACTTAAAAGTACGTCATTTTCACGTACGAAGAGAAATCTGCCCCACGACGGGTGCATGCAACAAATTATGTTTATTGCCCCGTTTTCCTCAAAACAATGCAACCGGGTTTTCAGTCGCTTCGTTACGTGAGATTGGGGTTCAACCGCGTATACCCCCAACTTTAACTGTGAAAACTAAAGATAACAAAATGAATGAAATGACTGGAAGATAGCAAAAACACGATAATTGATTGGAGGCGCAACTCTTTTCCCCTTTTTAGGTCGTTTTTACAATAATGATACACTCACAAGCTGCAAGATGTGTTTGGAATGGACGAAAATCCAATCACGACTGCATGGTGTTCACGTGTAATTGAATGCCTGGGATACATGCCCCTTCTGAATTTGAGATATTTAACTGATAGTGATCACACGTGAAATAGTTGAGATTATATCAAATTATCGTATCACACGATTTACTATATATGGACTAGTGTGAATGTGTATCAGTGGATTTTTGGTTTTGAGATGGATTTCGGGGTGGTGATCATGACGTGCACACATTGTCACAGAAATCATCAGTCATAGAGTAGTTGAAAAGGTTCAACCTTGAGGATAGACAATTATGAATCAGAATTCCGTCAGGCTACACACATACACACCGAACAGATGAGGCCGAACAATAATGGGGGGCGTCCTTGCCTCCGTGGTAATAGAGTACCTTTATAGGGAGAGTAGCGACAACTTAAAATTGGACGCCATTTTGTTTCCATTTCCTGCATACCTAGAGCACACTGTACGTGGCTGAAGATTGCCTTTTAAGCGTTGCGGGTTTTCTTTTGTCGTATTTCTGGTCTCTATTGAACGAGAGGGGTGGGGTTTCGTGTACGAAATCTGTGGGGAGTCACTCACAATGATATGGGTTCGGGAGGGGGACAATTAATGTCACAAGGGGCCAGAGTAGACATCCTATTTTGATGACTGCATGGTACATATGGAGTACACTCTTGATTTTAAAGCAAACGTTTAGAATTGATATTGGTACCACATCGGGGGAGACAAAACATTATTCGCCGAAGATCCCTCGGGGTACAAGGAGGAGAACAAGGAGGGGGCAGGGGCAGCAAATGGGAAGATGCCCCTTGGCAACAACAAAGGCCCGAAAGGTCAGTTAAGTTCAGGTGAACTCATTTGGCTGGAAAATTTGTGATAGAAACATTTAGACTACATTGTACTAGTTTAAGAACCCTCTCCTTAGTTTGGGCCAGGCCCTTGGATCCTGGTCCCACCAATCTCGAAGTAATACAAAGTATGACATGTGAGGTATCTACGGATAAAGCATTTGAAGAAATATTCAAAACTGTTGTTCATGTTCACCATTGAATCTTGTCTAGAATCAGAGCTTTATTTTAGAGTTCTCAAAACATTGGGTCCTGGGCCCGATTGTCATAACATATTAGAAAGTATAGCATGAAAGGTAATTATGAATAACTAGTTTGAAGGAGAATATAAAACTGCAGTTCTTAATCCTGTGTAACTTGATTCCTACACAACATTTCAGTTTGAGTGAATAAACTTCAACATTTTGTATCTCAGCTCAGGAATGCCCTATGAAGATGGGAGTTAGCCTGTTACAATTCATTCTTAATGGTCTTTAATTTTGGATTTTTGACTGTAGGTACACTTTTATCAAATTGACAGCAAACATTAGAAATTTTGACAGCATACACCGTATGAAACGTAGAAAGACGTCGAAAAAAGCCCTTGGGGAGACTTTGATCTGAAAGGTAGGTTTCTTAGGTGAATCATAAAGGTATCTGAAGTTTATGCAAATGCCAGCATTATTAACTATTTCTGTACATACATACTAAATTACAACCAAGGGTGAAACAGCGAACAAAAAAAAAAAATGATGAGTGAACACAAAACTTGAGAAAAATTGAAAAAAAAGAGACACTTCAAGAGTCATTTCACTTTCTTAGCTAGTGTACCCATAGTCATACTCTTGCTGACAAGTTCACCATGTCTCTTCAGTCTTGCTGATTCCTTCAACAGTTCCTAATTTCTTTTTTTTTTTTGTGGGGGGGGGGGAGAAAAAGTGCTAGGGAACATTGATGAATTTACTAATGAGATTATGTTTGAGTCTGTGGCAGGGAGAGATCTTGATATCTTTGGTCAGCTGTTCTGCTTCAATGACAAGAACATCTTTGATGTTGGGTCCCTTAATGAGATTTCTTTTCTTGCCCCTGAACAGAGTCTCCACTTTAACCAGCATGTTAAAGGCTTTTTCAGACACATGCTGCAAACAACATTGTCTGTGCTCTCTCAAAAGGGTGAGCGTAGCTGCCTGATGTGGCCCATCCTGATGTCCACTGGTAACCTAGCTCATGCAAACATTCGTCACAAGTCTTCTCATTTTTCTTGATTGAATTAAGACAGTGCCCAGCAAGGTTATAAAAACTGTCAAGTTCGACTTGGGGAAGGTTTGAGAAAAGCTCCTCATCTGATAAGCAAGGTTCAGGAATTTCTGGCTTTTGTTGTGGCATCTGCAAATTCTGGTTGAAGAACTCTGCCAAAAACTCTCCATCATCTTGGTCATAGCTTCCTGCTTGCTTGAGAGCGAGGAGCTGTGCACTACCGATTAATACCGATAAATTCTCTATGCAGTTCTGAGTAAGTCGAAATGTGCGGAGAAATTTGTTCCCAGCATTCAGCAACTGATACAGAATAGCAGTTTAGTTGGTTAACCAATCCAATGAATTTTAGTAATCCAACTTACTTTGCCAGATAAAGGCTAGGCGACGGTTTGTCCCGTCCTACACAGACTAGGGTTCCTTTATAGAGAAGGAACCCTAACACAGACGAGCCTAAAGTTAGGCCTAGCTACCCTTTTCGTCCTATTCACAGTACGTTAGTAGTCTATGCCCCTGAGCGTTGAGTCTACCAGTACCACCTATAACTTAGTTCTAACGTTACATGGCAGAGAAACGACGTTGGTTGGTTTCCAATTGACACGGCTGACTTTATTCTCCCAAATCTTTCTTCTGTTAGTATTTGTGGGGAATCTGTACATCCTAAACCCTTTCTGGAACCGATTGTGGCAACTAAATGCACAACAACCCGTCCTTTTCTTGGAGAACTGGGAAGTTTACGTGTAGTCGCTGCCATTGACTGCGTGCGGCCAAAACTTTTTGGAAACAAAATGGCTCCTGTAGTCACATGACCTGTAATTTTTGGAACGTCAATGTCGCTACTCTCCCTATAAAGGTACTCTACGTGGTAAAACAGCTGTCTTCAGCATTTGTCCTAGGAAGTGCACACATGGCTCGAGAATTTGTTCGTTCGATATCTAACTACATCTTTCAGGAAAACAAAAGTAAAAGCAACCGTCACATGTTTTTAATTAGATTACCTGATAATTTTCAGGAAAACTGTATTCCAATATGCATTTAAATGTTTGCGAGTTATATTATCCTAAAATTTCCTTTCGGTTACATGAGAACGTCTTTTGCCTAACAGAGCTTGGACTTCACTTACTGTTCCATGATGTCCATTCTCGTTTATCTATTCCTACGGCTTCAACTAGGATGCCAATGATTTTCTTGCTGATTATGTATCCCAACAGTGTGGACTGAATCGACTGGAAAAACTTTCACCATTGGTTTTCCATGTTCAATTAACCGTAACATCAACTCTGTAGAAAAAAAAATAGGGAGAATGACGTCATGACTCCTATAGAATGATAGTGATGGTGCGTAAAATGTCAACCTAAAATTTTTTAAAACATCAGTCTACTGTGTATAACGAATGATGACTTAAACAATTCAACTAAAACGGCATGTAGACTGACTATAGTTTCAGCATTTGTCACCGTAACAACTCAAGTTGCATGTATACACCGTTGGCTAGCATACACATATCTTATCCATTTCTTTCTTGGTGCAACCGAATTGCCACGGTACCCAATTTTCTTGGCACCACACATGACTTTACCAGGGAGTTGCCACTTTACTATCAAAAAGGAGAGGAAATTTAGACGACGATATATCAGAAACTCCTTCCATAGTGCCGAACTAGTTGCCGCCATGGGAATCTGTTTTGTTCATATCTATAGGCCTACCCATTTAATGGGCTTCAGTATAAAAGGTATTAGAAAATTAGCATAGAAGCTTCGTGTCGTCTGCTACGTTGTAAATTACTGATCGGAAAAATTCCATCATAGCTAAAACATTGCCAGTCGCCCTTCATGATTTTTTTTTCAAATGTCGTCGCCTTCCACAGCTTATCAAAGTCAACCAAATTGATTTTGTGTAACGTGCCGTATATAAATTTCTGAAAATGGGTACAGCTTCTCCAACTTGGGACAATTTGGAAAAATTGATGAAAACGCTACAGTAAGCGAAAGTTTTATGACCGTTCTCAGTCATTTGCACATCTCAAAATGTTAATGTTTGGCCCTTATACACCAGTGCGTCTTAATTTTGAGGCGAAAACCAGTCGTTTTGAATTATAAATTTGTGCTGCAATCTTAACTGTCGGCAGCATCCCATAGGCATCAAAACTTTGTTTATCCTTTCCAAACTCTTCTTAGCGTATAAGCAGATTGTTAATAAAGATTCCTTGAATACTACTAGCAATAGTAAATCAGACCTCCTAAGATGTTTGGAAAAAAATATTAATTTATGCTATTTTAATGAAAATTTTATGCTTATTTATGCCACTATTTGTGATTTTTGTGGCAATTTTATGCTGTATGCAGCTGCTGGGAGAGTTATCTTATCGAAAACACCACCTGGTGAGAACTAGGATAAGTAGCTGATCGCAGCCAATGTCACATGGAATAAATTTGCACCATTTATGTCCTCATGCAACCACAAAGAAACAGAAAGCAGTAATTCACAAGTAATATAGAGTCAAGGCCACTGTCAGGGTCTAGTGATGGGGAGCACATATAGTTGTACATGTATGAAAGGACATATCAGTTGCATGAACAAAATTTTTGACAGGTTTAGTTCCTGTCTGACGGCATTGTGCAGGCAAGCATATCCAAGCAGAGCGCCACCATCAATTGACGAGGAAAATTTTTCTTTGAGAAAATGTTTGGCATTGCAAGTACCTCTTCCCCCCCCCCCTCCCCGATGGCCAGGAATGGCACTCCACGCGGGTCCTAAGCTGCAGGTATACCTAGCCTTGAAATAGGAATCCCAGGTATGAAATTTCTCAAATAATGAGGACAACCTCAATCTATAAAAGCATGTTAATAATGTGGATGATTATTAGCAGTAGCATATTTCCACAGGCAAGTTGCTTCATTTCACTCAAGAGCTGAGCTTTAGCTTTTAAAACAATCCTAGTATCAGAGACACAACAGAAATTTAAGGTCACCTGCATATACTATCTAAACGAAGAGCCATCAAGTCCATAGGCTGGCGTGGGCGTACAAGAAAATTTTTGGTGTTACATACTCCCGATTGACAATTTCCGTGTGTCCTACTCTGCATGTGCCTAGTCTTAATAAAGGATCTCGTGTCCGCAATCCGCGGAGTTGCAAATCTCATCCCTATCGTTTTGCATACCCATTCTTCCTATGTACGCAGAGCCAGCCAATTCTCACATGATATCATACATGATAAGGTTTCATCGAAGGAACAGACCCTGACCATGATGGTATGACTCGATATCACCCCATGATCTGTCATGCAGAAAAGGGTTTTCTCGAGACATGATTTCAGCACATTATGGAAATTCTGTGTGGAATAGGTGCAGCATATTTCATCAGTGATTCAAGTTACATGTTGTGAATAGAAATGCTGAATATTCAAGTTACTTCATGATATAGTATTGCAATACACCGTGTAAGCGTCGAACGGCACAAATACCTGCATGTGCGCACACATGTGCCCAGATATTTGCCTAGAAGTGCACACATGTGCCTAGAGCGTGCGTCAAAAGTATTCCCAGAAAACGCGTGAGTGTCAGAGTATGCCTCATATTCCCACTCCCCGTCAGTGTGGATCCTATGCGTGCCCTGAAAAGCGCGTTATGCTCGGCTTCATATTTTCTTCACATTGCGTAAACATCTCGAGTTCTTCAAGTTGAACAATTGTGCAGTAGATCTATGTATGTACACGTACACGTTGCAAACGTATACTGAGTGAAGGTATTATCAACGAACGGGAAATGACATTGCTACCAGACGTAAACACTCAGCACAGAGGTGGCTGTATAGGTTGAAATACCGTCTCACATTCATGGAAAGTACGTCAGAGTTTTTCAGAGCGTTTTTGCAATTTTTACTTTTAACCACGTGACCTTTGACCTCATCAATATTTAAAAAACAAATCCTGTATCCTCTACTGTCTATATATGGTAGTTTTACAACTCTTAGGATATTCACACATTGAGATAATGCTAAAAAATTGTTTTTCGTTTTCATGACCTGTGACACTTGATCTTTGACGTCATTGGACGGACGGACACTATACAACACACCCGGGCACCTACCAAGTCTGATGTTTATCCACTGTTAGAGCATTTTGACCATTTTGACCTTTCATCACGTGATCTTTGACATCGTGACGTCGCAATATCTAAAAAAAAAAAAATTCTCGTATGGTCTACTTTCCATGTATGGTAGCTTTATCACTCTAGGATATTCACACATTGAGATAATGGTAAAATGTTTTTTTCGTTTTCATGATATGTGACCCATTTTGGACACTAGGAATACCTTTCAAAGGTCTTCACGAAAAGGGCATTTCCAGGCTAAATCAAAAGTGGGGAATTGAGGGCTGAATAACAGCAGATCTATTTAAGCGGAGCTCTACCACTGGTTGGCGCAGAGCGTAAAAGAAAATTTGGCTATTCACCCCCACCCAGATGGCAGGGAACTTACTTCCGAATGTACTTGAACAGCAAGAACCCAACCTTAAAGTGTGGATATCATGTCTGCAGTTCCTTAATTCATGAGAAAAGAAATAAAAATCAATCTGTGAAAAATGGTAATACATATCAGATAAGTTGACGTGATACAAGAATCGTAATGAATGACGCATCGTGTTCTTCCATTTTTTCCTTGAGTACTCGACAAATACATAGGCACACTGATGCCCAGAAATCGGTGGGGGTGGGGAGGTGGGAGATTGTTTGCCCTAATTATGTTTTTTACTAATTAGCAGGATATTACTATTTAAGCGGAGCATACAAGAAAATTTGGGATTCTCAAAACCTCGAGATGGCAGGGAACGGTACTTCCCAGGTAACTTGCATGTACCCAGCCTTAAAATATGTATATCATGTCTGCATTTCCTTCATTCATGGGAAAGAAAAAAATCAATATATGAAAATGGTAATACATATCAGGTCATGAGTTGAGGTAATAGGCCTACAAGAATCGTAATGACTCACACATCCCCTCCTTCCATATTTTTAAGTACATGACAAATATTTTTGGTTGAACACATTGGCCCACCGGGGCCTAGAAATTAGGTGGGGAGCTTATTTTTCTTATGTTTGTTACTAACTAGTGACCTAAGCGGAGTGCGGAGCTTAACAGCAAAGTTTGACGTTTCAAGATCTCCATATATGGCAGGGAACGGTCCTTCGTGTGCTTGATTTTCATGTACCCAACCTTGAAATCGGGATCGTATTTCTGAATCTTACTTTCAATGAATATAATTAGAAGCTCTAAATCAAAGTTCATTTTGAAGAGTGAAGAACTGGCCTACTTGTTAATTCAATATAAGTTTGGTCGAGGGCCATGTTAACATATCCCAGAGATGCGTAACATTATTCTTGAACCACTCAGACAAGAAATGAAACAACAAATGAATACAATGCACATTAAGGTTGTCAAAATATTTTATTTCAAAGCTCATATCTTATTTAATGTACATATACACGTATGCTATATTCAGTAGTAAGGCAAAGGTTAGTGACGTGGCGCAGAGGGGAAACTTTTAGGCAAGATTATTTATTTCAACTTTTAATAAATTATGTCAGCTTTTATTTATCAAAGCTCTCTACTTTACACTACATGTTGAATAGAAACAACTTTAAATACAGTATAGAATTATATTCAGTTGGAATATAAAGCACTGAAAATATGTACAGAGGCAACTGGCAACGATATACGTCTTTTGAATGAAAGTGTTACTAAACCAAAGAATGATACTACACGTTAAGTAAGGCTATCAATTGCGCAGGTGATGTTTTGATCCCTGAAGGATCTTCTTTGGAATTGAAATGGCAGAAGAAAAGTACACAATGAGACAGGAATAGAGAACAGACGTAGCAATAAGATGGATTATTGCAAGAAGAGACAGAAACAAAATGTGTAACCAACAAAGCTCTCTACTTTACACTACATGTTGAATAGAAACAACTTTATATATAGAAATATATTCAGTTGGAATATAAAGTACTGAAAATATGTACAGAGGCAATTGGCAATGATATACGTCTGTTGAAGGAAAGTGTTACTAAACCAAAGAATGATATTAAACGCTAATTAAGGTAATCAATTGCGCATGTGATGAGGTTTTGATCCTTGAAGGATCTTCGTTTGGGATTGGAATGACAGAAGAAAAGTACACACTGATACAGGAATAGAGAACAGACGTAGCAATAAGATGGATTACTGCAAGAAGAGACAGAAACAAAATGTGTAACTAACAAATGTAAGGTCAATCTGAATGAAAGGGATGGAAGGGCAAAAGTTTAGAAAAAAAAACGTAAAAAGAAAAATTGAGTAGAAAAGAGAAAAGAGATGGGATAATGTTGGGGGAATGAGAGTTAAGTAAAATAGAGATGCAAACTATCAAAACTAAATTGTAGCCATATAATAAACAATAAACAACAATTTGAATACATTAGGAGGGGCGACATTTATACCCTATCAAACATCCATCGTCTAGAATTGAATTAGGAGAAAGATTTATCACATAATCGATGGGCAGTGTGTAAAATTGAATGGAGTCATTGCCTTTATCATTAATAACAATAGGTATGAAATGCTGGACAAATTACAGATAAGACTCACGGAAACTTTCTGTATATGTTCTTGGTGACTCAAGCATAAATTTAAACGGTTTCTTTTGAAAGGAAATATCGTCCTCAGTGAAGAATAAAGTGTGTACTTTTCCATCTAACATTGACTGCAAAGTGACTAACACATTGATAACATTATTGCAATCTCTCCAGAGTCTTTGTGGAAGCACACACATGTTGTGCATTTTTTCTCTTTCTTTCTACAGAAGCACATGGTGAAATTTCTGAGTAAATTTCTTTGTAGTTAGATGGCGTTTTACAAGAATTTAAGGAAAGAAAACTGAAAAATATAGAAAGAACACAAATAGCCACACTAAAAATTCTTTTGATAATTTGTAATAAGAAAGAATTATGCATTCAA
Organism: Stichopus chloronotus; assembly: GCA_021234535.1. Lineage (NCBI taxonomy): Eukaryota > Metazoa > Echinodermata > Holothuroidea > Aspidochirotida > Stichopodidae > Stichopus > Stichopus chloronotus. Next base: position 17,444,757 of record CM037835.1, read on the forward strand.
AAAGTATTTTTGCCTTCCACCCCAAGGTTAATCGCCTCTTTCATCTTGTAACAATGTTGCTTATTAGGCTGGATGCATCATCATCGTAAACAAATTCATAAATTTAGGAATAGCACATCTTTTAAATCTCAAACACAAAAAGTGTAAAATGCATGTGAAGAACAGCCATAAGTTTAAAGTTTATACCAAAAATCGCCAGTAGATATATAGAAACCAGCAACAATAAACACTTTGAACTACAAGGACACTTTGAAAGGCCAAGTTTTATAAGGCTTTATGTGCTTTTATACCAAAGATTTAAAAGTAATACGAAATCAAAACGTAAAAAGAAAGAAAACAGTAGTTTTGGTAAAGGCATAATGTTCAGACCTGAAAGAGTACTAGTTTCAATCTATACATAATACAAACACCTCAATTATACAACCCAATTGATATATTTACATGATCTTAATTATGTATGCCTTCTGACATTTGTAAGATGATGAAAGTATTAATTGGTATTAAGAATGTCTGGAAAAAAAAAAAACCTTGAGTTATAAAAATTTGGTCATTTTCATACAATGAAAGAACAAGAATAGCAGGGCTGTGAGTGGCCACTGTTAAATATAAAACCCAAAATGCATTGTCATTATAACGATACACTGTAGCATAGGTTTAAAGATTACATAAATACTGTACATTAATTAGATGTTCGCTATCATGTTAATTACTGATACTGGATGTTTTGTTGAACACTAATTATTTGTTAGACCATTACTGTACATTAACTGGATCATAATTACCATTTACAGCTACCACATAAGTACTGTATACACTCGATGAGTACAGCATACCCCAAGATCGAAGTAATTAGGGGCACTGCTGCAATAGACAACACCATAGTGACATGGCACAGCTGATGACTACCAATGAATAAAGAGATTTTTGGCCAATTATAAAGAAATTTTACTCTGCTCGCATAGGAAACAGTATTTATTACAGTACAGAAAGCATCTCTGGTAACATCCAGTCATGCAGTGTGCACATGAGGTACTGTTGAAACTGGACTTTTTGCTCTATACCATGTTTCAAAAGTAGTTTCAAAAGTGATATATATTGCATTAAAATCATGCCAAGCCAAACATCACTTTACCAACTGTGGGCAAGTTTGGAGATGATTCACACTGTCCCTTGTTTCTAAAAACCTTTCCAAGTAAAGAAAAAAATATTGACATGGATACTAAGTAAAAATACGAGATATTTTCCACCAAAGTGATTATGACACACACACCATGTTCGATGAAAGTATTAGACAATGATCAACATAATTTAATGAGTCATACATTGATTTAAAATCGTAACTGGAAATGTGATATTATCATGACTCACCAGAACTTGCAAATGAAATGGAAGTTAAAAAAATGAAATGGAAATTAAATTAATGTACGTAAAGATATATACTTAAATCTACACTTTCTATTACTGTTTGTATTGCATCAAGTTGCATATATAATTATTTGCACAAAACTGTAAAATAAACATTGATTGCCACTGTTTATAATACATTTGAGTTAATATTTCAAGACTGAATCAAAATAAGTAATACACTTGTAAACAAAAACTTTTTAAACTGAATCTTCCAGAGTCAAAATGATGCCAATAAGATTTTCTAAATAGTTCCATGATGGAAGAAAAATTAAATACGAAATGAAAAATATGGTGTACTACAGTATTCAGTAAATTCTATTTACATTTCTTACTAATAAAATACATATACATCAAGCTACAGAAAACATAATGAAGTATTTTCACGAACTTTAAATTAACAAATTTATGTATTTATGCAAACAAGGTTGTTCCAAATGACGTTTTCCACACCCACTGTTGTGCAAATGTCTGATAAAAAAGTAATTCTGTAATCTACCTCCTCATAACTGTAAGCATGATATCAACTGTAAAACTTGCTGGCACATGAAAGTTATCTATCATATTACCATACAAAAACTCAAGAAAGTATGACATTGTGATTGTTTATTGTTAATGGAATTTGAGGGTGTCTACAGTATGTTTGACCCTGTGACCCCACTATTAAAGGCCTTTACGTTCTCAACAGCATATTTCACTCACATTTAAATAATATGTGACTAAAAAGACATCAATCATTCTATATCATTGCATTTGTTACACTTTTAATGCCTGTCAATCATAGCCATCTTCACCAATTTACTACTTTCTAAGGACTACTGTGGACAAATAAACCTAACATCAGTGAGACTCTGAAGTTCCATGCATTCAGAAAAGAGCTCGCTTTATTCAAAGATTGTAGAGTGAAACCCTGAGTTGAAATCCACTGGAACTGCATCTCTGTATTTGCTACCATTTTTGACATACAGCTATTTGAAGTCTGATGAAAATGCAAACATGATGATGTGGAGTGTTGCACAGTGTCAGTATTTCTTGGTTAGGCATATATATATTCTCTTGTAATTACTTCATTTCTGAGTTTCACATTTGTAAATGATATCAATATTTGTAAAGAAAAAAATACATGCTTCCAAAACAACACCCTTGGGGCATACACAATTCTCAATTGTCCTTGAAATAAAGGTTAAAGTAAACAAAAGATAACAAAGGACATTTCATGTGACTCCATCTCTTGATGTCATAAATTTGCTTACTTAGCTCATGTTTATTCATGCCTGCTGGGTGAAAGACAGGAATTTGCCAGGGAAATTGTCGAAATTTAAAGGATTTTCATGGAAATTGTGGCTATATTCAACATTTTTAATGATCTATGATCAATTCAGTCAATATTTCAAAATGTCATTTTCATGTCACACAGCCTTTAAAATAGTAATACATTTATTAAATTTAATGTGATTGGTACATACTGATGTTTGTGCACTACATTAAAAGTCACAGAATTTAAATTTCAAAGATCAAAAATATTAAAACATTTTCATAAAAAATTCCAACTATTGCTGGACTTTGCCTGCTGGTGACACCAAATACTTGTTTACCAACAAAAAGAGAAAAAAAAAAGGCAATACCAGCTGAGAGGCAAACATTTTGCACTTCCTTGTGACCCCAAAAATCTTCAATTTACACCAAAACCAAACGCAACAAAGGCTTTCGTACACCTTACAACCACATGTGAATTGAAAGTAAAGAGTTATTTATGCTTCTCAGAATTCGCAATTCAGCCGATGACATTATGTGTGAAGTGTGCAAATGGTGACACCATGGGCCTTCAGGGTATTTTCAAAGAAATAATGGGTCCTTGCATGCATTTTCATGAGAAAGAAAAAACTAGAAACTGACAGCAAGAATGAATAACATCTAAAGAATTCACCAGTGAAACCATTTTGAATAAGAATAACTGAGAACATCAAGTGAACGGAAAAGGAACGCAAATCAAGGGGTGGAACTGGACTGACTTATTACTTCTCAACAAATTTCACGTATGAGCTCTCTTTCTTTCAGGAACCTGACACAATCACCATTGCTACTACGAGCATCCTTTATCATATCAGGTATGTACTGTGTAAAGGTATCATCATTTAGGGTCTTACAATATTGCTCAAATCCATTCAGAAAGTACTGCCAATGCCTTCTGGCCTCTTTCTCCGGCCAGTTAATGTGGACATACTGTGACGTGCATCTGTTAACTATGAGGGGAAACCACTCTGTTGCGTGTTTGTTGTTGAACCACTGAAACATACCAAAGATGTCAATACATATCACATTTTGACATTCAGAACCAATAAAAGTGTGTTGGTCTACAACTTGAATCTCCATCTGATTTCCTATGGGGTCTTCTGTTGGTATCTGCACACCGTACATTGTGTTCCATTGAAGACTGACACCGAGTTTACAGAAAGCACTTTGCATAGCTTTTTGGAAATGGCTATACAAGGGCAGGACGTGTGCATCACAGTGGAATAAAAACATTATTACAGTCACTTGGTGACTCTTAAAGTTGAATCTTCCCATCACTTTGTTCAGTGCTTCCAGCAGTCTGGTATTGCTACATGGGCAGAGTGGGCTTGTGGTTGAGGGGCACTTACAGTCAGTTAAGGTACTCAAGAGAGGCAATGTACCCAGCAATTTGTGCCCTACAGACGATCGATGAAAGAACCCCTGACCGATGTGTTCTTCGATCCCCTTGACCAAATTACAGACACTTAAAGTCACTCGCATAACATGTTCCAGATAATGCCAAGTGAACCCCTTGGGCATGTGGGACACTAATGGGTTTAAATGAAAGTCTTTTTGCATGGTGTAAGAATGAGTGCTAATTGAAATCCACAAGAAAGATCCCTCAGGAAGGACAGACTGAATGTTATCCCAAAGTTTGCATTTCTTGATGTCACTTGGAGAACCGGCGAGAAAGAGCGCATTGACTACTTCATCCAAGAAAAGATGAGTTTTAACAGTTGGATACTTTCTTACAAAATCAGAGATGTTTGAAACAATGGTATCGCAGAACTCTTTAGATGATATCCTTCTTGTTCCCCCTTTGTTAGGAACTTGCTTCTTTTGCAAAATTTCACTGAATTGCAGAATTTTTATCCTGCTGTCGTTCCCATCCTTTATAAAACGTCTTAACTGATCAGCAGACCTGTACGGTTTGTCAAACTTACACAGCTGATAGTTATCAATATCTGAACATGAAATGATGAAAGCTACACAATCACCATCCTCTTCCACCAACCTTTCAGCTTTTTTAGCTAACACTAGACTTTTTCCCGTTCCATAATCACCCGTGAGGAATAAGTGCTTCTTATCTGTTTCATTTATGAGGACACGTTGACCTGGAGTAAGAAGTATATTTTCTACGGCCCCACCTACATTCCTAATGCCCTCATCATAGGTCCTCAGCGAGACCATCGATGCCAAACCCACATATCTCCCACAAATGGCTTTATACTCGTCCTCATCCATTACACCTGCCTCAGAATTGCTACTCAGAGGAACCCTCTCCTTCAACCACTCAGAGAGGTTTCCCAAGTCACTCAGTGTTAAGATATTCTTGCGATGTGTGCTACAAATGTTTAGCATGTTAAGGTCATCAGACTGAATATGTGGTAAGGCAACAAAGCCATGAACTGGAAGAGACTTGCTGACGAAATCAAGATCTCTGTTACTCTCCTTAAATACAAATTTATCTTTCATTACCTGTCTCAATGCGTTATAAACTGCTTGATGCTTTGTTTTGATGGCTGACTCAGACGTGCAGCCCTTGACCTGAAAGAAGATGACTCCCAACCTTCGATGAATGACGATGATGTCGTGATCGCCATTTTGTGCGGTCACCACCCCTCTCTTACCATTTATATTTCCGAGATACTTTTCGTACTTCAGGTTACTAATCACAAACATACCTCCAGGGAGTTCCTGTTCGGAAGAGATCAATTTACTCACCAGCGTTTCGACTGCCGGGGCCTCGTCGCAGTCGGTGCAGACTGAGGGCACCCTGTGGGCTTGGTTCAAGTGTGGGAAGTTATTCTCTATGTAACCAATTGTTGCATCTGTGAATGACTTCACCTCTGATCCACTGCACTTGATCTTGTTGCCACTGGTGAAAACACCACAGCACAACTGAAACTTATTCTGAAGATGCCAATGACAGGGGGCTAGGATGCACAGCTGACAGAGAAATGAGATTGTGACACAATGACGTGAGAAATGAAGTTGTGTGACACGCTTCTAGAAAAGATCACCCTTTATGTAACAGTTGCAAAGTAAAATATTGAGTGAAAATCCATAGGAATTTTTTTATATCTATTACCATTTTTGAGATAAGAGATAAGAGAAAAAAAAAAGACAATGATGTGGAGTGTCCCACAGTGTCAGGTTTTCTTTTGTTAATTTTGCTTCTAAATTACTTAATTACTGACTTTCACATTGGTAAGAATATTTTTGAAGGAAAAACACATGCTTCGAAAATAAATCCTCTGGGAATATAAAATTCTCAAATGTCCTTGAAATATAGGTTACATGAACAAAGGATTAGCCATTGGACATATCATGCGAGTCCATCTCTTGACATCACAAATTTGCACACTTGGCCAATGTTTATTCATGACACAGCTATGAGACACTAATCTGCCTGTAAATTTGTCAATCTTTGATGGATTTTGATGGAATTTGTGGGTACTTTCAATGCTTTTTTTGCAAAGTTTTTTTTGCAGGATTTCATAAAATGGCCCATATGGGAACAATAATTGAACAGTCTGAAGGAACCACTAATAACAGTAATGTGACAAAATTTCAACTTAATACCATACAATCTGCTGAAGAAGAAGCATTTTGTATGACTTCATAAAATTTCCCACATGGTCAATTTACTACTAGGCAATATGTAGAAGAATAACCATTTGGGATACTTGCAAAAAGTGGGCTCTTTAGACCACTTCATGGCCCACGTGCGATCTTTGATGCCCAATTTCTGCATTTACTGATGGCTCATGACCCAAGGATCATTGTCCCCCCCCCCCACTTTCAAGAAATTGCATTAAAGATTGTTTTGTGAGAAAGTAATTGATCGCAATTCTGGATGACAAAACTGACAAAACCTACAGTACATCACTGACAGTCAACCATTTGTTGTATACTCTCACTACTACAGAGGATGTAAGGCAAAATGCAAGATGTAAAGTTGTTCATGTTGGAATAACTTGTTACCTTGACAAAATTTTGACAACTGTCTAGTTACTGGGTTACACTAAGTTGACATCTCAGAGAAATTTTGCAAATTGTCAAGATATCGATTTATGAATAACTTGTTATCTCCACAAAATTTTGCAAATGTGGAGCTACTGACTTATGCTAAGTCGACATCTTGGAAAAACAAGTTACTTGTAACTCAATAACTAGACAATTTGCGCAATTTTTCTGAGATGTCGACAATAGAGTAAGTCAGTAACTCGTCAATTTGTAAAATTTTTCTGATGTGTCAAGTCTGATAGCGTAACTCAGTATCATGACAGTTTGCAAAATTTTGCAGAGACTTACAGTAGCACGAGACGGTAAAAGCTCAACAAGTTGCAAAATTTTGTCGAGATAACAACTTACTTGTAAGACAATAACTCGACTTGCATGATAGCTGAAGCATTAATTTCACACCAAGTACAGCAAGGCCAGATGTTAAAGGTGCTGACATGGGGGTATAGCAGAGGGGACTATAGTGCATAGTGTGGTGAATGATTTAAATGTGTTTCCATTGGAAAAGGCAGCTGTGGATCACATCATGGATGTAGTTTAGAGTGATGCAGTTAATCTATTACCAATACAATTCCAAAACAGGATCAAGCATCACATCATTTGAAAGTAATTCACAAACTGTGCAGTAGTGTAACTTCATTCAATACTGCGGTATGTGTACACTTTCTGTTGTGTACACCGTAACATGACATCATGCATTTTGACAAGTCTTAAGACTTGTATTCTCTAACCTTTCCTAATATCTGTGGCCATAACTACCTTGTCAGGTACATCAGGTAAGATGTATACGTCTCAAGACAAAAATGGGAAACCTGACACACCTGTGGATTTGGTGGTTCCTGAGATTTTTTTTTCTTTCGTTTTTCTTTGTTTGTTTAATTGTGTTGTCTGCGTCTACTAGGGTTGCAAGCTCAGTGAGAGTCTGTCTGTTTTTATAGTGTCATTACTTCCTGCTTTTTGCAAGTGTACCTGTGTTCTCAAATGTTTTCTTCTTAAGTCATTTGTGAAACACAAATTTGAACTAGACTGAACTACCATACTTTGGACAGATACTTGGAAATCAAACCTACCTTGATCATGTTTGGCTGTTTTAGTAAATTTTCAAACATCTTCTTGCATAGCTGGCTCTTTATCTGAGAATTGAACGACCAGAAAATGTATCACAAACTGTTCATACCTCCACAGAGAGCCACATAAAGTGTTATTACTCTCAACTTGGAACACAAACTTACCAAATCACCAATCCCATGGTACAGTACAGTCATCTGCCTGCACTGCAATGCATGCTTGTTACTTCTATTATCCCCAAATTGCTAACCTTTGCATGCAGCAGGTATCAAATGTGCACCCTTTTACTGAGGTAAATAGTGCAACATGAGCAGTCGACACTGCTAGCTTGCAAAATCCAAATCCATGACTGGCCCTAGATAATGATTATCTAACATATAATCAGTAAATGCTACAAAAATATTCTCAAAGTCAACAATATGAGGAATACAGTGTCAGTAGCCAACTCTGGCTGCCCGACAGACTAGGGGACGGTTGAAGAAAAGGCCCACATTTCATTTGTTCCTTTCCTGCGTGTGCCTCTTCAGTGCCACGCTTTACAACATGAAAATTCAAGAAACAATGAAGACACTTCTAGTATTAAAAAAGATCTGAAAACAAGATGGGGACACGTTCAGAGGCATAGACATGATTTTGTTGTGAGTGGGGCAAAATTGACTCATTGACCCTATTTTAGAATGCAGTCATGGGGAGGGGTATATGGAGAGGGGTATTGCACTACCAAGGCTTAAAGCCAGGATTTCAGATCTGTCAGTCCACAGATATTCCTTGGAGGCATGAGGAGAGGTCTAATGGAATGGGGCACCCTCCCCTTTTGGCTAGAAAGGATAATGTTTGCATTTTTTAATTGCCCAAGTGATGGTGCAAAAATTAACACGTGCAGCTATGAACCTAGCACAAAGGTGTAAAATTATTGGAGGTGGGCTGAGTCATGTCAGAACTATCTAAGCAGAGTGCCACCATCAGTTGGCACGGAGTGTACAAAAAAATTTTTGGGCCTTTTAAGCCCTCCAAATGGCCAGAAACGGTGCTTCCTGGGTATTCCAAACTGCATGTACCCAGCCTTGAAATAGCAATCTCATGCTTGCAATTTCTCAATTAGGCCAAATGAAATAAAAATCAATGTATGAAATACTGTAATACTTATCTGATGGGTTGAGATGGTACAAAAATCATAATGAATTATTCATCATGAATTACTGACCCATTTAAAGCTTGAAAATTAAAAAAAAATTAAAATTGGGGTAGGCCGTTAAACAGTACAGTATACAATGCAACAAAGCGACACAGAACCCTATTGGAAATTTTTTGGGTGAACGCCAGGGCAAAACATGAGCTTGTTGCATGCACCTGTGGTGAAACATTTCCAACCTTTTTTTTAAAATGAAAATGACATACTATTTAGTGGTAGAATTGACATACTTTCAGCAGTATAACTGACGTTCTTTTAAATAGTAACATGACAAAATATTTCTTCGTATTGACAATAGCTTTAGTTGGCATTCACAACCAATACTCTGGTATTGGCTCTACATTAATTCAGTGTTAGGGTTGGAAAAAAATAGAGGAATATTGTTTCTAGAATCCATTAAATCATTAATATCCAAGCGTTTTATTGACAGTTTGGGAGGCTTATTGCCAATGTGTCCTGGGTGCAATAAATACAGTATGCCGATCATTCTGTTGCAGATTCCATCAACTACAGTAGTCCCTTACTCGTATACTTCATATTAGCAACAGGCACACGTGTGGCCGAACAACCGTCGAAGGTTCTAGAAGGCTTGACTGACTCTGCAGTGCACAGTCGACAACCACAATATTTTATGTGGTAGGTTGAATTGAGGGTGGTGCGCATGGTTTCTGAACCTGAAAAATCAGCGTTGATTGTAATCTGGTAGCATCGCTGGAGACGTAGTAAAATGGTAACAAGTATTCTTTGTCGTTGCTCCATTTCACTTTCCCTCTGTAGCACTACAATGTTTATCAAACGATCAGAAATGGAGTAAACGAAGAGCTGTAGACCACAAGACACCAATTGCAAGTACGTTACACCAGTTTTGTTATGTATTGCTTTCAGTACCAAACTGAATTGTTACTGTGCCATTTATGTGGCATGCCACAGAGTTACATATCATTGGAAGTATGGAAGGGCCACATGCGACACATCATGGGGATAGTTTCTCTTCTAGTACTATAGTAAGTTCATTGTGGACATCTTTAGGAGTAAAATACTACAACTTTGTAAGAGTCAAACCCAGTGGCATCACCACAGAAGATGGTGGAGCATGTGTGCCCCCTCAATGTGTCTCCCTCAAATAGAACTTACAGTAGGGTTAAAAAAATTGTATGTGCTTTCCATGGCAGTTTCTCAAACCCACAGCATCAAAGTTTCCTTGCCTTCTCCATGATGAATCCATGAATGAACAATGCTGCTGCTGCTCTAGTAATTACAGTTATTCCAAAGCTTTGTAAATGGATCTGAAAGGTTCGACATCTACCGTAGGTACGCTTGTATGTTTCGCCAGTCAGTCTCTCACAGTTTCATCATACGGTATGTACAGTATTTTATGTACATGCTGTACAGTATGTCAGGCCTCCAGCTGCTAGAGCCATAAAAGTTACCCATTATGAGGAAGGATGCCCTATACATCAATCTTGACAACAAATAGTTTATCTGTACATCGGAAGAACACTCAACACCTCACCGCTTCCTCGAAATGGATCCGAGTCATGCCACTGGTCAAACCCCACTCAACTAGCACATGGAATAAAGAGGTGAGGATGTAAAATGTATGAAAGAACCATACCTATACCTGGTTATCTGAATTAAATTTTCAGGAATGAAATAATTCTGTATTGCACATAAATATGGCTTAGATTTGATTGGCTGCAGAGTTATTGCTCAAGACAGTTGATGAGGGGGTTGCAATAAAGGAAAAGTGTCAATACTAAATACAAAATAAAAAAAAAAATAGCTAAAAACAACAAGGTTGTTAGCTAGACAAATTTTAGTGCCAGGCACCAGTCAAGGGAAAAGTCACTTCTGGTGGGATTCTGGAGCTCACACGAGGATGCCTGGTGGGGTCCAGGGCAATGCCTTGGTGAGGGTCCAGGGAGCAGCTCCCCATAGCACTCTAAAAAATTGCACAAGCAAAGTTATGGGTAAGTACTTGCAAAATCTTTGAATGTTATCTCAATGGGTCGCTCCTCCCATCATATCTAGTACATTTCCTAAAGAGCAATCAGACGTAAACTACTCGGGACTTCCATTCGGGAATTACTTGTACGGTAGGGGGAGGGCTGCCCGGTTCTGGGCATGGTAGTTACAACACTGCTGGGTAATAAACTTACATTTGCTTCTGAAAAGGAAGCCTGACCAGTTGCCGAGTACCTTTTCTGCAAAGTTTCTTTGTCAGTCTGTGTGAAGGGCAGATGTGAAACAGAATGCTTTCAATGGGCACAGTGTCAAAATGGAGAGGCACAATGCTGATCTCAAGAATATTACTTTACAATAGCTTCCATTTCCATGATGATAAGTAGGACCTAGAAAACTGACATGCTCTGAATACACGTATGTCTTCATGCATAATCTTGAAATATGTGTCTCAATTGGGTCTCTAAATGCTGGTAATGTTTTGAAGCAAGTTCATACATACTGTAAGCCTTGGCATGCAATTACATTGACTATTCCAGTACTTAATGCACAGATGATCAAAGCATCAAACCTCTCCCTGTCGAGCCAGTTCCCAGATCCCTTCCAAACTTTTCAGCCACTGACTGTTGTAATCATCTCTCTGTATTCTTTCTTTCTTGAATTCTTCAACTGTTCATGTAAGCAAGAATAAAAGCTATTTGTCAATTGTACTCCAGTATTACTGGATAGGCAACAAATGACGAGAACTCTTAATTTTGGCCTTCAAGCTATTGAAGCCAGGCATTGAGAAAAAAAAGCTCAAAAGAGGTATTAATTGATAAAACATAGACCAGTGATTTGTTTTATTAAATTCTTATCAAGGGCCCCCTGGGGGCATGTCTGATATTTTCAAAGGAAAATCCCTAAATTATCTTGATCCAATCTGGCATATCTAAATTTACATTATTACATTTATGATATCTAGTATCACATATGGCTTTAGTTGGTGTACAGATCGTTTACATTTGCACTTGCATGAGTCCATTCTTATAACTTGAACCCAAAACATCTGCACAAGATGTCTACAATGTACTGTATCTGGAGGGTTCTTTGTATTGTTTCCATATAGGTACAATACCCCAGGTACAGTAACCATTCACCTGTCAGACACTCACTTCCTGGTGCCAAAATTAGTATCTGATTCCTTCATAAACTGAAAAGCACCACAACTGCTTTGTGAATGCATTGTAGCAGACTGAGAAACTGTGCCTACTGTACTATACAAGGAAAATAATGTGCAGTTTACTATCATCCCACATTTGTATAGACATCCTCACTGATGCTACAAAATTCAACCAGGTTGACTGAACATGGAAAGCAAAGGAACCAAACAGTGGTTCACTTCTTTTTCTGGTGGAAAATCGACGGCCTTTTTTAATGAGTATTGTTGGCTGGTGAATACAGTAGCCTACAGCTACACTCGTACCTCGCCATACAAATGATGTAAAGCACTGTAAATGCCAACATTAACAATTTTGGTTGGGTAGACACTACCCAGACACAATGCTGTATGGACATCCTGGGAGACAGGTCTATGGACAGAAGGAATGCTCCCAATGTAAAATATCCTATGTAATATTACTTGACGAACGTGATTTCACTCAGGCAATATGCTATGACTTGAAGAATGTTCCAGACCATCCCAAACTGCACGTCACAAACTGAGAATATTCAATAATGACCATACCAGCCATTTTCCCATAACACCCACTTGGGCCACAGATACTGAATTAAGGCAGTGATGCATTTCACAATAAATAACGTTCGTTCGAGACAGCCTCATGAATAATTCATAATCACGGCATCATGACATACAAGTCAAACAATAGTTTTGTTGTCCTTTGTTTCTGTACAACCTCTACATCGTAGGCTCCATCAGAGTTTCAAACAGTCCCTATTTACACACAAAGATTCCGACCAGATTGAAAGTTGTTGAGTGTTGACATATAGTTTCATATTATCATGGACTTTACAAGAACATTTTGAATATTGTTGCATGGCCTACTCTTTTAATTGGCAATGTCGGTCACTGCCAGTCTGGGAAATAGACAGTATCATTCATGGTAAATTTCCCCTAAACTTTTTATTTAGAAAACTTAAAAATCTCTTAGATTTTCAGTTTGCTTCATACAGTAACTTAATCATGGGGACAGTAAAAGTGGCTTTGCTCAAAATGCTGGACAGCCACATGTTAGTAGCAGTGCTGGTACACTGCCATCTGCCATTGCTTACCATTTAATTACAACTCTCAAAAAGTCTTCACATACCAAGGGGTGGGACAGATTGCCCTTCATCGTCAATCACAATGGAACAGTCAACTCCAGGCACAGTTTCCAAACCTGAAAGAGATCAGAGAAAGGGTTAAAAACCAATCAAAGGTAAGCAACGTTTTCTCTTGTCCTGTGATACTGTAAACAGTCATGTATATATATTCCATGATGACTGTAATACCGTATCATATTTTCAACAAACATTGGAATGGTAAATTGTATATCTTTTGGGGGACTGTTTTCTCACTCTCAACGACTTCTCATACATTTCTAAGAATGACAACTGACTAATGCAAAATCATCAGCGCTTTTTTAGCCCAAATGGAATAGATTAACTATACAATACACTGAGGTGTACTGGAAAGTCCAGTAGATGCAGAAGAGACAATTAAGGATCTGAATATTGTTTGCACTGGGTACCTGAATATAACAAGACAATAAAAAGACCTGGTTCTATATATAAGATCACTACAAAGATCAAACGTTTCTCCAATGTTCACATAACATCAAAGTGGCAAACTTCAGCATGTATGCATAACAATGGACCTTTCATTGTCATGCCCACGACACATATATTAAGGTGATGTGTTGAATTTAACGTGCAAAGCAAAAATATTGTGTAATGATCGACTTAATCACAATCAACTCTAAGCCTAACAGAAGTATACATTCAGGTACCCAGGTACATGATAGATGGTGTAAGTACTGTGGGTACCAGTGTCCAAGGTTTGGACCCAGTGCAGATACTGTACATTTACTATACTACATGTAGACCTTTGTTCAAATTATTTGGATGTAATTCCCTCAAATTATTTACTTATACAGAAAGGCAAGTTCAACCAATGGTGTTGGATTTATTTTGGATCATTTCCTGTCCATCGTTTATCTTTTGTGCCTTCTTTCTATTATCTGCTTTATTTCAGCATGATTCACTTGTAGATGTACAATGTTGCCTGAATATGACGACATTGTGTTTTAAATTTTTTTCTGACAATATGACCAATGTTTTTATCACAACGTGGGCTGATATCTGATCGAATCCTATGGTCTCGCTGACAAGTGTGTTTTCTAGACTGAAAATACCCTTGTGCACAATGTATAGTCTCTTGAGTGCTTATATCATGATTTCAAAATCAGCGCAGATTTTAAAGAATTACAGTAGAACCAGAATGCAGACATGCATTGTGGTTTCGATGATCTGATTAAGCGAATTCTGTCTCTGAATCTGATATAATAGCATTAGTATGTGTCACATTAAGCTTCATATGCTTTATATGAAATATGAGATCTGCACAAGCCTCCTTTCTTGAGATCATATCTACATGTTCACAATTTGACCCTTGTTGACATTGAATGACAATTACCCATTAAAGACCAATTGGTTCTTGTGCTCAAGGAGATACAACTACATATTTAATATGACATCTGTCCTACCTTCCCTTCTTGAGATTTTTACAAGAATTCCATACTGTGCCCCTGTTGACCACAAATGAACTTTGACCTTCACCAAAGACAATGAAATTTTTGTATACTTAATGAGATATACACCTACCTGTACACTCTAGGAATGTACAGTGCATGCAAATGTCTGTGTAAACAGTGTCAATTTCTCCCAGATCTTTAAATGAGAATAAGCTTTGAAAAAAAAATGTCCGTGAATGTGCTCAGTTTCATGTGTGTACTCTGCCTTTGAGTAAACGTTACATTAAGGTTCATCCCCGATTCTAGTCAATGCAATGTTCCTGTGGCACTACTTGTTATATACTGTATCCATAGCAGCAGCAACCTAAAAATTTCATGAAATCACTACTTTAATACTGCATTAATTACACCTTCCATCTGGTTGTTGCACAGACACCTTCCCTGTACACAGATGTCTATGTTAATTGTTGTTAACCACACACAGCCCTCTGGACTAAGAAAAATAGCTACAGCAACTAGAGCAGCGATGCTGCAGTTGCTCAACCCTTCTGATGTTAGGAAGTGTCCAGTTGAAAATTAATATGGAACACATCTATGGTCCTAACATCGTTCACACTGTACACAAACTCATGTTGGGCTGGCCAGCACATAAACGCTGTTGACCTAGTGATTAACTTTCGCAGCTGGACCGTTTCAGCAGGGAGTTGCTATTTGACAAATAGCAAAGTTGGTTTCAGGGACAAATCTTAGCTATATAACACTGCCCACAGGGGACAGGGATAGGGATCAGAAAGTAGACTTCTAGTACATGCCACCAGTTTGTGCAGGGCAGTGGCATAACCAGAGGGGGATGTCAAATGTCTGATTGTCCCCTCCCACTACCCCCAATGAAATTGGTGAGTAAAAAAAATATTGGATGAAAACCACACCATGCATTTTTTAAAGAGGCTCATTGAGTTGTTTCCTGAAATTCACTAAATTTATCTACACCCGTCAAGTTTCCTTCACATACAAGTGACAAATGGTCAAACTAAGAAGATCCCAATGTTTCACATACTATGGAACATTAATGAGTAAGTAATTAATGATTTAATTTGGTTTATGAAAATTCGTGACCAGACACTTTTCATACTAGTACTACATTCACATGCACACAACCAATGCAACTAACAGCCAAAAATTTGAAAATTTTGACAGTTTTCATAACTATTGGATGTGAAACTTGACTGCTTATGCTAATTGTAAGTATTGTCATGTGTTTATATCCTTCAAAACCACCACAAACTTTATTGATGTCAACTCAATGAGTCCCTTTAAGTAAATGCTACTAAGTCGTGTGGAGTCTAATATTGATTCCGTAGAAAACAAATTAATGAAAAGAAAAGAATCTAGTATGATGAAACATGTAGGCTTTTGTTGACAAATAAGAATGTTGCATCTCTACTTAGTGAACCCCCCTGTAAGTGCCTGAATACATTAATTTAAACTGAACTAAACTAGCATTATTGATGTCATCAAAAATTAATCTACAATTTCTTTTTGTGGCTTTCACTTACAACCCTTGCAGAGACAGACCTTTTGGAAGTGTAATTTTCTAAATGTGGTTTGTCAAAAATGAAGAATATTTGGCCACAATTCACAAGGTCTGGAAGGTTGGGAACTGCCAATTCCTGCACTATGAAAGGAACTGATGGCAAAAATTTTAGTAGTATATGCGACACTACACTTAGAAAGTGCCATAATCACTTGTCTCCCCCCTTAAATAAAAAGTCTGGTTATGCCACTGGTGCAGGGCCTTGACCAAGCCAAGACCAAACCTCAACTCCCTAACATTCTCTGATAACCATTCCAGCTAGACCAGAGAAACATCTGGTGAAGAACAATAACCCCTCTGTATGCTATGTCCACACAACTAGCAAGGGGGGCTATGTAATAGACTCTAAAATTAGCTGTTAGGGAACTTTGCCATCATGGTACATTAGTTGTGTACACAGTGGACACTGGATACTACAGGGAGTACAAGTAATGCACAAGAATAACAGTCAAAACAAAGTAACTGAAAACTGTCTTGCACAAGCTTTAGCTTGAGGCTATTCATTTAAGGTGGTGAGCATGCCCCTCCAGATAAAGCTCACTTCAACTCACTACCACATAATATAACCACTCAAATCAAGGGAGTGAGACTTCAAAAGGATCTAAAGCACAAGGAAAAATGATCAATTTAGCCAAAAAATATGACTTCCCTTTGTCCTATCACATAGTTAGGAACAACTTGTATTGCCATCCCAATGTGGCACCTTCACTGCAAATTTCAGAAAAATCCACCAGTAACTGCAGAAGAAGTAGGCTTTTGAACAGAGAGACAGACATTTTCTCCCCCTACAGTACCACATAAGCTCTACCCACACTCCGTGGGTTGAGCTAATAAAGTAATAAATATGGTTTTACCTTGGCTTAAGTAAATTTTACCACATCATCTTTAATAATGATTATTTCTACATGTCACCATCAATGGCAGGAAAATATTCACTTTATCACTGTAACTGTGTCATCAATTACTGTAAGATCTAATACACTCTGTAACAACCCTGAAAAAGTATGCATTAGTTTTCTTTTAACAAAATAGTGAGGAATCCAGATCCAAGTGACAATATGCAACCATTAACTTGAACAAATTACAGTAAGTGATCAGAGCCAAACACATGAAGGGGCGTGGGGTGAGGATGGAAGATATTAGGACATTTAAAGTAGAACAATTAGAAGTGCTGTGGAATTCTCTTACCCATCCCCTGTGGTTATGAGCCAATATGATTGAGCTTGGTCTCAAATGCGTTGAGTTGTTGAGTAGTTGTTGGATTGTCGTAACAGTATTATAGTGAAATATTCTTCACACTATTTTTTTAAAAGTTGAAGGTACAAATCTTTAGTGTAAAATATGCCATCCTGTTCCTGATAACCCAATATAAGCTTAGCAGTAAGACAACATAAAGCACATTTACAGTTTGGATCAAAATTTATTTGAGAATCTTAGTCTAGTCTGTTCCTCTACTGTCAGTGTAAGGCACATACAGTTAGAAATATATGTGTTGGCTAGGTTGTATCACAGTGTGTACATTTATATGTTAGGCTACAGAGAAAGTCCCAAGTCAATCTGGATGAAAATATATCGTAGGAGGACACATTCGAATTAAAATTTGAGAAAATAATGCGGATCACTAGTTTGGGGTCTTTTTCACATGAAATGTAAATGTTTTTAGCGGTTTTGACCAATTGAAAAATTTGAAACTTTCGACATTCGATCCTGCTTTCCTGAAGTTGAACAGGTGATAGTGACTTAAGTTCAATACAGAGTGTACACAGACAACAGTACAACTTGTGAGATCCACTGATGGTTTTTGTGAATGAAATCTTTTACTTTAGGGAGTCTAAAACCTTAACAACATTATCGCACATTAGAAGGAATTCCCATTAGCTAGTCTTCCCTGACGGGGAAGATAGATTTTCTGCGCCAGTGCACTGATTAGTTTGTTATCTCTCCCTGGCCATGGTCATTCCCTGTGCAAACACAGTGATCTGATAAGAGGCACACACTTCAATAGCCGTGTTCCCATTTGAGTGAGCGCGGTGGATCATGGTTTTATTGCATCGAGTGGTGTCGAATAACTTGATCCAGAACCGCGTTCCCATTTGAGTGAGCGCGGTAGATCAACATGTTATATGAACACATTGCGTAAGCACGAAAAGGTCACCAACGTTTACAAGTCGGATATCGCACACTAGCACTGTATCACAAAAATGTACATGTGCGCGTGTTGCTAACTGCATGCACACTACAACAGCAGCATAGTATTGGTCATATCATAATTTTGCAGCTTAGCACTAACTTTGGGCCCACGTCCACGACGTACTGAGGAGCGTGAGGTATTAACACATGTCAAGAACGTCATTTGTTTTTTAATATGGAGGTAAACATTGCTGGTCTGGCAAGTTTGCTCGTGCTTCTATCTCAGTTAAGAGTTTATTACATCGAAGGCAGTTGACCACTTGACGAATGTTGCTCTTGTTGCACTAAAATGCCATTCGGCAGTTTATATACACTTTATATCAGGGGTTCAATTTATCGGTAACAGAGCAGATGTAAGAAGAAATTGTTTTAAAAAGCAACATACCGAAAATAAGTCAACGAACAGACCAAATTTCTTATAAATTATCAGGGCGCAACTTTAAAATCCGAACCATATGAACGTGCTCGCTAGTTCTTTTAATTATACCTGATACCTTGTCCGATTGCTACCGATTCTAAATTAGTACCATTACCAGAATTGCAGTAACGTAGCCCCTTCTCGGTCAATCAGTAGCGAAATACAGGCAGAAAATGTGCGCAGCACATGTACACTACACTACTGCACTATGGTGTATACACTTGCCCCACTAGTGACGTGCCCAGCGAGGCTTAAGTTAGAACTAATTACCCGCGTTTGCCACCGGAAAGCAAATGCATGCCGGGAAGGAATAAACCAGAGATCCAGGGTCACTTGATCTACCGATGTGTTCACATTACGAACTTTGATCCAGAGCGGTCGATCTGATCTACCCCGATGGGTGCATCAAAATCGGTGGATCTTGATCTTGAGTGAGCGTTGTTGATCCGCGTTCCCATTAGAGTTTGATCTAGCGCGGTAGATCTTGATCCACTGCGCTCACTCAAATGGGAACACGGCTAATAGTGCTGGAAAGTGTCATATACTTGGATCAAGGAGGTTTTACAAGTTTGTAAAACGTCCTTGCTTGGATGTTTCTCAACAATAGGGTTATTACAGCACAGCCTCTGAGTCCACATACAGCACCTTGTGGTTGACTATACTTACCCATGGATAAACTCTGCTGAACTTTTTTTAGAAGTACAGTAGCTAATGGGAGACTGAGGCCCCCATGCAGTTTGCATCAACAGGAAGTTGTCTTTGGACTAAACGTTGGTAAGGCATACGTTCAGACCATGTGCGTAGTTACATATGCAGGAGTGTACTTGCAACGAATCTATGCAACATTAACATAACAGCCACGCAGCTGTGCAAGTTTCCCCTCACAGCAAAGGAACATATTGCTCAGATGTAGTATGTACTGTATTGGTGGAGCGGAGTGGGTTAAACTGTAGGTGAGAGCCTTATTTAGCTAATTTTTTCCCCCCTTATATGGCTGAGGTTTCCTTTTGGCGAGAATTACGAGGGAAAATGTTACTTCCTGTTTTTACCAAAACGCATGTTTTCCAACTTGTACTGTAGCAATGAACTTGTAGAAATGAAAACATGCATGCAATTCACTCCTCATTTTGTCATTCTCATGTACCTTACGTGTACAGCCATTTCAGCCTTTCAACTGTTTTTCTAGGTAGGTGTACGGTATTTTGCAATGTTCCTTAATCTCTCGCTTTGCTTCTGTTTTTACGCCTTACAAACATTGTTACTTACTTTGATGTTCCATTGTCGCCAAGTTTTTAATCTTTTTACTAAAATGCTAATTTGTGTTTGATGTGCCCTGCAAGGTGCACAGCTTTTGTGTACACAACTTGAAACACTTGTCTTGGAATTTTCTGTCACCCCCAATCACAGACTATTCCAATTTCATATTTCTTACTATAGTGTGTATATACTGCAACCATCAATTGGCCAATGAAGCACAAGCCATTGTGTGAACGTAAGAATGTTTGCAGTTCAGTTGCGTTCTCTCTGACTGACTACCTGAGTGAGCTAGCTGGTATCAATTGGTTTCTTCACACGGCTTTACATTTTACTAAGTATTATCCATCTTTCAAAGGGCACCTAGTATGTTTGGTATACTTGTTAGCTATTAAGTTTGGTACCATAGGTGTAGGTGTCAATGCCACGCTATGTATGCCAGGTATATCGACGAAGCATATTTACAATGTTTTCAAAGTTTGACCCTTCCTGACCTCAAGAAAGCGTTAACCTCCATTAAACGATAGAGTTCTTGCACTCTGTAAGATACACCTACACACTTCATATGACATCTGTCCAAGCTTCCTTTCTTGAGAAATTGTGTTTACAAGGTTTCCACAATTTGACCCCTGTTGACCTCAAATGACCTTTCACCTCCACCAGAATCAATAGGGGTGCTGTACTCAATACGGTACACCAACGCACCAAATATGACATTTGTCCAAGATTCCCTTCTTAGGATACACTGTGTTTACAAGGTTTTCACAATGAGATATGTTACCCCCAAATGACCTTTGACCTTCATCAAAAACGATAGGGCCTTTAAAATAATGTGGTACAGCTACATACCAAATATAAAATTTGTACAAGCTTCGCGTCTTGAAATATCGTGTTTACAAGGTTTTCACAATTTGACCTGTTGACCCCAAATGACCTTTGACCTTCACCAAAAACGATAGGGTCCTTTAACTCAATGTGGTTTACCTACATACCAAATGAGATTTGTCCAAGCTTCCCTTCTTGAGATATCGTGTTTAGAAGGTAGGGAGTCACAAACATACATACAAGCACATACACACATGCACACACCTGTGCATGATTACAAAGGTTACGATTATTATCAAAACCAAAAAGAAGCCTCAGTAAATGATAGAAGAGTCCTGTCCTCTAAACACATTTACAAGTATTTCTTACCTTTCAGATTCAAAATAGCCATTTTGGGGCATATATCTTAATTCCTGCCCTGGTACACAAATCAATACGCAGTGCTAACACATTTTTTGGCATTGGGCAAATTTGTAATTAGCTAAATTTTGCTGATCCACTGTTGTACTGATATTCATGGTTATATCAGCTTGATCTAGTGTCTGATCTGATTATCTGTTGAACCATGATGACAAATATTGTACTTTGAGGGTTCTGGCAGAAGCCATGTTCCCATTTGAGTAAGCGCAGTGGATCAAGATCTACCACGCTAGATCAAACTCTAATGGGAACGCAGATCAACAACACTCACTCAAGATCAAGATCCACCAATTTTGATCGACCGCTCGGGGTAGATCAGATCGACCGCGGTGGATCAAAGTTTGTAATGGGAACACATTTCCAGTGGCAAACACGGGTAGTTACTTCTAACTTATGCCTCGATGGGCACGTCGCTACGGGCAAGCGTATATATACAACATAGTGCAATAGTGTAGTGTACATGTACAGCGCACATTTTCTGCCTGTATTTCTATACCGATTGATCGAGAAGAAGCTTCTGCAGTTCTGATAATTTATAAGCAATTTGGTCTGTTCGTTAACTTATTTTCGTATGTTGCTTTCTACTTACATCTGTTCTGTTACCGATAAATTGGACCACTGATATAAAGTATATATAAACGGCTGAATGGCAGTTTATTGCAAAAAGTTGGAGCGTCAATCGTTAGCCTATGTTGAACCAATTTCTTCGCAATGCTGCACGAAGAATGCAACGTCTTTGAATTAGCAATGCATTCGTCAACTGCCTACGATGTAAAAGAACTCTTAACTGAGATAGAATCACGAGCAAACTTGCCAAAACAGCAATGTTTACCTCCATTATAAAAAACAAACGACATTATTGACATGTGTTAATCCATCACGCTCCTTCCGAAGGTACGTCGTGGACGTAGGCGCAATGTTAGTGCCAAGCTGCAAAATTATGATATGACCAATACTATGTTGCTGGTGTAGTGTGCATGCAATTAGCAACACGCACACTCATGTGCATTTTTGTGATACAGTACTAGTGTGTGATAAAATGACAGGCCGACTTGTAAACATTGGTAACCTTTTCCCGCTTGCGCAATGTGCTCATTTGGCATGTTGATCTACTGCACTCACTCAAATGGGAACGCGGCTCTGGATCAAGTTATTCGACACCACTCAATGCTCTAAAACCTTGATCCACCGCGTTCACTCAAATGGGAACACGACTATAAAATGGGTATACCTGCCTACAATGCAACACAGAGTTATTTGCATTTGCATGCATCACAGGTCAAAGATGTTCAAGTTTGTGCTAGGTAGACTTCTCCAGACATTATGATTTACGCCTATTTGGTTTGTCCAACATGATAACGTTGACATTAAGCAGTCACTTTCTGTTTTCCACCAATCAAGTTTAGACAATCAAAACATGGAATCCTTGAGTTCACAGCTACAGTAGGTGATTGGTTCAGTGTGTGTGAGGTTTTGCAGAACTTTGTCCTTAAAAGTGTAAGTGAGTACTGCACAGTAGTTAGGGATTCATAACAAAGGATCCATATTTACTGAACATCTGGACTCTGACATTAAAGCTTTGTTGCTAGCTCAATACTGGAAACAGGAATTCCAATATGACTTACCTTCATTCAGTCCAAATACTGGCATTAGCCATACAAAATTGCGTATCATTAATTATGGAGATATATTCTCTGCCTTACAGGCAATCTTCACTTTCAGAACGATTTGCTTACTAGCATCATTTTTGCATACAAGATCCAGTGAGACAAACTGTTTAAATCTGTTTTGCTGCGTGTAAGAATGAAGTGCAACATGCTGTTATGTTGAGGTTGATGTTATCCCCTGTGAGTTATAGTCGAGTAGACCAAATTATCGCCGGAAAGCTGAGTAGCGCTTTAATCGCCAGGACAAGTTTGGAATAAAATTATCACCGAGCATTGACAATATAGTCAGTTGCAATGTTGGATAATCTGCAGTTATCGTAAAAAGTGCTTAGTTGGGATAAACAACAGACTGCCTCAGTGAATGATTACGTCAGGGGAGAAGAATGGTAACAATAGCTTACTTGTTCAGTGAAAGGCCGTAGGAATTTTCTGCAATAATAGGCCTACCTTTTTTTTTACCTGTTAGTGTAACTTGTTGTTTGATCTTGCAGTGATACAGTAGGTCTGCACTGTTTCATGTACTGCACGCACCTCACAGAAACATGTTGGGCTATCGAGTACTATACTGGGTGCCATCATGCGTTTACTGTTTAGCATCGATCAGCTGTCATTTCATCCTGAAGTGTAGGATTGGTGTAAGCTAAGTCTTACTTTCCTGTAGAATTCAGCATCTATACCTAACCATATTGACATGCATGATGATGTTTACATGTGATGTAAGTTAACAATATTTTTTTTAATTCACTACTTAGCTCCACAATACAATATGGTTGCAATACAAGGGTAAACCACAGCAAAAGCAGCAATAGCAATACAATTCAAAAATGATTTGCAACTACTGACAGGCCAGGCTGGCAGAGCGCCATAGACCTAACTGCCAATCTACTAGCCGCCTAAATAAAGCACCTGCTCCTTATACCGTTAGCAAAAACAGGCAATATGAATGTAAATTTTAAAACCATTGTGTCCAATAAATGTTCTAAATACCTAGACATGGACAAGGTAGAGCTGCCCTAAAAGTAGCATGAAAGTAAGGAGCTAAAGAAGCATATCGTACTATAGTAAATATGGCTAAGTGGCTTATCTGCTGAGTGAGGCTTTGTAGCAAAAGAGAAAGAAAAAGCACATGGCTCCTCATAGGCCTGGTGACCTTCTAATAAACATGTGCTGTCAACCATGTAAAGGAAGTTCCCCTGGCTAGATGCAAAATAGAGCTAGGGGATAAATTAACTAGTAATAAGCTGACCAATACAAATAAAGTTGACCAGTGGTGCAGTAAGTCATGGTCACTACAAAAGTACTCGCTAGCTTTGATTTGATTGGTTGATTCGGTTCAGCTATTCTGCACTTCAATAGGCAGCCATCCTTGAATAGCGAATGATGAATGGATTGCTTAGTGTTAGCAAACAGGGTTAGGGGATCGGGTGAGGTGTCATGGTTCAGGGTTAGGGGATAGATACTTATTTGAAGTATATGAATATGTTACTGTTACATGACTAGGATGGATGTGTATTGTATACATTTTCAAACACCCAACCATCACATCCGTTCTCGTAGCGTAATGGGTTACGCCTAAGGCTTATGATGCGACTGTTATATCTACATCCTCTTCTAACCTATTTCTCTTTCAGATATAAACTTCTATTACTTCTTCCACAAGTTAAAATGCATGTTGTTCATTTCACAGAAAATGCTCAACTGACAAAGTCTAACCAGAGAGAATAAAACTTGAAAAAGAAAAAAAGGTAAGACATAGATGCTATACTAACTCTTTTAGTTGTCGGATACCTTGTCTGGTTGGTACAGATTCTAAGTTAGTACTGGATCAGAATCTGCTTCTCCCCTCTTCCCATCATTTTTCAAGACATCCCTCCCATCATTTTTCTAGACATGTCCCATTTCCCCCTCTGCCCTCAGTCCATAGGAACATAAATTCATTGCACTGTACTGTAAATAACAGCACTGCAGGTCTCAGCAAATCTTCCTCCAAAACCTGAATACATACCCCTTGCACAAAGTTGCGAAAATTAACTAACCTGTACTTAAATTTGAAGCCATCGTCGTTCCGATGTAGCCTGGGCTACATCATAAGTACAACTACCTGTTACCACTGTGCAGATCGCCGGTGCGACTGAGTTTCCTTCGCAACGCAATAGGCGTAAAGTCGCTGCAGCTTTCTACATTTGCACTTCAAGGGTTAGGCTATCCACCATGATTGAGCTTCGGCAGGACTGAAATGCTTCTCAGGCCGGCACGTAAGAATCCCAACACAACTTTTATCCTATACCAGCCTGCATCAAACTGAACTTCTTACAGCTAACGTGACCTCTGTACTACCAGTTAAGCCTCATCATGTCAACGAAAGCGACGAATTCATTCATCAGGGGTTACAGCTTTGCGTTTCTCCAGCTGAGGGTTGGGGGGCTTTACAAAAAAAAGGTGGGGCTAAAGCTGTTCCTCAGCTGGAGCTGTAGAGTGAAATACATAAGCGTTTACCCCTACGTCATCATGAATATTTAGTGTGTCTGAGCTGGAGCTAGCGCTGAAACCCCTGATCCTTTGAGCGTCATAAGATATTACGCAATGTCGATGTCGCTGCGCTGAGTATCAAAAAGTGACAGTGGTTCATTTGTGAAATGTGTATCATATTGAGTAACACGAAATGGCAAATTGGTTGGGCATCGTTCCTTGGGCTACATTTATTTTAAGCAACATATATTTGTAGGAAATGGGTGCAAGATATGTAAACTCAGTGAAGAAAACTGTTTTGGCAATTTGATTTCCGGCTGGGGATCTGAGAGTTGTTTTTAGGCAAATTGTCCGGTTCGAATACGACGGCTCTCCGCTAGATAGTGTAGGACACATTTAGAGTTGCACTTGCAAATGCTACGTCTTAGACTGTTCTCCTTAATTGTGTAATCAGTTATTGTACTTACAAATGATATTGTATTTTATGCTAGTTGTTATCGAACGTCACTGAACTTCTGTACTGTGCATGCAATGACCACTCTGCTACGTCAGGCCATAATCAACTACGTCACGACAAGATTGACTTCCTATTGGCTATGTAGTTGAGCTATATTTAGCTCTGGGCATAGATACAAGTACTGTTTGCGGGACGTGTGCAAACATTGCGTGAACTCATATGCAATTATAACCAATCATAGAGCAGCACTAGAGGCTGTGCGGATGCCTTTACCGCATGGTCCAATCAGCGTCTGCCGCGCTCTTGCGCCGGGCTCTGGTGATTTGGGTGTTCTTCGCATGAAGCGCATGGCAGCATGTTTTGAACTCAGTTTAGCTGGGACCGCACTCGCGTTAGGACGTACTGACCTTAGGCCTAGGAACATTTATCTTTTTAGATTGTTTTCACCCATATTTAGACTGTGTTATCATTTTGGAGAGTTAATAAAACATTGTGAACCTTCAAGAAACTTCTCTCTCGATCTTTACGAACTCCTGCTTCCCGAATAAAATGTTCTTGCACGCTCCATGCCAAGCCGCAGTGATGGCACTGCGTCTTGTTAGTGCCGCCGTTACTCAGTCCCCTTCCCCAACTTTTCTTCTTTTATCTTTGTTTCACCGAGCCTGATAATGCGCTTTTGGTGAAGACTGCACCCCTTTAATTCTTTTCACAATCCCCCTTGAGAACAGTATACCTAAGTATCAGTCAGCTACTAGAAATTGTTGACCTTCACATCCCACGACCCAGAAAGATGTGACCCTAGCTACGGCCCTGAATCCAATGATATATTGATTAACGCAAGAAGAAAACGTATTTTCGAAAATTGAAATACCTCTCATCAGTAGAACTAATTTGTATTCCTGTTTGGGAAGGGTAAGAGCTCGACCATCATGATAGACGCAAGTCTTTGATTTGCAAAGTAATTTTTATACACGTCAGAAACAGTATACCCACTAATCCTACTGATCATTTCAACGCGCCAATTTTTGGCTAATTTTTGGTTAACCTTGGCGAAACTGCGTGCTTAGCTCTTCATTCGTAGGATCTAACATCACATGACTTTTTATGCAAGTAGTTCTGCAAGTACCGTGTTTTCAAAGAGCAGTGTAATTGCTTTAGGCCTAGGCCTATGAAATTTGCGCTTCATTTCATTTTATGCAATTTGTGCTTCATTTCATCTTTCTTTCTCTCAGTTTTTTTTTTACGGAATTGTTTGAAACGTTTGTTTGTTTCGGGCATTTTGTTTGTAGGGGGGGTGGGGGCTTTACTTATGCAGTGCGCTAGGCCATATAAATGAATACCTTCACGCACTGCCAGAGCCATATGGCGCTGGTCGTTCGTAAATTAGGTATTCAGTAGTTGGTCATGCACGCTTCATCGTGATGTCGTGATGATGTTGAGAAATGGATGTTTTCTGTGATTCTTCTCCAAATTTCTTTTCGATATTATATCTGCGCAAATTGACTGAACCAGGGAGTTAAATTCTTTTAACAGCTTCCTGGATGAACAAGCAGGGAAAGATCTTAGTCAAACGGGAATCCCCTGTGGGAAAATATTCATTAGGTAAGGTTGCTTCTACCAACATTTTTCGATCTAATCCTGAAAAGTCCTAGGTATCACTGCAGCAACGAACGTAGTGCTGTGTGTAAATCTTCTGAGTCACACGGGACACAAAGATTTGTTCAACGCACATTTTTCTTGATCGGAATCATATTTCTCTTGATCGGGATTATTTATTCTTCAACTAATTTAACAATCAGACGATCTGATAATCTGCATTGAACAAATCTTTGTGTCCCGTGTGACTCAGAAGATTCACAGTGAACGAAAGGCTCTATCAGATCTCCGAGAATACAACACGTAGGCCTAACACTGACTGTCAACTTGCAACTGACACAGAACCGACGAAAACAATTTTAAAACAATCAAAACTCACACACATATTGACAATCACACATACACGCACACCCACACACGCACACATGCACGCGAAGACCAATAAATAAAGGAAACGCTATGAGCACGTTTACACTGCGCATCTGAACATTTTGGTGGAAAAGTTCATCTACGTAATAATTTTTAATAGTAGGAAATGTTATTTACATGTTGTATAAAAACGCTATTTTACATCAAATTTGGCGAACTAGTAATGTAAGTGAAGACAAGTCTATAATCATGCTTTCCAGTGATGAAATCTTAAACATTAGCGAAGGTTTATAAGTGTTTTTCCAGTCTCAATATTTCTTAACGAATGTTAAAGGTACCTTCCTCTGGAAAATTAAAAACTTGAAAAAAAATTGAACTTGCTGAAAAATAACAGTAACGTTGAGTAGTTGAACGGAATAATTCCAAATCTGTGTCAAGTTATCCAAAAAAGACGGCCAGTGCTTACTGCTCCCCGAGCTCAATCCCCTGCCCTTTATTCCCTTCCCCCACCACCACGACTGAAGTAAAGAATCACGAAAGTCACATGCAAGGTCAGAGAGACCGGGAAGTGATGCTATTTTCTTCAATCTGAAAAGTATTATCCGCCAGGGTAGGTTACTGAGAAAAATAAACAGAGCTTAGATAGTGTCCTTACTGTGTTTTCCCTCTTCACCCCTTTCCCTATTCAGCACCATTCCACCACAAAATTACCATCGCTAGTCTTGTGAATCCAAAAACCTTACTGTCATCGCCGCTTATACTATTCGTTAGAATATTCATATTCGACCTAAGACTAAGAATTTTTAGGTAGCATACCCCTATATTAATTTCCCCATTGACTTACACACTTAATCGCAAAAGTAATTAATGTGGCCTCTAAAGCCTTGTAGAAGTTTTCAACAGATGTAAACTACAACTCTGTAGAAAGCTGACACATCGGCCATTCATGGATTTCTCAATTTTCCGTATCTCAGGTGGTTAGATTTTCTGCAATAGGCCGTCGAAGTTAGCATACATTGTCACTGGGGAAAATCACACATCGCCTAGAATGATACTTCTCCGCCAGCTTAAAGTCCATAACTTTTCCATAATTCTTTCAATTGACACCGTTAACACCTTATACCTCAATTCGCCTACTTCAATATTCAATCCACAAAAGGACCCATCTCAAAGATACAATACCAAAAAAGTACAACATACCATACTTACTGGAAAGCAACCAAGTATAACTCTAACGTCTTTCCTGTAGTGACTGTGTACGATTATCGTTGAACCTTTCAGCTACAGGGCCTTTAACAAAGTTTATTGTAGATGTATTTTCTTTTACTTCATTCAACACCTAGAATTATTACTCAGATACATAAAGTTTACAGAACAGAATTTTAAGATTTCAGTCCGTTTGAGTTCATTGTTCCCAGCAAAGGCCACCTTTACTGTGTGCTGCTATTGTTCGCAAGCGTCTATTCATTCTACCATCCTTTAACAATCAGTTCACCATGAAACGAGGACATAGTCACGTATTGTTCGTGCCTATGTTAACCCCTCCCCCTTAAGTGTTTTTCTTTTATGCGATCCACTGAAAAAAAATTAAAGAAAAAACAACTGATGAATATTCATTACAAACTGCTTCTTCTCTGGAAACAAATGTTTCATTTTAAAGGTAAATGAATTCGGTCTCAATAAAAACAGAAGCCTCGGAGACTTACGTTTCCGAGGCTTCTGTTTTTATTGAGACCTTTCCTATCAAATAAAGATTAAATGAAATATAGAAACGGTTTGATCGTATAATGGGAAACTATTCATTTACAAAAACACAAATTGGAGCCATGAAATAATTCCTTGTTTAAGGGGGTGTGGTTTAGTCGTCTTGATCATTGAAACTAAGAAAACGTTGATGAAACGTCTAAAGTTGCGATATTCACCTTTTAAAATATTTTGTGTTAGCACTTGCCTGCAATAACGTCTTGTGCCCTGGTTTGGGAATTAATAAAAGGACATGATTACAAAAACAAATGGTAAATAATGGAACAAAATATTGACCTTTTGCAACTAAACTGAAGACTTCATGGTCAGAGTATGGTAACTTGGAAGTGACATAAAAGTCACCTCAATTCACCTATATCGTGAGTTCTGGTGATTGCATTTCCTACCAGTGGTTAAACCTTAAATGTGGATTTGTAAATCACTACCTTTAGAGATAGGTGTGTTTGAATATTTTACAGAGTTTGCAACAGCTAAGGGGTTGGGTGGTTGAAGTACGCGACCTGTACAACATACCATACTTACTGGAAAGCAACCAGGTATAACTCTAACGTCTTTCCTGTAGTGACTGTGTACGATTATCGTTGAACCTTTCAGCTACAGGGCCTTTAACAAAGTTTATTGTAGATGTATTTTCTTTTACTTCATTCAACACCTAGAATTATTACTCAGATACATAAAGTTTACAGAACAGAATTTTAAGTTTTCAGTCCGTTTGAGTTCATTGTTCCCAGCAAAGGCCACCTTTACTGTGTGCTGCTATTGTTCGCAAGCGTCTATTCATTCTACCATCCTTTAACAATCAGTTCACCATGAAACGAGGACATAGTCACGTATTGTTCGTGCCTATATTAAGCCCTACCCCTTAAGTGTTTTTCTTTTATGCGATCCACTGAAAAAAAATTAAAGAAAAAACAACTGATGAATATTTATTACAAACTGCTTCTTCTCTGGAAACAAATGTTTCATTTTAAAGGTAAATGAATTCGGTCTCAATAAAAACAGAAGCCTCGGAGACTTACGTTTCCGAGGCTTCTGTTTTTATTGAGACCTTTCCTATCAAATAAAGATTAAATGAAATATAGAAACGGTTTGATCGTATAATGGGAAACTATTCATTTACAAAAACACAAATTGGAGCCATGAAATAATTCCTTGTTTAAGGGGGTGTGGTTTAGTCGTCTTGATCATTGAAACTAAGAAAACGTTGATGAAACGTCTAAAGTTGCGATATTCACCTTTTAAAATATTTTGTGTTAGCACTTGCCTGCAATAACGTCTTGTGCCCTGGTTTGGGAATTAATAAAAGGACATGATTACAAAAACAAATGGTAAATAATGGAACAAAATATTGACCTTTTGCAACTAAACTGAAGACTTCATGGTCAGAGTATGGTAACTTGGAAGTGACATAAAAGTCACCTCAATTCACCTATATCGTGAGTTCTGGTGATTGCATTTCCTACCAGTGGTTAAACCTTAAATGTGGATTTGTAAATCACTACCTTTAGAGATAGGTGTGTTTGAATATTTTACAGAGTTTGCAACAGCTAAGGGGTTGGGTGGTTGAAGTACGCGACCTGTACAACATACCATACTTACTGGAAAGCAACCAGGTATAACTCTAACGTCTTTCCTGTAGTGACTGTGTACGATTATCGTTGAACCTTTCAGCTACAGGGCCTTTAACAAAGCTTATTGTAGATGTATTTTCTTTTACTTCATTCAACACCTTGAATTATTACTCAGATACATAAAGTTTACAGAACAGAATTTTAAGATTTCAGTCCGTTTGAGTTCAGTGTTCTCAGCAAAGGCCACCTTTACTGTGTGCTGCTATTGTTCGCAAGCGTCTATTCATTCTACCATCCTTTAACAATCAGTTCACCATGAAACGAGGACATAGTCACGTATTGTTCATGCCTATGTTAACCCCTCCCCCTTAAGTGTTTTCTTTTATGCGGTCCACCGAAAAAAAAATTAAAGAAAAACAACTGATGAATATTCATTACAAACTGCTTCTTCTCTGGAAACAAATGTTTCATTTTAAGGTAAATGAATTCGGTCTCAATAAAAACAGAAGACATAAGTCTCCGAGGCTTCTGTTTTTATTGAGACTTTTCCTGTCAAATAAAGATTACATGAAATATAGAAACGGTTTGATCGTATAATGGGTTTTGTAGCTTGGAAGTGACGTTAAAGTCACCTCTTTTTACTTATTCAGTATTATATCCGTACCAGTAAATTCCTGACATTTACCCTGTCTTCCCATATTCTTATTTTTTAATGAACTTCAAAGATTACTTTATAGATTATTAGGTTATTTCCAAACCGCACTTCAGGAATTCGGCCAAAATGGTCTTAATTCAAATCAGTAAGTCAATAAAGATCGCACTAAACAACACAACTTCTAACAGTCTACCCCGGGGCCACCTCTAGTAAAAATCGAATTTATAATCGACAATCGCACAACGACCCACTTGGAACAGAAAATCTCCTTTTTTGACAAGGTTACTACAACATAAATCAGACTTTGACTCTCCGGAATTCACACTGAGCTTATTAAATATTCTTCTACAACTGGTTTATTTCTACATGATAGAAAAAAACTTTTAATAAAGCGTTACACATCCGTATCAGATACAAATTGCCCAGATTCAACCTATGATTTAACAAGGCCCGTTACTTTCCTTCTCACCAACCGGGAAGTCCAAATTCACTGCAAATCTTATCCGATACCCTTAACGTAGGCATCCCTTTACGTAACCTGAATATTCTGCGGGCCACAAACTGCAAATTCAGTCAGTATGTTGATAAAAATGATATATAAGGCACACACACACAAAAACACTAAACCGAAATTTACAATTTTCTTACCTTGAAAGCTGCTGCTCCCCGAAACTGGCGTCTCGAAATTGATTTTTCTTAATATACTCTCTTTTATATTTAAGATACTCTTTCTCTTTACATACTCTTTCTTTTCTAAAGGTTTAAAAAACACTGTGCATTTGTCTTCAAAATATCTCTAATGCTTTGTTTGAGCTTCTCACAGTGCAAATTTTAACTTGCTAATGCATTAAGTCTGCCATTCCGTTGCTGGATGGGCACAACTGCAATATCTTCATTGCCTCTCTGGTAAGTCCGATGTTCCGTCCGATATCCTCCTCAAGATTTCTAAAAAAAAAATCCGTCCCTTCCATTACTATAGAAGAAATTCTCTCACCACTATATCTAACGCCAATGAGTAAATTTTGAATAGAATTCGTGCAAGTTGCAACCCATATCGGCTCGCTCGTAAAATCCTTTGCTACATTGGTCTCATACCCGTAATCCTGACAACCCAATATACACTTTTTTCATTTCTTCAGAAACTTGAAACTTTACAAGGATAACAACAACTCGGTTGCATGTAGTAGATCTGAACGACAGCTACTAAAATACCAAGCTGCTGCAAGGCATTTCACAAAACATCGGAATTATGCAGAAAATCCTCTCCCCTTAATCCGCATTCATTTCTCGTCTTACATCCATTATCTTATAAGTGAATTGTTACAGTTTCTTTTAAGAATGCAGTGTGATCGTAGACAATCCTCATTTGAGGGGCTAATCCATTGTTGTCAATGCATAGTTTTGCCTTAAAAAGAAAAAAGGAAAAATGTCACGCGTAGCGCATCCACACTACCTTGCAAGACCTGAGGGTGATCAGGGATGAACTTTATCAGTAGTACATATGATACCCTGTTTTTAAAGTCCATCTGCTACGCATCTACATAAGAGTTCGCTTTACTCAAAATTTGCAGAGTGAAACTCAGAACAAAAATGCGTTGAAATTGTGCTAATATCTGCTACCGTTTTTGACGTACGCTTTTTTAAGTTTGATGAAAAAATATGGATACTTATCAGCGATATCAATGTCATGTAAAGACGAAAACAAAACAAAAGGCACATAAAGAATATCCTTGAAATAAGAAATAACATAAGACATATGATGCAAGTCCTTTTCTTGACGTCATATATTTGCATACTTAGCCAATGCTCATTTACGATGCAGTTATAAGACAGGAATTCTGTGTCTGTAAATCGTCCAATATTCTATAGATTTTAATGACATTTGTGGCTATTTTGTAAAGTTCTTAATGACTAATACAGAGAGTATATCCCAAAATGTATTTTCCTTATCTCACAACATTTGTTTCTTTTTTTTTTTAAGGAGAAAGGAGCACGTACAACAACTAGTTCAGTCGGTTCAAATTGATCGCCAGCTCAAATTTAACACCAACTTCCTTCCTACACTGTCCATTTTCGGGATCAATGCCACCAGAAACTCATAAAGTAGCACATCTTATACGAATGGCTTGAGGGATTTCTCATTTCCCAAAAGTCTTACGAGATTGTCACGAAAATTTATTGGCGATAATCTTATAAGGGTTTCTTATAAGGGTAATATTTTAACTAGACCAGTACAAAAGATCATGCCACGGGGGTCTAGATTTGTTTGGAGAAGCGGATAAAAATTTATAAAGTGCACGACACTAATTAAACCTAGCGCCATCATCTGATGGCGGGTGGCATGCGTAAATGCTTTTTGTTAAAATACAGTTCAGAACGCCGGAAAACGCATGTCCCACGCATTGAGGTTAAATTTAAGACATCCTAATTTCGAGACGTTTTGTGTTACAATTTTAACTTTCGGTGATATGATTCTTCCAGTGCATATTTTTCCTCATGTAACTTTTTATCAATAGACAGATACACTCCTATTAAAGTAGAATAATCTGAACGCATGGTTACAAAATGGAAAGTTCCAAGGTTAATCAGCGAATGGGGAAAAATTACTCAGATGTATCAGGTAACCAGGGTTAGATACAATCTGGTGCAGTGTTTTGCATCTTTTGAAGTTGTGTGTTTCCCCCAGAAATCCTAGTTTCCCTTAATCTAACAATAATACTTTACTTCGTGCTGAACATTTTTTAACCTTTGTTACAATTTGTAATGTTACCATAACAAAGCGGAGTCTCTATTGCCCCTATAACTATTGTAAATGACTACGCATATGTATGAAGTATAATTTTAACAGAAGATAGTGTGAAATAGATGACCGGTGGCCTATACTCACAAAACATAACGGTAAAATAAGAACTCCATAACTTTTAGGTAAAATTTTACACACAGTTAATGTAAGTCTTATATTGTGTATATAACAATTTTACTAAAATGTAGTAAAATTTACCAAAATTATGTAGAATTTACATATACTGTTTACCTAAATTATGTAAAATAAGAACTCCATGAATTCTACATATAATTAATCGGCGATCGATGGATTTGACTCGACAAATGTTGAGTGGACGTTTTCGTATATACCTCTTGAAGACTTAATGAAGGCAAGGGGCTATTCCCTGGTTACATCTCTCTATATTTTTGGGTAAAGCGGACACCTCTCACGGAGCTGGGTCTTACAAAAGTCTTTCCCGTGCAAAGTCAATGGGGATAAAATTTAGCAAAGTTAGTATGTCTCTCGGGCAGATAGGCCCCGACGGATTTGAATAATGGAATATAATGGAATCACCAACGATTACTGTGGAGATAATTCTGTTATGTAACACACGACGGCATGAAAAAAAAAGACAATACTTGAAAACATAAGTATTCGAAATGAATAAAGCGCAATACTCATTACACGACACTCAATTCTTGTTGTCAGAAACGGCGCAGGTTTTTATATCATGGTTATGGTATGATTTGTGTTCATATGCTTTAAGATACATATTTTAATTATGCGGTGCTGGGTATGTTCGTATCAAGTCTTAACAGACATTCAGAAATACATGGGATGACATATGCAAAAATATACTGCCAAGTATTGCCGTCATCTCATAGTAGCATAGTTATAAAGCAAATTACCACCTTAATTTGTACCTGTTTTGACGCAAATATATCTAGCTTAATTCCACTAAATTATCACCAAAAAACAATAAAGGCGATTCAGTTTTACCAGCTTGTCCCGCGTAACCTTCAATTTTGAGTCTATATCCTTCATTTGGTGATATTGTGAATGTATCGTACACAGAATAACTCCACAACCCTTCAAAATCTCCCATGTCCACCCGGAGACTGTAATTCTTCTGTTCGGTAAGTTTTCCACTGACAGACCCAAATCCATTCTCGTAGTCAGTCCAGTTGAGATGGAAGTCAACAGTACCATCTCTTCGTCGCTGAAAAACCTTGACAAGCGATGATAATAAATACAAATATTCATGAACGGCCTCACATTGGGCAACATACTGTTATATAGATGAAGGCGTCCTTGAACAGCTCTTGGTTTTCTTCAACTTTTTCTGACTACTGAAGGGTACTCCAACTTGAACATCTCAGCAGAATTCGACAAAGAAGGAAAACTTATTCCGGTAGGCTACCAAACTTTCAAGGTGTTCAAAATATACTAAAGAAACTTTCACCCGACACAATTCTGATATTTAGGTAAGATTACAACACGTCGGAAGAATTACCACTGACAGTATACTGTGCTGTTGCTACGTAGATTTACGTACATTTACATTTAACATTCGAGCAGGTCTACGCCCTAGGCGCGGCCTAGGTAACGTTAGATCTACGAACTTGAAATCGAACGTTATTTCACTAGAAAATACTGTATCAGCCATTGTTTTGTGTAAGTTATAGCAGAATGAAAACACACTGTCGATCTACAGTTTCATTGTATTCATCCGCCTTCGATTGACCGTGGTTTACCAGAGTTGGGTTATCAGCGATTAACCCACGGTCACCTGACTGAAATGGGCCAATAGGAGTTGAGATTTCTTTCCAAGTATGTATGAATTCATGTTAAATTTGATCTAAAGTCTGTACGGTTAACTTACCTGACCCAAGGAGATTGCGATAATGCAAACTCCTAAAATACTTGTTTTCGACCAATACTAATTTTGTCACGGTTACTGCTTTGGCTCTATGAGGGAAGCAGACTCCCGTAGTTGAACGTAGGCCGTATGAGAACGCTTCGTTGTTTCGCTGCGTTACGACGCTGCGTTACGACGCTCAGTAAGTGCGTAAGTGCACTGCGTAACTTCGTCGCGTTACCCTGCCCTGCATAATCCCACGTTGAGTATGATGATCATATTCTGTAGTTGTGGTAAGCTATATGTGTAACCTTATAATGGTTCCCTAATTATTTTTTCAGAGATTGGACAGAAGAGCCAGAATATACCGTTATCAACTTTACCGATCCTCTTCAGTGTCAGCATTTCTTTTGAGTTTCTCCCGCGAAATCTAAGGTTTTCTATTGCAGTTCACACTAAACTTTTAGAGAAGTGACGTTACAATATTAACTACGTAGCAACTAAAGTCTCGAAAAGTGCAGGCAAAACGTGAATTTTACAAGCACTTAATTTATCATTTGATAAAGGCACTTAAAGGCACTTGATTTACAGAAGCCTTATTTTACCTCCGATTTTATACTGTTGCAGTGTCTGGTCAGGTGACAATAAATCTAATCATAAAAAGTAAGAATTTTTCAGGATAGAGTCCTTCAGGCACATGGTTTGATTTGCACTATGGGATTCAATCAGGACTGCTCTCTTATTACTTGTCGTAGATTGTTGAGTGGGTAACTTAACTTAAACTTATGACCCTTTGTGGGGTCCTGAGGCAAGGTCAGTGGAGGGTCCAGGGAAACGTAGCCCCCTGAACTTACTCTAAGGCTTGAGCATCTCTGGGTAAAAAATTAAGTCTCAAGGACTTCCTAGTACAGAAAGATATGAATATAAACAGGTAATAGACATACATATATGTATGCATTTGTTAGGTCACTTCAGCTGAATGGAGGCGGGGGTGGGTGAGGAGGTGGGGTATCTGTTGGGCAAAGTTTCTGACTTGGGAAAATGTCCCCCAATTCTGAGTGGCCGGAAGTTATCTGTGTAAATCTGGCTAAAATTTCTATCAAATGCAATAAAAGCATTGTTTGTGTCATTTGCCTGTACTAGGACATCACTCCAATCATTGTTGGGAAGCGCTTAGTGAAACTTAATGATTTTTTGTTCAAAACAGGCTGATTCCGAGAGAACAATGGCGTATTACCAGAAGACAAATTTGACTTGACAGAGCAGACTGTATGTGCATTCACCTTAGCATAAATATGAATATTGCTTAAAGTATGGATATTATGAAGAACAGAAACACTGTTCTTAGTAACTCTGATCGACACGCTAATAGTTGGGTAAAAATCACATGCAGAAAGGTTGCTAAGGAAATGGTTTACGACGACATAAGGTTTAATAACCAGACTGACTCCAGAGTTTTTCGATGATTGTCAAGTAGGGTATAATTATTTAGGTCTGTAAGTTTACAGATATTGTCTTTCAACCAAGTTTCAGTACAACCAATCGCAGTAAAGTTTTGGTCTAAAAGTGAAAGGTACCGTAGTTTTTATTACCATCGAAATTTCTGTTTAAGCTGCAAGTGTTGAAGTGAATTAATTGGATTATTTTGAAATGTACACTTGAGATTGGTCATGGGCGGATTGTATCATTCAATGAATGAAAACGACAGTATTGCTACTTTGAAAAGTAACAATCATTGGCATAAAAAGCAAACAGAAATGATATTTCGTAAATAACGGTTCTTACTATAAGCGCCGACGTAGAGAATATGCAACAAGTACCGGTTCCACTATGCGTATCAACACGTACCCATGAAGTCGTTGCTCCTTGCTCGATATCGGAAATTGTAATATTTGGTGTAAAGAGTACTGTATTTACAAAAAACCTTCAAGCTGATCGTCTCATTGCGGCGATATTGATCAGTTGTTTGGACTAACTCAAGATTCGTTAGTCTCCTCATTGACTTGTTCAAAGAAGTGTTCGGTTAAGGTAAATAAAAAATGGCATCCACTATATTACCTATATTACCGAATTTGACACTTTGTGTCGTTATTTTAGGTGAAATTAAAAAAAGAAATGTGAGAATGTACCACTTAAAAACCGATTTGTTTTTCTAAATTGACCGAATGGTGGAATTAACAGAAATACTGCACTTTCAATGAAATTTCAATGCTTTTATGCTTTCGTGTACGTAATCACTGTAATCATGCTTAGGCTATATTGGTCAATAAATTAGAACACTATGCGGCCACGTGGTATTGCTCTGCAGCTCTTGCTGACAGACGGTTTGTTTCCATTAATAATGTAAATTATGACACAAAACCTATTATTTGTGTGTTCGTCAGGTATTAGACTTACCCCAAGTCACCTTTGTCCGTTCTCTCCCAGCTATGTCAACCAGCATTTCTATGGTTCTGTCCTTTTTCTGCACCCCAAGCCCATAGCACTTTCAGGCATCTCAGGCTGCATCATTGCAGACGCAACAGTGATTTCTCAAATTCTCGCTTTCTACACGGAGTCGTAATACTGTTATACTGTGCTACCTTCATCAATTTCACTTTGACTTGAAATGCATTTTACTTTAGGAAATGTATGAAACTGCATTTTAAGAGGAAATGTATTCCTCTAGTACTTTGCCGCAGGGCCTCGGCAAGATTTGACCACGCTTCAAAGCAATTATGAAAAAGCATGCAAATATATTGACTGTTAGTGACGCGTGTTCAGCTTAATAGATTGTACGTAACACAACCCCACCCTTTAATCACCTTTTCAATTTTCAGAACAAGGTGACCTATGCAATGATTCAATGAAATTTGGTATTTCTTCGATTACAAATGCTTTGAAAGTTATACAAGAGTCGGTGGTCAGCATGTTGAAGGCTTCATTGTTGTGAAGGAAGTCTGCATACCAGGGATGCTGTACGCTACTTACGTTCTTCTTTTCTATGTGTTGTTGTGAATTGTTGCCAACTAGAAGGGTATCTGATTTTGTCGTTCTCACCAGGGAGGTTCTCACTCCATAGCCCCCTGTTAAATGTCTTGCTCCCACTTGCCTCCCCTCCCCCTGCCAAAAAACAAAAAAAAATGAAATTCGAAGGTTAAAAAATACAGGTCCAAATTTGTGAAAGACAAGAACTTCCCAAATTGTCATTGAAAGTACGAATTATTAGCATTTGCATGGAAAAAGGTCACTGACAATAGAGACGTTTTGAAATCTTTATGTAAAAGAAGTTTTGAAAACTTCACAAACGTACAACGCAGAAGCCTACTTATCCGAAAGTCCTTGGCATCGAACATATGGCTTGGAAGTTTTACCTCCAAGGTACTTCCATGCACCAGAGTGAAGACTGCTGTCGGTAGACTCAGGTTTCACTGAACACTCAGTAACAACCTCCTGCACAGAAGACTCTAGAAATAACGAGATGGAAAAAAACATAGTGGGCCACAGGTACAATGCAGTCAAAGACTGACCGTCAAATTGTGTAATAAACACGCAGGACGTGCAACGCAGTGATGAAGTGGTGAACGTGAACTTCACGACCAGCCTACACTAAAACGCTAGCAGGTCCCTCTTTGGCACGCAGCATAAATAATGATTTACATGTTAATATTCATCAGTGAATTATAAGCCAATGGAATTCTCTTATCATTCCCTCTACACCATTCGTAGTGGAAATGTAAATTTCCGAACCTGTGTTCAAAAAGTAAAGAAAATGTTAGCTGGAACTCACAATGCCAGAGAGACTTGGAAGTGCCATTTCCTGCAATATGAGAGGCATTTTTAACCAAGAATTTTCTCTGTACGCTAAAGGCCAACTGATGGTGGCGCTCCGCTTAGATAGTGTCGTTACTACTTGCCCCCCACTTCAACCCTTTGCTTCCCCCCTCAACTCCCCAAATGAAAAAGTCTGGCTACGTCACTGTTACTAAAAGTAAGTGAAAAATAGAAAGTTGATACAAAGACACACGTTTTCGAAAGATAACCAAGTAAGTTTTACTGAGATTACATGCGAATGAACACATTCAAAATGTGTTAATTGCAGTCTCAGCCAAACATTTGGTGGACAAAGCAGTTAAGCAAAGATACCCAAATACTGCAGATCGTACAAGCAACCTATGGGACGAATTTCAAACTTCATTGGTCATACGCAGTTTGAATTGGAACATGGGTAAGTTCAAAATGTATATTAATAGAAGTGTCTGCCATAGTTTGAACTTTCAAACGCTTGGGAAAGCATTACAATTGGTATAATTAGTATAACATAAATTTTTCAAAGAAATACTAAAGAATTATTGCAGGTATCACTGAATTTGTGTGGAAAGACTGACAGTTCAAGAAAGCTTGGAAGAAGCAAAATGGTAACACATGCACATAATCACATCATCCAGATACTGTCTGTGAGTCAATTTTCGTTACCAATCAAATAGTTGTGGGAATATTTTGCCTAATCCACGAAAATTCATCCTTCATCAAGTTCTTTCAAAACAGTCTTAATAGTTTCTGCTGAAAAACTATTGAATGATCAGTTTATAATTATGACAATGCTGTACCAGCTGGAGCTTTAACTTTACATCATCTGCATTCTATTGTTTCACGTTTTGCCATGTGTCCTGTTTTTTTTTTTCATAAGTGAATCATGGCTGCTATTAAGCCTACAGATACCGTTCTTTGACCAATTCCTTTTCCCTGTACATCTCTGAATGTATAAGAATCATATATTCACTGTATATATTGAAGAAAACGCGCCATGCAATGTATTTTCTCACCGCAATATCTCGATTACAAAGTTCTTTCCTTTAGGCTCCCTCAAGAATATGTGTAACTAAGGTGCTTGCTGTCCTTTGGGAAGCTTTCAATTTGATTATATTTTCCATTTCATGCAAAAAGACATGTCACGAACACTAACTTGCAAGAAGACACACAAAAAATTAAAACAAGTGTACTGTGTGGTATGCATAGGCAATATAGGTTGGTAGCAGCGGCAGAAAATGACGGGATGGTTTGGAAGCCAAAGTTTACAAGGGAGAAGCCCAAAAAGTGTTTACTACTTACATGCAAAAAGTCTGTCAAAAGAGATAAAAGTATAATAAGCTTGAATGATGTAAGTAACAATGGAACGAGAGTAGAAAAAGGCTTCTATAGATACGCAAAAATTCAAAGAAAATATGATCCATCTTAACAATTACCTCTGCATTTTAAATAATCGTATGGTTCCTTAAGTATTGTGGGAAGGTAACAGTGAGGTAAAAATGAGAATGAAAATGCAAATAAGTACACTTGTTTGTACTTAAATGTAAGGTAATTTAAAACTCTAGGACTCTTAGGCTGCTGAGATTATTAGGCAATTTGCTCGTCCATGTCCAATAAAGTCACCACATTGATGTAAATGTATATCAAATATACTTATTTAATTTTCTAGGATGAGGGTGCACGTACTGGAAAATTGTGTGAATTTGTATTTTAAAAAAAGCAGTTGTCTTAAATAGAAGCAAACGGTTTAAAGTAGGTCGGATATACACTACCTCTCATACGGTTGCACTAATTAAAATGAGGAAAAATAGGTGTGGATTCTTGAGGATATGACTGTATGAAAAATTTTTGATTTTAAATTATTCCGAAGATTATAGAAAAGGAGGTTTGACATTTGAATATGAGTGGAGACCACTTTAAGTAAGTTACACTAGAAATTTAATTACCTCAACACGCTCAAAGCTGGAATATGAGTTGTACTGGCAATCGCCTGGTCATCTACGTTTGTCCTTTTTTTCAGTGTTTCAACGAAGAAAAAGTATAAGGGAAAAGATTACCTGACACAAAATCTGAAAGACAGCTTTGCACTTATCGTCTAGATATTTGAACATGAAAAATTGTCTCAACATTTTTGTTTCCTCTACAAAATTCAGATTCTCCAAAAAGTAGAGAAGTAAATCACCGCTCCTTCAAATGAAAACAAACCAATGGAAATGGATACGAATATTCATTTATGTAGACATTGACCTTAAACAATGTATTTTGTACTGGCTATGACATATTTTATGGAATTTCATTTTTACTGACGAATGGTCAACTCATATTCCCAGCTTTAATTTCAGAGTTATCAAGGAATATGTTTATGTTCTGAAAGCTATATGTGGTGGGTGAGATGGTTTCATCAATTTTGTAAAGACAACTTGTTACGGCTCTTGTGTTAAGGTAAAACAGGAGACTAATTTGCCAATTAAAATTTTATAACTACGACATTTTGAATAGTTTTGTATTTGTACAAGATACTTGTGTCATTTGTAAAAAAGAGTTAAAGTGTAATGAGCTTGATCACAATTGATAATATCAACATGAACAAATTGAAACTATCTTCCTTTTCATGTTTATGTTTAACATGCTGCTTACATATAAATCAGCAAATAAAATGGGGGTGATAAACTAGTGTGATGATATGAGGAACGTATATCTTTTATGTCTTTTACGTATGTCTTTATTATTTTTGTACATCTTTCTCTTAATTGCAGAGGTTGATGGCTGCTATTCAAACATGAAAAAATAGCAAGACTAAACATGAAAGAAAACCAACACGATTGCATCGAAGTATTGCAACATTGTTACTACTGATGTTACATCAAGAAAGGAATGTTACAGGATTCTCCTTTCTTTGACATATACCATTATTACTACTTGATCTACTACATTATGTAGTACAACACATATTTGTAATATATACTTGCTCCATTCTGTCAATTACAGAGGTCGATGGCTATTATTCAAACATAAAAACAGATCATTTAACAAAAAAATAGCAAGACTAAACATGAGAGAAACCAAGAAGATTGCATCGAATATTGCAACATTGCTAATACTGATTTT
Organism: Stichopus chloronotus; assembly: GCA_021234535.1. Classification (NCBI taxonomy): domain Eukaryota; kingdom Metazoa; phylum Echinodermata; class Holothuroidea; order Aspidochirotida; family Stichopodidae; genus Stichopus; species Stichopus chloronotus. The sequence goes on from CM037835.1 coordinate 17,488,186, forward strand.
ACATCAAGAGAGGAATATAACAAGATTCTCTTTTTTTTGACATATACTATTACTTGATCTAGTGCATTAAATAGTACAACACATATTTGTAATATATATTTGCTCCAAGAAACAGTTTTACATTTAAACTGGATATCAAGATTTTCCAAATTCATTTAATTAGGATAGTTAGTTGTGACATACATCTTACATCAACTCTGCAGGTAAAAATCAATGAACAACCCAACAACATTCGTTATTCAAGCTTGGGGAAGGAATCAAACACTTACTACTCTTAAATATCACCTATGGGATATCGACATAAGAAAAACTATGAAAAAATTAACAATTTATCCTTTCTACTAGGGACATGACAGAATAAGTCATTGGCAAATCATTCTTATCACACATCCATTAAAAACATATGGTTACACCTGATTTGGAGAAACAGAGAGCAAAATATATGTAAAATGTTCATCACAACTAACTATATTCTCCTTTAACTCTACAAATTCTTTCAAATTTCAGAATTTGAAAGCAACACCAGAAATCGAAAAGCACATGTAAATCTTAGAGCTGGACGAATAAAAACGAACTTGACATTGCTCTGCATAACGTAAAAACAAAACAGGCAGAAAGTGAACCATTTTTGGATTGTGTTTGTAAAACGATATATAGTGATAATTACAATGGTTGGTATTAAACAGGAAATACCTGCACTGTTAATGTTATATATACACCAATCAGGGAAGAGGAGTGTAATGAACCTGAAACACGAAGTCCAATGCTACAGGATTTAAATACAACAACAACAACAACAACATAGGAACAAGAATTCAGGAATACTGTGTTCTTTCGGTGATGTGTAGCACACAATAGTTTTCATAAACAAACCAATTGGGCTATTACGAATGGTATACGTACATTCTGACGTGACACATGCCAAATGCTCTAGTCAATATAGTCCATCGTGTTCCATGTATGAGACTGGTTCAACCTTACAGTTTTTGTATGTTTACAAGATTTTCATTGCTTGGCCTCTGCTGACTTCATTTGAATTTTTACTTTAACCAAAAACAAAAACGGTTTTGAATTTAGTGTAATTGATGTGTATGCTCGATTGGGCCAAGTTTTGGCTGTAATTGATTGTTTTGAGAATGTCTGATACAACTGGAAACCAGAAAGTCAAATGACTTAGTGATTCCTTGCCGATATCTACTTTTTTCATACACACACAATCACTTACCAACAAAAGCAACTCAGTGGAGAAGGGAAGGGACCATGTCAAAATGAAAAACACCAGAAAGCCAAAAGACTTTGTGAATCCTTGCAACATGGTTATGTTATAACAAACATGAATTATCCACATGACAAGTCTGAGATCAGTTTGACCTCTCATGACCTCAAATGACCTTTGATCTCCACCCAAAAACAATAAGAATCATCTACTCAATATGACCAACCAACACACCACGTATGACATCAGTCACAGTTACCCTTCTAGAGATAATGTGTTTACAAGGTTTTTACAGTTTGACCTTCGATGACCTCAAATAACCTTTGACCTCCACCAAAAACAATAGGGATCATCTACACAATATGACCAACCACACATTAAGTATGACATCAGTCACAGTTATGCTTCTGGAGATATTGTGTTTATAAGGTTTTCACAGTTTGATCTTTGGTGACCTCAAATGACCTTTGACCTCCACCACAAACAGAGATCATCTACTTAATATGACCAACCCACACACCAAGTATGACATCAGCCACAGTTACCCTTCTGGAGATATTGTGTTTACAAGGTTTTTACCATTTGACCTCTGGTGACCTCAAATGACCTTTGACCTCCACCACAAGCAATAGGGATCATCTACTCAATATGACCACCCAACACACCTTGTATGACATCAGTCACAGTTACCATTCTTGAGATATTGTGTTTACAAGTTTTTCACATTTTGACCTCTGGTGACCTCAAATGACCTTTGACCTCCACCAAAAACAATAGGGATCATCTACTCACTATGACCAACCCACACACCAAGTATGAGATCATTCATGGTTACCCATCTTTAGATATCGTGTTTACAAGCAGCGTCACACACACACACATACACGCGCACGCACACACACATACACACCCTCACACACGACATCACCATCGCATAGATTCCTTCGGCCTTCGGCAAGGAATCAATAAAGGGAAAAATTAACAGATTTAAAACGGCTAGTTTTACAACCGAGAGCATAACTGTGGAGAGGTGGAGGGAGTGGTCAACTTTAGATTACTAGCTGTTCCTTTAAAGTGATATCATTCAAATATAGATTACAGTAGTTAGTTAAGTTTAAACATCTTTGACAAATTGCTATGGTAACGTTGCAACTTGAGGCATATCTGGAGTATCATAAAGTTGACCAGGTCTCTTAACTTTTGATGAAAACGTAAAATATGTTCCACAAAAACTTTATTGGTTAGTGAGCACTTAAAATGGTGAAACTTTAACTTTGTACCAAAGTCGATTGGCACAGAGGAGCAGGCATACAAAATTATTCTGGATGTAATGTAAACATGTCTTCAGCACAGTTCAGTGAAATATCTAAAGCACAAATTACGTTTGCAATTATTTGCATTAAGTAGTATTTACAGCAAGAGTAAACTGGTAACTAACTGGTACTACATTGAACTGCTTTAAACATTCGTAGTAAAATGGATCTGGTTCTATATACAATATGAATCGTCTCCTATACTGATACTAGAAGTAACTGTTCTAAACTTGCCCAATGAAAATAATTAAACAGCACTTTATTTATCATATGAGTTGTCGTTCAGCTGGTACTCATGTCAATTGCTTTAAACTTGTGAGAATACAGATCATTCGGTAAATTGGTACTTGAGTACTTGGGTTATAATTTTGCACACTGAAAGTGATTCAGCAGCATTATATTTCATGAATTAAATGCCTTTCTTTCAGTATTTCAACACACTGTCCTTGGCTGCCACGTGCTTTGTCTAGCATTTTAGTTATACCTGACATCATAAAATCATTTTGTGAGGCCTTACAATATTTTTCATACCCATGTAGAAAGAAAAGCCATTGCTCTCTGGCCTCGGCCTTTGGCCAGTTGATGTGGATATACTGTGATGCACATCTGTTTACCAAAAAGGTGAACCATTCACTCATGTGTTTAAACCACTGAAACATACCGAACACGTCAATAAACATGACATTTTGACTTTCACAACCAATAAATGTGTGTTGATCCACAACCGAGATGATTTTCTGGACACTGTTTGGGTTTCTCGATACCCAAGGTATTTGCAAACCATACATCGTGTTCCACTCGAGCTCTATGTCTAGTTCAAAGAAAGCATTCTGAACTACAGCTTGGAAACGACGGTACAAAGGTAGAAGATATTCTTCACAATGAAAAAAGAACATAACTATCGTCACAACATGGGATTTGATGTCGAATTTTTCCATCACTTTGTTCAGTGTTTCCAACAGTCTAGTCTGACCACACAGGCAAACTGTGGATCCGGGTGAGGGGCACTTACAGCAGGTTAAGGTACTCAAGAGAGGCATGGGACCCATGATTGCGTGCCCTATAGATGAATGTTTAAGAAAGCCATTCCCAGTATAGCCCTCTATACACTTGGCCACGTCGCACACACCACCGGGTACCCTCATGATAAATTCAAGGTAATGCAATTTGAAATTCATTGGTACAAAGCAAGTGATATCCTTTGGATCGAGTTGGTCTGACATTGGATATGAGTAAGTGCTAATTGATATCCCACAGTAAGATCCTTGAGGAAGGACAGACTCGAGATCATCCCAGAATTTGCATCTCTCCGGCTTGCCATATAATGCACCGACTTTAAAAAGAGACAATAAAACTTCATCCAAAAAGAGGTGAGTTTTGATATTTGGATTCTGTTTTGCGAAATCAGAGATGTAGGAAACGATGGTAGTGTAAAATTCTTCAGATGATACCATTCTTTTCCCCTTTTCATCAGGAATTTGCATCGCTTTCAAAATTTTATTAAATTGCAAAATTTTGATTTTCCCGCTTTTCAAACTTTCTTCCTTGACAAAACGTTTTAATTGATCAGCAGATTTGTAGGGTTTGTCAAACTTACACAAGTGATAGTTGTCAATGTCTGAGCATGAAATGATAAAAGCAACGCATCTCTCATCCTCTTCTACCAACATTTCGGCTTTTTTAGCTAACACCAAACTCTTTCCTGTTCCATAATCCCCTGAGACTACAAAGTACTTATCTTTTTGTCTTATGATAGCAAGTTGAACTGGAGTAAGGAAAGCAAATTGAACCATCTTACCTATCTCCCTGATGCCTTCATCATAGGTCCTAAGAGTGATCTTTGAAGCCAAACCAACATATCTCCCACAAATAATTTTATATTGCACCTCATCCATTACCTCAATCTTGTCATTGCTACAAGGAGAAATCCTCTCCTTCAACCACCCGGAAAGGTTTTGCATGTCATTCAGTGTTAAGATATTCTTGTGATGTGTACTGCAAATGTTGAGTTCATCAAGGTCAACAGACTGAAGATGTGGCAAGGCAGCAAAGCCATAAACTGGAAGTGACTGGTGGACGAACTCAAGATCTCTGTTACTCTCCATAAATACAAATTTATCTTTCATTACCTGTTCCAATGCCTTACTAACTGCTTGCAGTTTAGTTTTCTTGTCTGACTCAGATGAACAGGCCTTGACCTGAAAGAAGATGACTCCCAACTTTCGGTGAATGACGATAATGTCATGATCACCATTTTGTGCCGTCACCAACTGATGTGTGTCTTTTAAATTCGTGAGATACTTTCGATACTGAAGGTTGCTAATCACAAACATACCGCCAGGAAGTTCGTGTTCACAGAGGATCAACATTTTTACCAGAGACTCAACTGCCCAGACCCCTTTTCTGTCACTGGTAATTTCCCTGATGTCTTTGCTTGTAAGTCCCTCACAACGTTCGAGACATTGGTTGGAAACGTAAGCCAACCTTCCAATTTTCTCAGTAATCTTCTTCCCACTTTCATTGTCTATCTTTGTGCGCCGTTTGAACTCATCACACATGATAAGGACAGGGGGTACCCTATGGGCCTGACTGAGGTTTGGGAAGTAATCCTCCAGGTAACCGACCGTTGCATCATAAAAAGTCTTACCATTTATCCTGCAGTATTCAGTGTTGTCCTTGGAAGAGAAAACACTGCACCTCAATTGCACATTCATCTTTGGGCTCCAAAAGCAAGTTGCTAAGGGACACAACTGATGACACAAGACATTAACAGTATGAGTAAGCTTGTCAACTGTGCATTCAAATCAGTAAAATTATGACAGATACCCTATATGTAGTAAAAAGCTAGGCTGCACATACACTGTGTGCCACCATTAAAATGAGTCAACAAATGCAGATTTAATATCCTCTCAGAAATAACATGTGAAAGTTGGTCTCTGGCAAAAATAGGAGTTCTGAGCACTAAATATACTGCATTTAGAGGCTAACTTGATTTACTTAAAGGTTGTATGACATACGTCTAGAAAAGAGAACCCTTCATTCAGAAGTTGCAAAGTAAAGCCATGAATGAAAATTCGTTAGAATTTTGTTTAAATTTTTACCGCTTTTGAGATATGACTTTTCAAAATTTGAGAAAAATCCAAAGCAAATGACGTGGAATCGTTGCACAGTGCACAATATTTCTTTTGTTAAGCTTATGTATTTTGCCTCTTAATTACCGAGTTCCACATTGGTAAGTGATACCGATATTTTTGAAGGAGAAAATACATGCTTCCAAAATAAAACCCTCCGGGCATATAAAATTCTCAAATGTCCTTGACATAAAGGTTATACAAACGAAAGGATTGATATAGGACATATCATGGGAGTCCATCTCCTAACGTCACAAATTTGCATACTTAGCCAATGTTTATTCATGATACAGCTGTGAGACACTAACTTTTCTGTAAATTGGTCAATCTTTGACGATTTTGGTGGAATCTGTGACTATTTTTAATCTGTTCAATGCTTAATTGACTCAATGCCCCAAAATGTCATTGTCATGTCACACGGCCTTTAAGCTTGTCAGGATCTATTTTTGATAATGATACCATCATTAAGTTAACTCACCTGGATTTCATTTTGCTTCTTCAGCAAAGGGTAAATTTTATCACACTGTTTGTTGATGCTACGGTTTATTGTCTATAAAAGAATCACATCGACACACATCATTGTGTCTCTATTAGGTATTCTGCATAAGTTGTCTTACCTTACCAACTTTCTTTAAATTATAAAGAACTATATCTAATGAACAATTCACAGAATCATATCTTCCAAAGACACTACTAGCAAATATATACGTTTCTATGTACATTTGCGTATTTGTATTCAGTTTACATTGGCATATAAAGCTTAGAGTAGCTACTGTGTAACATTCATTATCAAAACTTTACCAAACTTGAGACAGCAAATTCTCAAAATTGTGGAATGGAAACAATTAAAAGTGCACTCCTGCACCCCAAATCGGCCACTACCAGATTCATCTCATTAAACTGACCGTCTTCTTACGTGGCAAGTGGATCATTTTTTTTTCAACTCATCAAAATTCAGGAACACATATCAGTCCAAGATTTGCATTGGACAATTGAATCTCAATCTAGACAGTGTACTCATCTGCAAGAAATGCCAAATTAATAGATGCGTAGAAGGAGCATGCAAATTAAAACAAGATTCATCTCAGCAAAATCACAATTTTCGAAAAATTGACATTTTGACTACTTATATTAACTAGTCAAAATGACAAAAGTATGAAATTTTGCGACTTGATAAACTTGACAAAAGGGCCGAATTTGGAAAATTATCATTTTGCCGGGATGACTAGCATCTCTTCGAAATGGCAAAATTAAGAAACTTGTCATTCTGCCAAGTTTGAACATCTCGTTAAAATTCCAAAAATATATATAAAAAAAAACATTTTGCGGAGATTGTGCAACTCGCCAAAATGGCAAATAAACCATAGAAAATGCATTGTGGTTTCGATGTTCCTATTACGAGAATTTTTTTTCTGAATCTGATATAATAGCGTTAGTATGTGTCACATGTGTGCTGTACAAGCATCCTTTCTCCAAAGTAAATTTTACCAGCTGTTAATTTTGATACCGTCGGTGTAAGTGTCAATGCCGTGCCCACGTATGCCAGGTATATCGACGCAGCTTATTTACAAGGTTTTCACACTTTGACCCTTGTTGACCTCAAATTACCTTTGACCTCAATTAGAAACGATAGCGTTCCTGTACTCTATATCATACACATTCATACTTCAAATGACATCTGCCTAAGCTTCCATGTCTTTAAGGTTTCCACAATTTGACCCTTGTTGACCTCAAACTACCTTTGACCTCAATTAGAAACGATAGCGTTCCTGTACTCTATATCATACACCTTCATACTTCAAGTGACATCTGTCTAAGCTTCCACGTCTTTACGGTTTCCACAGTTTGACACCTGTTGACCTCAAATGACCTTTGACCTCCACCAAAATCAATAGAGATCTTGCACTCGAAGTGGTACACATACAGACCAAACATGAGATTTTTCCAAGCTTCACTTCAAGTTGAGATATCGTTTTTACAAATTTTTAACAATGTAACCCCTGTTTACTCCAAATGATCTTTGACCCCCACCAGAAACGATAGAGTTCTTGTACTAAATATGGCACCTGTCCAAGCTTAACTTCTTGATATATTGTGTTTACAAGGTTTTCACAATTGACCCGTTGACCTCGAATGACCTTTGACTTCCACAAAACAATAGGAATCTTGTACTTGATGTGGTACACCAACAGGCTAAATATGAGGTTTGTCCAAGCTTCCCTTCTCGAGATACTGTGTTTACGATGTTTTCACAACTTGACCCCTGTTGACCTAAATGACCTTTGACCTTCACCAGAAACAATAAAGTTCTTGTACTTAATGTGGAACAACTATTTCCTAAATGTAGAACCTGTTGAAGCATTACTTCTTGAGATATTGTGTTTACAAGGTTTCACAGTTTGACCTCTGTTGACCTGAAATAATCTTTAACCTCCACAAAAATCAACAGAGATCTTGTATGTGATGTGTTGCACCTACATATTGCATATGAAATCTGTCCAAACTTCCCTTCTTCAGATATCGTATTTACGAGGTATTCAAAACTTGACCCCTGTTGACCACAAACGAAATTGGGCCCCCACCAAAAACAATAGGGTTCTTATACTCAATGTGTTACACCTATGTACTAAATATATGATACCTGTCCAAGCTTCCCTTCTTGAGGTATCGTGTTTACAATGTCGGTGTCACAAACACACATACACCCACATACATACGACTACATGCCGCGTGATTACGTAGGTTACGATTTCATCGAAGCCAAAAAAAAAATTGTCTTTTTGCCAAGATCTAACTAGTCGAAATGACAATTTTCCAAATTTTGCCATCTTGATGAGATACTAGATCTCATCGAAGTGTCAATTTTCCGAGGTTTTCCACTTTGGCGAGTTGGTCTAACCTGGCAAAATAACACTTTTATGAATTTTGCTATTTTGACAAAGAGTTCATTTCGTCAAAATTGCGGGCACTCAATGATCAGTTAGCAAAATGACAATTTCAGGAATTAAAACATTTTGACAACAACTTCTTCTAAATCTGCATAATGGCAATTTCCGAAACTTAAAAAGAAGCGGAGCAACGTCAAAATGTCTTTTTGACGAGTTTATTAAAATAAAATCAAAATGTCAATTTTACGAAAATTTTTGTCGAGATGGTTCCTTTGTCTTTTGTATGTTCCTTCTATGTATGCTTCCATAAAAAGTACTTTGCAACCGGGCTTCAAACCCAATATGCAGGCAGAATGAAATGTCAAACCCAATTCTACTGATGCTAAAATCTCTACTACCTTTATGCCCAATAAACACAAAATGGTGTTTTGCCATGTATTTAATTCATGTATTTTATGTGTTTTTATTGATGAAAGGAAAATCGTTTGGAATCACAGTAACAATATATCTTATTCAACTGAATATCAGTACAATCAAGAGACACAATATTTTTGTTTCACTAAGAATTTATTTTTAAGTTTGATGCAAAAGTCCTACACTTCCAAAAGAAGTATTATTTTCATAAAATTCAAAGACATACATAGTGCTGCCTTATTGGTAACATTGTAGGTAATGATGACATGAAACAATACCTACACCAATTTTTGTTAAACAATCATTTACATCATCTTCTAGTTCGCTGACATGGTCATTAAGCTCACTCTGTGTAAGAAAACAAAAGAAAAGAAAAAAGAAACAGTTCGGTCATGATTGCACAAAAATGTTTAAAATGAAAAAGGTAATGTATAGACTCAATTATTAAAAAAAGTAAAGGAGCATTGCAAAAATCTTGAGATACCACCAAGCAGGCCGCTTATCTCTTTATGTATCTTTCTTTAAATTACATGTCGTGATAATTTATCTCTTGCAGAAAATTGGGTACATGCTTATTCCAAGGACACTAGACTATCAAATATTCAGTATTCAACAAACTGCATATGTCAATGGTTAACGTTTACCAGAAGGCCTACATGCATTAAGTCTTTCGATGAATTTATTACACAATATCAAAACTGAATGTTTACGCTGAGAAATAGGTCTGAGTCTGTAGCACAAATTTGGAATTGGGTACCCGTTCGCATTTCCCAGACGGCGGGTAACCGGTACTCGAAACAGGACTAACTCTGAAATTAGTATTCCTAGCCATGAGTGGATGAAAAAATGAACTTGATGTGCACCATGCTGTAGCCTATGTGGGCACACGTATCCCCAGCAGCACCATCTTTCTACAAATTGAAACCTGGAATCTAAATATTAAAGGCGGGTCGGGATGATAAACAAATTATCACAAATGTCTCTTTACATAACATGAACTCTGTAAGTGACAAATAGTTGGTTCTTCACTTTCAGATCCGATACAATGCGCAATTGCTGAAAGGGGTTAGGCTATTTGACATTTCACCATATTGCAATAGAATATGACTGTTGGAAATTTTTTGAAGGCTTCACACGATATTTTCCATTTGTTTTCACCAGAAATTCTTCTGTATTTTTAACATGGAAAATCAATGTTAAACGTTTGACTCACATGACATTTGTGACATTTTGCGAAGAATTGTAAGGCAAATGTAAATGTGTTTTTACTGATCAACCTTTAGTTATGATGAAATGGTTTTCATCATAGGTCACACTTCGTTATTCACAGTAAAGACTTGATAGCACTGACGATCTCGAATCGTCGGTTTATATCAACATGGAATGTCACAGAATTTACAGAATTTAGAAAGTCCAAACTTGAATTTTCCTTTTTTCTCACAAAATCAGGTTTCTTCTACCAATCCGATTCAAACACTGCCACAATGCTACAGCTAGTAGTAGTACCTGCATGTGTACATCTGTTGTCATACGTCATTTAGAGACCTGAATGAAAGCCAATTGTTGTTTAACCTACGGCGCAGACGCTGTATGAGCCTCCCAGGAGGTGGCGCTCCCTCAGTTATCATAATACACCTTCTCTATCCACTATCGCTATACCCGTAGGACTGAAGTGGCAGTTGTGGCTATACCTGAAGGCCACGTATTTTACATACCACGAAAGTGGGATTTTTGAATCTTGAAGTAGGATTTTCTTTTGCACGAATGACACACACAGAATAGCATGCCATGCACTAGACCGTTTTTTTTTTTTTTTTGAGGCAGGTTCTCTTCTTGTTCATTTCAGTTTTGGCAAATCGTATCACATGTATAATCTATGTTCGGTCTGGCAGCCGGATACCCGGCCGACACAATTCTAGCAAAAATCGTGGGCAAAATATTCTGCACCACTGTGTATATGGCAAAGACAGGTCATTCTAGTCTGGCAGCACAAGAATAAAACTGTCCATGCTTCCCAGCATGAGATCTGGTGTTCAGACGGGTTTCATTCTTTGAATTCATGATGCCCCATAGATGGCACTTGACTTCCATAAAAAAGGATTACGATACTTCATTAAATATGACACATCGTCAACATATTACCCAAAATGACAAGTACAGTATCAACGTTTTCTATCTTAAGATATTGTAATTACAATATTTTCGGGAGCATTATCAAATGTTACTATTTTTTAGATACATTGGTTGCAATGTTTATGTTATTGACCTTTGGTGACCTCAAATGACTTTTGACCTTTAACAGAAAGAAAAAGCCTGTTCTTCTTAATATGACACAAGTATACAGTAAGTGTTAACAAGAGCCCAAAGGCACTTTGGTTTCTTACGTTAAGATGCTTTAACTTTAAAGGGAAATACTGTAGGTCGTTTAGAATATATCAACATGGCATACAAAGAAAATAACTTTAATCTTTGTTAAACCATTCACTCTCATCAATAAACATCTGCAAAAGCTTCATCATCCCCTCAAAACTTTATGCATGTCATGAGTAACGTAAGATGCATTATTTGACTTTTGAAAAGTTTGGGTTAACAAATTATTCTTGAGCAACAAATAACTGAATTTCTGTCTGTGAGAAACTTACATCTTGACAAGAAGGCGATGTCCTACCTTTTGAATAATTTATCCTTCTATGTCCATAAACATTGGTTTTAAAATGGTTGTTTTCTGTAAAGCAAACACCTTATAGCCCTTTTTAAGGCCAAGTGGGGTCAACTGCAGTCATCATATGCATTTGACATAGACGAACAACATTTTCAATTACACCATCCCCTTAAAATGTTTTGCTAGATAAATATAAACAAACATCACTTTCCGATCTTTTGACCCTTTTATATTAATGAGATCAATGCTACTCTATTTTCTCCACCTACCAATCTATCTTAACTTGAAATTGTGTCGCTATTTGAACAATGGACACCAAGATAAAGCACCACAAAGAGATTCACTTTTTTGCCTCTTGTGATCCCAAATGACCTTCGACCTCCACCAAAAATAATAGGGCACATCTACTCAATGTCATACATGTACACACCAACTTTGGAAAACATTCACCACTAGGTTATCGAGTTATCGCGTAACCGACCACGCATTCTTATCCGTCACACACCGATATACATACGCACGCCACAGTGATTGCAAAGGTTTCTTCGTTAACGCACGGAACAAAAAACATCCATTATTCTTAGCTGGAGATATCAAGCGCTTGATATGGAACTAACCGTTGTTTGTCTAGCCAGTTCCCAGGCCTTCATTAGTGTTTGTTGCCATTGCTTGTGCAATTCATCCCTCTCTCTTCTCAGCGTGATTAATTCTCGAACTATCGATGAGATGAAAAATGGACAAGTCCTTGCTTTTGTGGTTTTTGTGGTTCTCATGACTAATAACTGTACAAAATTCAATTAACAAACTGTCTAATACACTGACAAGGCAATACCTTTTGCACTGATCACACCTTTGCATGTTAAAATGAAACTAAAATGAAACAAATCAGCAGAGTGTGTATACTGCTTAACTGGTAACATATTAGTACTACTCTCTGTACAAAAGTACTAGTACGTGCACAGACTTGTATATTTGCAAACTAGAAACTTTTTAGAGTCATAAAGAAGAGACTGATCTCACGTGAGATTAAATAATCAGTCCTCTTTAATAGAGCTTTCCAAAGCAGTCCTGAGACCAGAACAGGTTAGGCTGAGTTATGACTGCCAATTATCTTCATAATAGTGAGTCTTTCCACTTTGAAGGAGCTTCTAGATATATGGAATTCTCCTTGCAGTTGCAAAATACCATTGGACACACATACACAAAAAAATAAAAAGGGAACTGCTGGTTTCTTTGGGTTGCTTAAAGAGTCATCATATAAACAGAATACTTCTGAATCTGTAATTTGGTAAAATCAATTAATTTTTTTGATCAAGCATTCCTTTCAGTTTTTTTCTTACTATACAGTATAGACCTAAGTTAGGCATACACAATACCAACAAGCATTTCAGTACTATTAATTGCTAGAATTCAATGCTTTAACTTTAACTGTGATCAAATTTAAGATGAAAAGAGAAACTTGATTTCCACAAAATTTGTGTCCATTTCATAACTGAACAGGCCTTCATGTTTTCTGAGCTACCTGCATAAACTATCCAGAGAATTAAAAATACTAGATCAACAATGTCTAATGATACTGAACATTTACCTTTCTTTTCATTTGCAATACAATTTTGATATCCATTTAATACAATTGAAAAGACTAATGAATCTTGCAAACTCGTATTACACTCATTGTGTCATTTCTGATAGCATGCTGAAATGATGCCGCTAAAACTCCTGTTTTCAAAACCACACTAGGACAAAGGATAAATGATATTTTGCTTGTTACGAATTTGTACCAACCAACCCACTTAGATAGGTAACAATAGCAGAGTCAAGTGGACGTCAAATTTCTAGGCACTGTAGTCATATCCTTGCAGGAGATCTGTACAATGCGTAAATGAAAAGGGTGGAAGTTGCTTTTACTTCTTACAATGCCCAGCCCGGCAAATGTTGCAATACCCTTTTGTCAGCAAATCTTAAACCAGAGGAAAGCATTCAAACTACACACAAACCTTGCTCTGCTAATGGTTCCCCACCACTGACAGCACTGGTCGTAATACGGCAGTCAGCTTCAGAGACACGTTCAAACACAAATGGAGGGCCAGAGAAAGCTAAAAAAGATAAAAAATGATAGAACTAATAGGATGAAAGCTGGTATGCTTGGGTTTTTCAAGTATGCAGTTGGTGCATGCAGTCCTCAGACCAAACTTGAAGGTAATCATCATCGGACGTGAAATTGAAATATATAAGCCACAGGCCTATTCCACACTTGTGTGGTCTTTCAGGGTCGTAAAATAACTACCCATCAAGGATATTAATGAATGTACTCTATACGTGTGTATTTAATGTGATGGCCAGGGATGATAATATCATAATCTGTAGTCGTTCAGGATTTGATCTGCAGGGGACAACTTCTGGTTGATGGTTTGATTTGCTTTCAAGACAGAAAAAAAAACGAAAAAATGAAAACAATCGATTTGTATAATTGTTGAGATTAATTCTCTCGCATAGAACATAAACTGAAGAAATAGAAATAACCATTCTACACAAATGACTTACAGGGAATTATACCAATTTATGCTTAGTAGGCCTACTGCTCACTGGGAAAATTCTTCATGTTTGTTGAGGATAGCTTAGCATATTTTCCATTTTAATCTGGTAAAGCGAAATCTGTACAAACACAAACATCTCCAATTTTTTTAGATGTGAGAGTTGATTGAGAGAGAATCTCTCTTTGTGTATCATCTCAAACATGAGAGCAGGCTGGCTAACATGAATGTCGTATGAAGCTCTCAGTGTACATATTCAACTACAATACTCTTGTTGCACTGTAGGGTGCATGGATTCACAATTGTTTGTTTGTGAGTGGCACACTGTATTCACTCATTATTGGAGGGTCTTACTCATTAATCTGAAGGGCTTACTGCTTATGACGTTCTCTTAAATAGTAATACGACAGAATGATTGGTTCGTATTGACAATAGCTTTAGTTGGCATTGACAACCAATGTATTTGTTTTTTTTAATTCAGCGTTTAGGGTTGGAAAAAATAGAGGAACACTGTAGACATTAATATCCAAGGTTTTGATTGACAGTTCGGGGAGGCGTCTCGCATCCATTGCGTCCCCAAAATGTCTGTAGGGTACACTGCCCCCCCCCACACACACCCTCCTCGAACCCCAATGGTCCCCCTGTGTATTGTATAAATTATATGAGCTACTCCGCAGACCTTTCAAAGTTATAAATTTATTGTAATCGTTACAAATAACTCACCATTAAATGATGCCATTCCAGGGTTGAGACATCTCTAAAATAGTTCAAAAAGTAATTTTCTTTGTCGCGCGGCAAAACCGACTCACTACTACAAGCCTAACAGTAACAAATACGTTGAGCCTTGACAGGGAAACATAGCGAGTGCGGCCTAACTATAGGTCTATGCATTCGAATGCCATATGGCCAATCCAATCGTCACTCGTTAGGGCAGTTAAGCTCTGGTACCGATTTCCTTGATGAGTTTGATTGAAAATCTGTCAGTTGCTTAATGAACTGATCTTTGATTTAGATTGGTTTAATTTCGACACGATACCACCGTTACAACGACTCATGTCAATAGTATATTAAGTCTTTCAGTCTTTGATGTAAGTGCCACCACAGACTACGCTCAAAATACCAATGATTGGAAAACCCCGAAAGTAGCAGTAATTGCACAATATGGGAATCCCCACTTTCATTGGTCAGCAAAAAGCCTTTCACAATCTCGACTGCGCATGCGCGTATCCTCAAAATAGGGAGGTAACACGATCTCGTACCTAAACCACATATAATAAAAACCTAGGCTTATTTACAATGTATTCAAATCTAAATTTAGAACAACTGGGTTCACACTTACAATTCTGGGTCTTGAATGGCACGTGAATCGCCCTTTTCGTCTATAATCTGTCTGAATGTATGTCTAAATATATGTATTGTGAGCAAAGTCGCATCCTTGAATCACTGATTGCGTGAATGGAGGTCAAAGGTCATCTGAGGTCATCAGGAATCAAACACTGACACTCTTTTCAGCACAATATCTCAAGATACCAATAATGGATAGTCTTACGTAGTATGTGGGTTGGTCATATCAAGAAGAGAAACCGTTTGTTTTTAGTGGAGGTCAAAGAGCATCTTATATGTCACCAGCAGTAAATCAATGGAAGTAACAAAGGTCATTTGGGGCCAGTAGGGGTCAAAGAGTGTGAGCACATTATCTTAGGAGGTAATCTCGGACAGATTTCCTATTTGACATGTAGGTGTACCCTGTTGAGTACAAAAAGCCTATTGATTTTGGTAGAGGTCAAAGGTCACTCTGGGTCAAAGGGTGTCAAATTGTGTAATAAAATAAATGGTGTAATACAGGACTGCAAGTGATTAGTATGTTCATCAGACTACACCGTGCATAACCCGGCTCCTCCTTCTCTTCACAACAAACGTGACATGCACTCATTAAAAGCCCCAGTATTTTGGTAAATGCTTTAATTTGCATACCAGCATTACCTGGTCTACAACAAATTAGTAACATAGAAACTTTACTGTCGATACTGAAATGGCCGACTTTAGTGCACTTTAGAGGATATTTCATTGACTTGACAGAATGCCATGTTGTTTGTGTTCAGAGTGGCACGTGCCATAGTCCGTGTGAAGTTTTGGAAGCGAGAGCTACCTGATACGTCATTCACTTTGCCCAATGTCCAAATATTGAGATTGTGATTATCATTTTGGAAGCGGGACTTGATCGGATCGATGTCTATTGTAGTGCAACTACAGCAGCCTCTGAAAAATTTTTGAAGGTCCAGACGTTTTGGAGAGTAGTCTTTGAAAGTCTCAAATTTTTACTAACATTATGCACAAAAATTTCTTTACAGATACATGCCAAAGAGAGTATCGTGTCCGTTTCACTTCAAAATCAAGGAAATATTGACATTTCAAAAATGCTTCCGTGCAGAAAGCCCAATAGTAACATTCATAGCAAATACACCCCTCAGAGAGTGTTATAAGCCGCGTTTTTGCCCACATTTCTTTGTTTTACTGTTTTTTTTTCCCGAAAGCCATTTCCTTTAATAACAAAATGAGATCATATTCTTCCTAATATGTGTGGTGACGTAAAGACATATGCCGTCACCCTACAATATATTATGCAAGAAAACAACATACACTTTTCAAGATCATGTAAACGTTTTAATTTCAATAGGAAACAAAAGCAAGTAACGTGAGTTGCGCAAGAAAGACATTACAAATTACTGTGGAATTGACTTTCCAACTACGTGAATATCTTTCAACATTTTAAACCTCAGCAATGCATTAAGTCATAAAAATGGGCATATGATGAATAGGATTCATTTTACTTATTTTATTTTCAAACTCTAAAACATATTTTCTTGTAATTCTAAAAGTACACTCCAAAGCTGAATGAGAGATATAGCGTCAGAGTTCTACACAATATCAATTATCAAGCAGGGGGCGACAATATACTGTTGTTATTTGTGAGATGATATTAAAAGTTAAGGAGTGAAACAATTGTATGATATCAAAGAGAAATTAAATTCATTCTTAAATTCATAAATTATATCTACTCCAATGAAAAATAATAACGAATGTGATGACATGAACATAATGAACGTTATTAATAGAGAATGAAAATAAAACTGTTTGAGCATGGAGGAAACAATAATAATGGGGAACAAATAATAAAAAGATAAAAAAAAATATTGAAAATAAAAAGATAATGAACATGGTGAAATGAATATAATGAACATAATGATTAGCGAAAAAATAAAGAAAACAAAACTGTCTGAGCATGGATAAATGAGAAGGAACATTGTAAGTCATAAAAACTGTAGAAAATGTGCAGCATTTGAAAGACAACAAGTAAGATTAGCTATAAGAAAACTAATACTAACATACATGAGACACATTCTTCTGAACAACCCGAAGGCTGAGCTCTTTTATATTAACATTATTGGGGTCTGAGTACAACAAAAAAAAGTACGATAAAAAAAAAATATTGAAAATAAAAAAATAATGAACATGGTGAAATGAATATAATGAACATAATGATTAGCGAAAAAATAAAGAAAATAAATCTGTCTGAGCATGGATAAATGAGAAGGAACATTGTAAGTCATAAAAACTGTAGAAAATGTGCAGCATTTGAAAGACAACAAGTAAGATTAGCTGTAAGAAAACTAATATTAACATACATGAGACACATTCTTCTGAACAACCCAAAGGCTGAGTTCTCTTATATTAACATTATTATGGTCTGAGTACAACAATATGTACCATTACAGAAATGACTGAGGATAAACTTGACAACTGAAATGAATTTCATAGAATTTGAGGAAATATTATTACAAGATACACTTGACAGAAATATAAGTATATTTCACTTCACCATCATGTTTATCAATATGCTTACACAAATTAAAGTAATAACATTAATGATAAGTGATAACTATGAACAAACTCACACGATGAACCTTTCTGTTTATCATTTATATTACATTTTGTTTGGCAGAATATACGTTATTTGGCATATTACAAATTATGACACCGATCTTCACTTTGTGGTTATTAAAGGAAGCCTACAGAACCTTTTTTCGTCAATATTGTTCTTTGGCCAAATCCAACCTAAGGTCAACACTGGTTAACTATGAAATCTTTCTCAATAATAATATTTTAAAATATGCAAAGTGTAAAAGTAAGTATGAATTTACGCAGCAAAACTTAAAGTTTTTCGTCAATATTGTTCCTTGGACAGAAAGTAAAACATCATTTAGTACTTGCTTAAAGTCGAAACGTTGATATACTGAAGCAATAGCAATACCACATGGAGACAGCAGTGAGTATCAATACATGGCATTAAATGATACAATATAGCAACCTTCAACAGCTTGGTTTTACATCTTTGCAACAGATGGCAGTAAAAATATTATTTGCAGTTACATGACATAGAATGAAACAGAAAAAACAATCTTTAAGTTGGCCAAATCCAACCTAAGGTCAACACTGATTAACTATAAAATCTTTCTCAATAATAATATTTTAAAATATGCAAAGTGTAAAAGTACGTATGAATTTATGCAGCAAAAGTAAAAAAAAAATTAAACGAGAGTCATGGAGTGACAACTGCAAGAAAAGAAATATACAGCAGACGAATTGGATCAAGTAATATATTCGAGGAACAGCGTCTGTATCGATTGTAAAATCTCTTTTACAAATTTCACATGGTATACAATACAGTCATATACAAAGTATTATACTGACATACCCCCGGCACACACAGAAAACAACATACACTAAAAAATGTAAATTGTAAATTGTATTTTTACAGAAAGCAGAATAAAGAAATACAGAAATGTTCTGGCAAATATTTGCCAGAACAACAAGTTGGCCCTTTGCATCAACAAGCACTTTCAGATTTTCTTCTTAAACTTATGTCATGCTGAATTTTACTTTAAGACATCAGCTCATAGTATTGTACATTTGTCTCATAACAATTAAACAATGATGACAAAGTTGTATGCAGGCAAATCATCCTCACCCACAGGAAGCAAAGAAAAAAATGTTTGCAATTTGTCTCAATGTTTGATGCTCATTGTATATGGAAAGTTTGTCTTTCAATTGGTACCACATTCAACTGCTTAAAAGTTTCATAAAAACGGCCCACTGAGTAGCAGCATTTACACAATATATGAGCTGTCTTTTCGCTGGTACTAAAGGTAACTGCTGTAAACTTGCCTTTTTAATTATGATCTAAAAACGTTTCATTTACAACACAATTTCTCATTCAACTGCTGCTAGAGTCAACAGCTTCAAATGCGCATGGTGTAGAAATGAAAGGGCAGCACTTTACATACAAATTTTGAATTGTCTTTCAGTTGGTACTTAAGATGACTGCTTTAAACATGCCTCATGAAAATGATTATCCAACATTTCATTTGCCTCGTAAGTTGTCTTTCAACAGGTGCTGGTATCATCTTCTTTCAAGTTGCCTTGTGAAAATGATCTAGCATCCATCATATTTCTTGAAAGAGTTTTGCTTCTTTCAGTGCTTCAACACACCCGCCTTGGCTACCACGCGCCGTGTTCAGCAAATCAGTCACACTGTTCATTGAGACACCGACTTCAGAGACTGCACAGTATTCTTCATAGCCATCTAGAAAACAAAGCCATTGTTCTCTGGCCTCAGCCTTCGGCCAGTTGATGTGGATGTATTGAGATGAACACCTGTTTGCGATAAAGGTGAACCATTCAGTGCTGGTTTCAAACCACTGAAACATACTAAACATGTCAATGCACATCATATTTTGACATTCACAACCAATAAAGGTGTGCTGGTCCACAATGGGGATGATTTTCTGGACACTGTTTGGGTTTCTCGCTACCCAAGGTATTTGCAACCCGTACATCGTGTTCCATTCCGGCTTAATGCCCAGTTCAAAGAAAGCACTCTGAACTACAGCTTGGAAACAGCGGTACAAAGGCAGGAGATGTTCTTCGCAATGAAAAAAGAATATAATTATCGTCACATCATGGGCTTTAAAGTTGAATCTTTCCATCACTTTTTTCAGTACTTTCAACAGTCTAGCCTGGGCACACAGACAGAGTGGAGCTACAGGTGAGAGGCACTTACAGTCAGTTAAGGTGCTCAAGAGAGGCATGGGACCGATGAATGTGTGCCCTATAGAAGAATGATGAAAAAAACCTTTCCCGATGTACTCCTCGATACCCTTGGCCAAGTTGCACACGTGGCTGGGTACCCTCATGATAAATTCAAGGTAATACCATTTAAAAGTTACAGGAAAATATGGAAGAAGTCTATTTGGTTGACGATCTTTTGACATCTTGTAAGAGTGGGTACTAATTGACATCCAGCAGAAAGACCCTTCTGGAAGGACAGATTCAATATTATCCCAAACTTGGCATCTGTCTACTCCACTGAACAAACCAACCAACAAAAGAGAAGTTAAAACTTCATCTAAAAAAAGATGAGTCTTAACATTTGGATTCTCTGTAACAAAATCAGAGATGTATGACATTATGGTATCATAAAACTCTTCAGATGATACCATTCTTTTCCCCTTCTCATCAGGAGGTTGCATCTCTTGCAAAATTTCACTAAATTGCAAAATTCTGATTTTCTTGCTGCTCAGGCTTTCATCCTTGACAAAACGTTTCAACTGATCAGCAGACCTGTAGGGTTTGCCAAATTTACAAAATTGATAGTTATCAATATCTGAGCATGAAATGATGAAAGCAACACAACGGTCATCCTCTTCCACCAACCTCTGGGCTTTTCTAGCTAACACCAGACTTTTTCCTGTCCCATAATCACCTGTGAGGCATAAGTACTTGAAGTGTGTTTCTTCTACCAGGGCTAATTGAGCTGGAGTAAGAAAAGCAAATTGAACCATCTGACCCACTTTCCTGATGCCTTCGTCGTAGGTCCTCAACGAGACCATCGAAACCAAACCCACATATCTCCCACAAATGGCTTTGTACTGATCTTCATCCATTACTTCAGTCTTTCCATTGTTACAGGGAGAAAGTCTCTCCTTCAACCACCCAGAGAGATTTCCCAAGTCACTCAGCGTTAAGATATTCTTGCGATGTGTGCCACAAATGTTGAGCTCATCAAGGTCATCGGACTGAAGATGTGGCAAGGCAGCAAAGCCATAAACTGGCAGTGATGACTTGTGGACGAACTCAAGATCTCTGTTACTCTCCATAAATACAAATTTATCCATCATCACCTGTTCCAGTGCCTTATTAACTGCTTGCCGTTTAGTTTTCTTGTCTGCTTCGGATGAACAGCCCTTGACCTGAAAGAAGATGACTCCCAACTTTCGGTGAATGACGATGATGTCGTGATCGCCATCTTGAGCGGTCACCAACTGTCCTCCGTAATTTATCTTACAAAGATAATTTTGATGTTTCAGATTACTAACCACAAACATACCACCTGAAAGTTCCTGTTCACAAGAGATCAACTTTTCTACCAGCAACTCGACAGCACGAACCCCTCTTCTTTCATTGGTGATTTCCTGTACGGCACTTCTTGTAAGCCTATTGAGATACCTGATGTGGCGATCAGAATAGTAAGACAAATCCCCAAGTTGGCGACCCCCTTTGTGCCCTCCATCATGACGTCTCTTCATGCCTTGTTTCATGATAAGGACAGAGGGTACCCTATGGGCCTGGTTGAGGTTTTTGAAGTTCCTCTCCAGGTAACTGACCGTTGCATTGTGAAATGTCTTCCCTTCTGTCCTGCTGTACGTAATGTTGTCTTTGTGGGAGAAGACACTGCAACTCAGCTGGACCGTCTTCTTTGGGCTCCAAAAGCAGGTTGCCAAGGAACAAAACTGATGACAAAAGAAACATGAGTACATGACCAACATAGAATAATCTGCGATTGTGCATTAACTTTTTGAAGAGATTACAATTGCAACTGATCAATTACTTTCCAAGACATGAATCATGGCAGATGCAAAGTACTGTACATAACTAGAATGCACAATACATGATGCCATGGTTACCGTGAATTGGACTCTAATTTCTTGTGATTTATATTCTCAGATAGCAGGTGATATTTGACCTCCGTCTCCTCAAAAAAAAAAAAAAAAAACAATTCTGAGCCTTAACTATACTGCATCAGAATACTAATTGGAATTCACTAAAGGTTTGCCTGACTGACCTCAGTTGACCTTTCAGCGACAATAATCAAACGGGCAGTTCATCATCTGACTCAATGTGGTTATTCAAGTTTTCCTTAGACTTTGCCATCTAGAGATACCACGTCCACAATATTTTCAATATTTGATATCTGATTACCTCTATCAACCTTCAAACAAAACATTCCTCATTCGTTCATCGTTCTATACATATCTGAGTTATTTTTTGCAATGACCTGTGAAGTAACACATACAAAAGCAGTTGTACAGGTATGCCAATATTTTGTAAACAGAAGAGAATTGCAAGAATTATGTGCAATGTGAAAAAAAAATCAATGCATACACACAATGTGCTTTGAAAGTGAAAGCCTTGATATTTTTTTGTTGGTTGGAAATCAAGTATAAAACAAGAGTTTTCATGAACAGGCATATCATACTTTATTTGTCTACCTCACAAACAACTATAATACCACAAAATTGTGTCAAAAGAATGAGAAAAAAATCTGTAAATCATCTTGTGGGGTGAATATTTAGAATACCATGATAAGATGATAAGTATTAATACAGAAAGTATAAATATAAGTTCATTTAAAAATTAGCTCTTTCTTTCCATAATTTGAATATAATTTTGCTCCCAAAATATCACCTATTTTTGTAATGATAGAAGTTACATTACTTTAACAGGGAAAATGTCAACAAGTCTTGACTTCTGAAGGAAAGGAAAAAAAAACACACACACACACAAATGGTAGTCATGTGATGTGTACACACAGTGATGCACCAACACATGTACGCATATCATTGCCACATGAATAGATGCACAGAAATCCGCTTCCTAATAGCTGGGAGAAGCGTGCCAAAGGACGACATGGCATCAAACTGTCTGCTACATGGAGGGTCATGTGCTGTGGGGAAGGATTTGGTATGGTAGGTGTAACAGTTTCATACCTTTGTGCTTAGTAATAGCAACAGCAATAGTTCAAACAAACAATGCACACATCAGGCAACATACACTGCACAGTACTGCGCTGCTATAAACTGAGATATTTCATCAGTTCCAGCAGAATTACGGTCTAGTAATACTTGTGACTCTAATGCAGAAAATTTGTGCTGTCTTGTGATAACTCCTTATTTCATACGGCTGAGGTAAAATCATCAACTTTTGTACCAGTAGTTAAGCAGTCAAAAATGTGGGTGCACAAACTTATCACACTCACTGTAAGATTACATTCCCATAGCATGTGACTCTCCAGTGTCAGCCATTATCTAATTGTGGGAATAATTCTTCCAGCTCAAGCATAGGATTTTGATGCATACAGTAGATGTCTGTTCTAATCAATGTAAAAACCCAGTTGCACCTACACATGCAAGTTATTAATCCTACAATTCTTTCCATTCCTTGGAAGTTGCTGACCAGTGCAGTATAAGTCAAGTGAAGAGAAATGAAGTAATGGAAGTTGATTTTCTTCAATATATACCGCTGCACCTTTGCAGATAACAACTAAAGTTATCACCAATGTTTTGCAAAATGAGGTGAGATAAGACAGAACCACAGAATGCTACGAGAAGAGCATGCATGACAAACAGTTCTACCTCTGATGGTGGTACCTTTGTTACAGTTAACTCACCTGGACTTTATTTTGTTGAATCAGAGAAGAAAGGATTCTCTTGCACTGCTGGTGCTTTGTCTATAGAAGTATAGGAAAATTGTATTAAAATAACATCACTATGTGATTCTACCCAGAACTGTAAAGTGATCTGCGTAAGCTGCTTCTCTTTTCCATATCTTATAAAACTATAAACAATTTTTCTGTCAAGAACGGCCCAGAGACACATACAGCTTAAGTAAATTGCAAGAAAATATGAAAATAAATTATTTCATGTCTGTACTCAGTTTGCATGTTCATACACAGCTTAGAGTAACAATTACTAGCATTCACAAAAAATCCTTGCCAAACTTAAGACACCACTTTGATTAAAATTATTGATTGAAAATAATCAAAACTAATACTTCTCCAAATTGACCTCCAACCCATTATCTCATTTATTGCCTTCAACTGATCTACTTCTCCCATTATATAAAGTGCATCAACGTTTCCAACTCATCAAAATTTGAGAACATACTGTATATCTGTCCAAAATCTGTAGTGAACAATCTAATGCTAATGGTGCTCAAAGAAATAATGCCAAATTACTTTGCAACCATTCTACAAACCCAATACACAGGCAGAATGAAATGTCAGAAAGTTTTCTGTTGATGCGAAAGTCCATCCCACCTTCATGTTCAACAATGCTCACTAGGTGGTGTGTTGGAAAGTATGAAAATTTCAACTTTTTAAATATAATTTGTGTTGCTGATGAGGAAAATGTACGAATTCACAGCTATCAAGTGTATAACTCAACTCAACATCAGTGTAATCAAGAGGCATAATGTTTTTTGTTTTTCTTCTTGCTTCTCATTTTTTTATGCAAAGTGCTTACCTTTGCAACTGAAGTTTTCAAAGCATGCAAAGACATACTGGCTTGTTTGCTACACTGCCATCAATGATAAAATGAAACAAAACTATTTACCTTCATTTCTGTTAAAAGATTGATTGCAGTGTTTGACAGTTCCCTTGCATGGTCAGTTAGTTCACCGCTCTGTAAGAGTAAAGAAAAACAGTTCGGTGGTGATTGGATATTTGCAAAGAGGTTTCCAATCAAAAAGCAACACACAGGAGCAAACCATAAAACAAATGGAAATGACTGAAGAAGTTATGCGCAGTGAGCAAAATGATGGGGTTTCAAAAAAAATTTCTAGCTTAATATAGAGATAATTCTCTTTGAGGAGATGTTGGCATATGACCAAAATATGCTCTTTATCTGTATCTTTGCTAAACTGACTAATTTTTACACTGGTATGCGTTTCACCTCATGAGACATAACTAAGTCTCCTATGCTTCTGTTTTTCTTTAGATAAAATTCTTCTACTTTTCGAAAGCAACTTTTGTTTTGAGTGGAAAGAAAGTCAGCGGTGAATACTTACTCAAAAACTTTTTCCTCTTCAAAATCCTTTTTTTGTTTGTTTTCTATTTCCAGTACTTTTTAAGCCACTTAGGGGGAGGGGTAAACAGCTCCCAACAATAGGTGACCATTGTCCATGTTTCATGACGCACTGATTGTAAGAGGAAGAAAGCAAGACTCTACTACCAAACAAATGGAGGGCTAAATCACAGTCTTCTCTACATTATATCCTTTGGGTATGCAAAATGGGACTTTATGATGAATGGAGTGAAAGAGACGTAGAAATTCACATATTACTATAAAAGATTTCTTTGCATAAAAATTGAACGGTAATGAAACTGTACACAAATCTGGAAAAGTTATAAAATGCCTAATAGTTACCTTTCTCGTGACAGTGGTGTGTTGTGCAGGTAGTGCAACACCCCCATGCACCCATTTTCAGTAATGACCCCTCTACTGTCTTAGACACATACTAATTCCTGACTTTTGACAGTAATTTTCTGTGAACACTATGAATATGTCATGATAATTTATCGCTTTGAGAAAATTGTGCATTCAAGAACAAACCAGAGTATTAAGTATTCAGCTATGACATGAAAAAAGCAAACAGTTGATTCGCAATGAGACTGTACTATTCTTCTGTCAATCTACTGTAGCATTACAACATTTACAGTGTAACTACAAAACCTTTACAGTGTAATTTCTCAGTAAAGAGTTAATACAGTGAGATAAAATGTAACATCTCATTCTTGATTAAAGAATTAAAAGCACAATTCAAAAGGAGTTGATTTTTCTAGCTGTTGATTCTTTATTTCACCAGAGTGGTTTACATTGGTGTAACCAACAAATGCATTCTGTGTAAGTTTAGTGACCATGATAAATTCCTTGGATAGTAAAACATTGCGCAGCTAATTCTCAACCCTTTCAACGTCATGCAGCTCGGTTGTAGGTGCACTGATATATTCAGCAGTCCACTGATGTTGCTGAAAGTGGGATAATCTCAATCACACAGTCAGCAATATATGACCAGATATAAATTGTTTCTATTTAGACCTCTCCTTGTCTTTTTAACAAGATGACCGGTGATTTTCTTTTTATCAATCAAAATTTACTTCTTAAAGAGGCAAAGTCTGTCACCAACTTACAAATAACATTCACTTGAAACAGATAGACCTATAGCATGCCAGTCCTGTACTTTGTGCTAATTCTCAACCTATTTACTTTAAGGGTATTACTGAACAGCTTCTTTGCTTTACTGGTTTACTGTAGCTCTCCAAAGAGCATAGAGTACCACACAGTACACATATCTCTTTGTGTTTGAACTATTATATGTTAAATGTTAGACTGACACATGCAAGGAATTGTGCCAATGACAATTTACTATTAGGTAAGTTACTCTAGGACTGCGGACACCGGATGGCATCAATGTATTCAAGTTAGTTTTTTGCGTTGGTTTGATGCTGTATATATTCATTCATTTGGAGGCAGAGCTTCATGTGGCAAAAATACCTGGTCACAATCTACACATTTGATTTACATGGATTTCATGTAGCAGTGTTGTAATCAAGTCACTGAAGTCCAGGTCTCGAGTAGAGTCATCCAGCATAGTGAGTCAGGTCCAGTCATGTCTCTTCCACCTACTGACTCAAGTTTAGCCAAGTCTTTTGTACTTTCTCAAACTTGTGACTCAAGTTGAGTTATTTTACCCAACTGACCTGAGTCAAGTTGGGTCATCAAAATCGGGGCTCAAGTCTAACTCGAGTGGAGCCGGTAACTTGAATCATTCACTGTCGTGTAGGGCAGTAAGACTGATATTCCTAACTAAATAAGTTACTCTAATAAACCACATGTCCTCCTTATAAATAACACTAGAATCATTGAGTAAATTGCATAAATCTGCCTTAATCTTAGAGTAGGAGCAACTGACCTTTGTTTGTCTAGCTAGTTTCCAGATCTTCATCAGTGTTTGTCGCCATTGCGTGTTCAGTTCATCCCTCTCTCTTCTTCGGGTGATAAATTCTTCAACTATCGATGAAATCAATTATGGATATGTCATTGCTTTTTGCGGTTCCCATCTGCAATAGCTTCATGCTTGGACACAA
The DNA here is from genome assembly GCA_021234535.1 of Stichopus chloronotus. Classification (NCBI taxonomy): domain Eukaryota; kingdom Metazoa; phylum Echinodermata; class Holothuroidea; order Aspidochirotida; family Stichopodidae; genus Stichopus; species Stichopus chloronotus. Next base: position 17,515,608 of record CM037835.1, read on the forward strand.
AACTCAAGTACCAAGCTGTCTGATGAACTGAGAGGGCAAAATCGTTTGCACTGTTTGTAATGTTTAGCTTAGTAGGACTCTCCAAAGAAGTCTTGAAACTACTGTAGCACAGGTTATCTCCATAGCAATGAGTCTACCACTAAGACAAATATAATATATGCTTTAATAAATATAGAATTTACCAGAATAACTTTACACTGATACATTGAATTCTTCTTCCAGTTTGCAAAAACGTCTCTGATGTTGTTTACCAATTAAAACAATATACTGTAGATACAGAGAATTTCTCAATCTGTATTTTGGAAACATCAAGTGTGTGATCAAACACGTCTTTGATTATTTGCGATAAAAAATATATGGAAGGCATATGCAATGTAAGCATGAATTGTAATAATTTCTTAGTTGGCAGGCTCTGAGTGCTTAAACTGTGATCATATCGAAACCACTCAAAAAAAAGATGGTTAATATAAAAGGAACTTTGGATATCCACAAATATGTATCCAACATATAGCTGCATACATGTGGATGCTGTTTGAGCCATATGCCTTTATAACTTACAAATCTGTCAATATTTGAACAAGTAATAATGTCAAACGATACCCGAATGTTCTCTTAATTTTGGAATACAGTTCAACCGAATATTAGATACCGATCAACTTAACAAACCCACTTTTAAATCATGAATAGTTTCATTCTGATAATTTAAATAATGTTTCAAATCTGATGAAAGAAATCAACTGTAACTACACAAACCTTGCTCTGGCAATGGTTCACCATCATTGGTAACACACTCACAGTCAACCTCTGAGACATTTTCAAACACAAACAGAGGGCCAGGGGAAGCTATAAACAAAAGGAAAAGTAGGAACTTATGAAAGATTCTCTTCTTGTACTTTCAAGAATTAAAGGATCAATGTAGTTGCCACCCTCTGAGCTAGACGTATGGTCAATGTGATGGAGATTTTCATTTGTTTTTCACAAGACAATTTCAGTTCCAATTGATTTGAATTGCTTTCAAGATATATCACAAATGCTGCTCTGCATAATTGTTAAAATCTTCACAGAAATTGACCTAACAAATAAAACTGAAGAAAAATTCATCCTATACACGACTGCTTTGTATAAAGCACAAAATTACACCATTTTGTCAAGTTGCTGCTCTTGGAAATTATGTACATGATATTGATACTTGGTATTGTGCAGTTTCCATTTCAATATGATAAAGTGAAACATGTACTAGTACTGTAAGTGCAATTGGCCAGTGCTACTGATAAAAAGCCTAAGATGTACAGTAACATGGTTAGAGAATCTCAGGTGTCTGAGTACCATCGGACTATGCATGAGAGCTACAGCAGCTGGCTGGCAGGAATGTCAAGAAGCACTTTCAATAAAAGTAAGCAGCAGAGGTAGGCCCAGACTGTAAAGTTTGGCCAGACTGCCCTGTTTTCCCGTCCGCGCACTTCTGCAGTTTTTAGTGAAATCTGTGCACTTTTTTAATCGATATAAAAGACTGTATTGCATCACCCTAAGCTACATTTTTACCTCCCTGAAAGGAAAATTCTTAACTGGTTCTAAGTTACAGTACTCTTAGATTGCCAGCAAATTTGAAAGATGCAGAGCAGCTCGTATTACACAGCGCACACAGGGATCCATTGTTTTGATTACACGTGTGGAGGAATGCAAGACAGGCTGAGGGAGGGACTAGAGGTAGGTGGTTGGGAGAATTGAAACTGTCTGGGGTGATGCATTACAGCCTTTAAGTTGTTCCCCGCGGCCACATGCAGTCCCTTGCAGCGCAAATTATTCCTAGATTAATACATTTCATCAAGAACATAATAATAAAACTAGTAAAATAAAACTAGTCTGACCACGTTTCTAACCTGTAGGAAAAAAATTACACAGGACTGACTTATGATGTTTTACCAAAGGTTATACGGACATCATTAAGAGAGTTAAGTAACATGCTTTTTTGAGTTGTGACTTGTGTTTTTGTGAGACTGTTCATACTTTGCTTCGTTATTTTTTTTGCAGCGTGTAGTTATCCGCGCTAAATTAATCTGAACAATGGTATTCCGGGTTTTTCCCGCGCAATTTTCCCATTGCGTTTTTGTGTTCCCCGCACGCAAAAAAAAGTTTACAGTCTGGAGGTAGGCCTAGCCCTCGAACAGTGCTGTGCGTGCATTCCATTATGCTCCACTTTCACATTGAATGTACAGCCCTGTTGAAAGGCTACAGCAGAGGCTGTCTGTGTCATAGTGGTCATGGCCAAGACAGGCTTCAAAATTACACAATAGCAACACATAAGCTGTAAATATATACAGAAGGCCTAGGCTAGAACTACAATGATAAAAAACCTTACCTTTAAATGATGCCATTGCAGGTTTGAGTTGTCTCCAACGTATTTCATTTGTTGAATGGCGATTGATCGTCAATACCCACTGCCTAACGTGACAAGTAAAGTTACAATTGTAGGCCTATAGCCTAAGCCTGGCCTACATGACTAAGCCGTAAGCGATTAACGCTATGCAAACGTTAGGGTAAAGCACTGGGGAAGTTGTCTTGATAATTTGCTTGGTAATCTGTAATTTGCCCAGTAAACCTATCTTTGCTCTTGACTGGCCCACTGTCGACGAGGCTACAATTCATTTTAAATATGAACGTTATGTTACAGACCATAATATTTTCGGATCGGTTCAGTAACTTTCTGAAGTACCTCTGCCTTCGTATTACAAACAAGTCGAGTAACGTAGGGGAATTCAAGTTAAAAAAAAAAAAAACAATGATTGCGCAATACGGGAATGCCCAGTTTCATGCATGGCGCTTCCGTAATCAAATATAGAAATATGTATGTGGCCCAAATTTCTATTTTTTTTTAATTCAGTAATATTCCAGGTAACTCAAATGGTGAGTACAGTATAGTGTATGGGATATGCTGATACAAAGTTGAAATGCGATGCTTGTTTTTTCCTGTTGCTTGTACGTTAATTCTTTAATTGCCAATATTCTAGTGGATCATTTCTATTTTCCCATACACAAATCTCCATATCAAGAGAGAGAAGATGAAAAAAAAATTGAAAACAATGATGTTTAGCAAGAAGCTCCTGTTTGGGTAGACATTAGCAAGCATTACAGGGAAGAGAAGGGGGGTGGAATATTGCTCTTAGGATGGATAGCATCAGGTATGAAAGAGAGGTGAGGACGGAGTTTAAATGCCATAACTCATCCGGCACCCTAAGCTATAGTTTTACTTTCCGGAAAGCAAAACTCTCAACTGGTTCTAAGTTACAGTACTCTTTGATTGACAGCAAATTCGAAAGATGCAGAGTAGCTCATATTACACAGAGTACAGAGGGATCCATTGTTTTGATAACACATGTTGAGGATTTTAAGACAGCCTGGCTGAGGGAGGGATAGACATTGGTGGTTGGGAGAATTGCCAAACTGTAGTGGGGGGATGAGTTTTTGTCTTTAAGATAAATGTCAGCATGTATTATAGGAATTAAGGTGCTGAGTTTAGGACAGGTGTCATGATCAAGAACTAAAGAAAGGTGTGGTACCCCAGAAAGGATGTATGTCATTAGGTCAGTGCTACAGGTAAAGTAGATGGGGTGGATGTTGGTTTGAAAGAAATGTGTTGCATTTAGGATGGCTGTTTCAGAGTAGGAGGTAGTGATCCCACACAGTTCCCATTCTCCCGACCATTTACTTCTAGCGCTTCCCACGGCCCCTCTAAATCTGTCCCCCTTGTATAGACATAGTTCCTTAGTTTAAGTGTAACATATGCCTCGGAGTATAGATGAGCATTCAAGGACCACATGTGTAATCAAAGCATTCTACCTGTGTATGCTGTGTAATATGAGCTGCCCTGCATCTTTCAAATTTGTTGTCACAGAGCAGAACCAATTGAGAATTTTGATCACCCCTAGTCAAAAATGTAGCTTTGGGTGGTAAGTGACTTGAAATGTAGCTTTGGGTGATTTGGGGGACGTGTACTGGTGTGAGTGCAGACCCATGGCCACAGACTAACCAATTTGGGGAACACATCAATGTTGGAGTTTTGCCATCATGGTGAGGGGTCTAAAAGTGGGAGTTCCAACTCTCCTTTGAAAAAGTTTTGCCTTTTTCAAGGATTCTAGATGCAAATAGTGCCAGATTTCCATCTTTTCTCCCTGTATTTGCATTCCAAAAAAGCAGGAACTTTTTATTTAAAAAAAATTGAAAATCTTGTTGAGGGGGCGGGGAGCAGGTGCCACCCCAATGCCCCCATGGCTTCATGCCTGTGTGGGTGGATGTCAACATCTATAGGAAGGTGTGGTGGTTACAACATATGTCTTCAGGTACTTCAGGAGGGTAGGGCAGTTAGACTGAATGTCATCATGGTTTTAAATTAAGTGTAACCCATAGATCGGATGTCACTGGAGATGGGTGTTGCTGTTAGGACAAAATTTCATCAGGTGATCAGTGTCCCGCAGTGTAGCGGTTATGATGTATTATGACATCAGTTGCTAAAGGGAAAAGTTGCTTCCACTATAAATGCCACCAGTCATTACAGAAAGGTACACTAATGGTTAAAACAGATGATATTGGGTACCAGGAGGTGTTGCTGTTAGGACAAATGCCCTTGGAGGGGGGGGGGGGGTGTCAATGAGAGGTGCAACTGCTAGGACACACCTCATTGGGGGCTGCTGTTAGAATGGATGTCAACAGGTTTTAATGATTGTTAAGGTTGATGCTGCTATGTGGTATTGAAGGGAGGTGGAACAATTGGGTACTTAGGAAAGTTGCTGCCTTCAACATAGATGGGATTGGTTTGAAACGACTTTTTTTTCAAGACAAGAGCAGTTGCTTTTAAGACCATCTAAGATGTTGCTCGGTCAATGATAAGCACTTTTTAATCTTCTGCTGTAATCTTGATATACCTCATTCGGAAATTGAATGGTAATGACAACTTTGTTAAGTTTGTCCCTTTATCAAAATTAATGAGATGATCAAAATAATGATGGTTTTCAAGAGAGATACAATGAGCTACAAAGATGACACAAACAGATCAAAGCTAGCTTGTCGCTCTGCCAGTTTCATTATTTATTTATCACAAAAGATTGTGGATTGTTTATCACCAAAATAAAGATTCTCGATAAATGCTGTCCAAACGAAATGCAATATTAAACACACCTGTTATGTATATAAGTGCAAAATAAATATTGGAAAAAAGAAACAAAAAGAAGTATTTCGTTTTCAAAGTACAAAGATTTTTTTCACAACAGTTTTTGTCTACAGTATCTACACCCCATAACTCAGTACAGATGTCAGGCAAAATTTGCAAAATCATAAAAACATAAAAAAACAAAGAGGAAAAACAGACACATGTCTTGAACATGAACTTGGAGAAGGGAGGAAAATAAAAGAAAGACTTCTTTGAAACCAACACCAAGCTTAAAAGAGTATTCTGCATTGACTCCAAAGAACGTGTGCTTTCCTAGGTTTAGAATACACTGCAGCTTTGGCACATCATTAGCAATAAGTGTTCCAATATTGGTAGACGATCTATGAATGGTTGGTTCAGTCAACAACTTTGACCTAAATTAACAATTTGTTGGGCTTGGACATGATTGCTGGATGTTCACCCATTGCATCTCACTGTAATATAACCTCACTGTGATATATTCACCCTGTTAAGGGGTGTGCATATTTAATTCTTCAGAAACTAGACATTTTGCATTTTACCAAACAGTTGGACTTGATCATACTGGTTTTGTTGGTCATCCATGCTGCAAACTGGACAAAAAAAAAAATTGACTGAACAAATAGCCAAGAGCTCAATTGATAATTTCTGTTGATAATTATGGGCTGAACCAACTGCTTGCCATGGTGACACCATATCCCAATTCAGTCTGCATTATTTGATGATGGTTACTTTGCAACTGTTAGTTTTGGAGTGAAACCACTAATGAAACCAACTATTTTCTGTTTACTATGGTAACAAACACAATCATTTGTAGCATCCACTAACTTGCTGTAGACATTAACCAACTACAAGATACTGCACTGAAAAGGGTCATATGCCAGTCCATTCGTACATCAAGCATACAAAAGATTTCGGTGACAAGGTGAGGTATGTTTGTTTCCTGCGGTATTGAATTAACTGTGACAATGATGGAGGGTAGTTCCCACTTCCATCATTTATGCAGTTAATGTTGCGACAGACAGAATTGTAACACATCTCAAGAATAATTTCTTTAAATGGGACATATTACATAGGTAACATGGGTTCCAATCACCATAACAACAATAACAGAAAGTTCCATGGAATCACAGACAGAATATTCATTGCATTTATCCATGTTTTGACTCAACTTCACAGAGTTATCTAAATCCACAGGGTAGTATACACCATTGTCCCAAGTCCATAGTTTTGTTCAAGCTGATATTTTTGTCCAACTCCATGGTGTGGGCCAATTCCACAGTGCTATCCAAGTTCATAATGTGGTCCACACCCACAGTTCTTTTTCCAAGTTTACAGTTTTGTCCAAGCCCACATTTGTGGTTCATGTGCAAAGTCTGTCCATGTCCAAAGTCTGTCCAAGACCATTTGTGTGGTTAACACAAACGGTATTGTTCAAGGACAAAATGTGGTCAAAGTTCATACGTTTGTCCAAGTCCATAGGTTGGTCCAAGTCATACAGAGGTCCATGGTTTTGTCCAAGTCCATCGTGTGGTCCACACTTATAGTATCGTCCAAGTCCATGGTGCTGTCTAAATTCTTAGTAATGTACACTCTTAGCAAGCATGACATTTCATTTACTCATTCCAGATGTTACAGCTTTGGCACCAGTTCCTGCACATTAAAGTTATGATTCTACTGAGATGTCAAATGTCAGGTGTTCTGGTGTCGGTATGATGGTGTTGTGGTGTTGGTATGACCACTACGTATGCCTGAACTAGCTTGACGACATTCTCTTAAGTCAATCGATAAATCAGGATGAATCATACCTCATGGTTTGATAACGAAAAAAAAAAGACAGAATCTTCATATTGAAAACAACAGCATGCTGTGCTGTGTTGTCTACAGAGCATGACGTATCAGTAGGCAGGATTGAGAGAGAAGGTACAAGGAGTCCAATACAATTCAATGAGTTAAAACTGTTGATTCACACAATGAAGTCAAACACTAGGGGCAATTTGAAATTCCTTGAACACCATGAAATAAGTGCTTCTTCACTTACTGTTTGTTATGCCAAATCATTTCCATGACATGTAGGGCTGAACAGTATTCAATTATAGGGAATTGGAGGGGTGAGGATTCCCAAGTTGGTTGCTGAAACAGTCAAAGGAAATCTAAAGAGTAGAATAAAAGGGGAGGGGATGTTGGACTGATTTTCACCTTGACTAGCCACAAAATCTTTTGGAATAAATCAACAACATATGTCAGAACCCATACAGTAAGACATACATTCATGTCTCACATACTGACCTTGAGTTTGAATCGATTGACACTCCTGATCAATACCGCGTATCAAAAATGCAAGAAAACGTAGAGTCACTAACGTTACTTCACACGCAAAGATTTACCGGGGAGGGAAACAATCAACATTTACTAAAACTGATGAATGTTCTCATGCTTGGTATTGTTTCAATTGTGTTACATTCTACTATTTTAATCAATTGTGACACTATCAATTGTAACAATATCCTAATGGCCAATTGTTATCAATATCAATTGTAACACTATCAATTGTAACAACATTGTAATAATTGTATCAACATTGAAATAACGTTTAATAGCCATGTCTCAATTATCTTACATTCTTCTTTTTAAATACTGTAGCAATATGGATTAATTACAATAAAGTGCCACTAAGACTGGGGGTAAAGAAAATGATAACTTTGACACAATTTTTTTTTTATCAGACCAAAGAATTTGTTTTCAAAGATTGTCACATTCTGGTATTCCTTTTTATCATTTTCAGAACAGATTTCGTAAAGATACATAACTCCATTCCACATGGCAAAAAGATAAAGGCAAACTTGCATTGCCTTGTTACCTTCAGGATAGAGTATTATGGTTCTGGAAATATTTCATATTTAATATCCAGCAGGGGAAGGGGAATTGATGTTGCTATATTTTTTTTTAATCTAATATTACATGAATGGATTAGTGTATAGTTTTACAACTTTAGCTCAACTCCAAAATCCTGGGCATGAGTGAAAAGCTATCTAGGACTGCTGAAGAGAAGATATTACAAAAATATGAAATGATGTTAAAGCTTATTGTTTAAATACATAATATTTTTAGAGTTATTTACAAAATGTATTCAAGTACAAAACAAGAAGATAATATTAAACATAAGTATAATTATTATTATTACCCATAGAGGATACATTGATAAAATTTCTCATGCAATACTTGAAAATAAAAAAAAAAACACAAACTTGGTTACATGTCATACTGGAGAGCAAATTTGTCATGGAAACCAGAATTTATCGTAAACGACGGAAAACAAGGGAGGATGCCTGACAACTTGGAGTTAAACAATTGGTCACATCCCCGAACGCAAGAAACATCCTCTCTTCCAGTCGATTACGCCATCAAAACCAAACCAACTCCATTGCTGGTGGAAGTTTTCCATTACTACCAGAAGTTTATATTAGGCTTGGGAGAAACTCATGTCTTCAGTTTGGCATGTACAACCTGAAAAGTCACAACTCTGAAACTACTCAGACTCCTAATTGGCATTGGTTTCAATGTCATGACTGTGACTTACATGCACACATAACAATTCATTTTGAGCAGGAATAGTCATATAGACAATGTAGGTGGATTAGAATTGGACTTATTGCATATTGCATATAATCAAACTTATCAAACATACGCCAGGCCTTATAGGGAAACAAGAAATACAAGAACTGCACTGATAGATTTTAATATAATTTGTTTTAACTTGCAAACGAACATTAATTCAAAATTTTGAGCATGCAAAAAACAGTCTTCATGAATTTTCTTTCTTTAAGTTGTGAAAATTCCACAGGAGTTTCGACTCCAATGAAAGTGGAGTCGAGTCGCAACTCCCAGCCAGGCGTCGCCACCCTGAAGTGATGTCGAGAAACCCACGCAAGTCCAGTCTACATATCGTAAGTCTAATCACAAAGAAAAAATTAGAATAGTGACTCACAAATGTTGAGTTTGACTCATTCAAGCATTCATAAAGGCCAGCTTACCTACTAGAGAATTTCGACGAGAAAAATTCCCAAATGAATGATTGAGGTAGCAAGCAAGGGTGGTACAAGTGAACATAGGACAAGGGTAAAGCAAGCATCAGTGGCTTTGTCACAGCTTCCTAGGTTCTTTTGTTCTTTAATGGACTCTTGGTAGTCAGAAGTGACTAGAATAACAAACTGTGTAGTGAGCTTTTTCACATCTGGTCTTGTTTTGGGTACTGCAAAGATTTTAATACGCATGAAGGGATGATGGCCTGCACTGTCTAATAGTTGACAAATCTCTGGATTATTATAAAAAAAAAGACAAAAAAGATAAACTGCAAATCTTTTCTCTTAGAATGCACTGATCCTTCAATTCCAACCAGAGTTACATCCTCACAAGGCCAGAGAAGACAATTAACACATCAAATGAAAACTTAAAAATAAACAATACCTAATAAAAATATCTCCAACTGTATGTCCTGTTTTACACCAGATTAAGTGTGACAAACCAGTATCTTGACTGTACTGCATCCAAACTGGAAGAGTATATGACACAGACATAAATAGAAAAACCAGAAGAATATTTTGAAAGGAGAACTGGACTTTCGTCTAGTTAGTACTGGTCAGTTACTTCAAAGAACAAGGTTACAAAAAATAGCAAGTCACCAGCTGCAATTCCAGCAAACCATACCGGTGCATCTACAAAAGCATGAAGATTCTTGAAATATACTTAAGTGCTCGTGAATGTCTTCGACGACCCAGGAAATGCAAACTGAGGCAACTGTATAAAATTGCATCATTTAATCCATTTTGGTAATAGTTTATACTCCTGTATAAGATGCACACTACATTAAAAATTCAGTGAAAGAGAGAAGGGGTTTGCGATCTTGCGCTCTACAGGTGGGTTCACAAGAATTCGTGCTAAAGATGCATGCAAGAAGCGAGGGACTCACTCGACCTATTACGTTGACCATGTTACCATGCATTTCTGCTTCACTGTCTTTAGCCATTGACATTTGCTACAATTGACAGACCGCAAATATCCTTGGAAAAATTAAAAATTAAGATTGATGGACGTGATGGGGGGAATCCGGTCTGTCGAAACATGCCAAACGATTCTGTCGAACCAAAAACAAATAGAAGTGTGACTTTCACAAAGGGAATTGCTGGAAATGATAGATGATTGCCACATCGACCTGACTCTTGAGAAAAACACAGAAATCAAAACCACCCCACAGATCTTGAACACATTGGTATACCAATCAAGTGGTCTTACAAGATATCAGGAGCAGCAGACATGTAACAGGACATTATCAAATAAAGTTAAGGCCCATCTGTTGAGTAAGTACTGGCCAGACATAGAAGAAGACATATAAGGCAGCCATGACACAAAAGAAAACAAAAAATACACTTAGAGAAGTATCATGCAAAAAAGATAACAAAAAACAAAAGTGATAATTGATGACACACCAGAACTGGATTCGAAACGACCAGAAAGGGTACCAATGTTACACAATTAACTAGTTTTGGCAGTGGAGACCCCCCCAAAAAAAAACGAGATCAGTGGGTTTTGGAAATTCTGTCAATTCAGTTTAAAGTGTCTATTATTAAAGCCAAATACAGAAGCACTTTCAGGACTTGGAGACTACCATGGTTCTGAGGTCTTACCGATACATCACAAAAAAGAACGGAGAAATCGCAACTAAATAACTGGGTTACTTTGTTCAAATAATCTCTGAGTTAATTAAGTTGGTGGGCTGGGCACTGCGCCTTCACTGGTGCCGAGATAGTCTTTGAAAACCTTGGACATTTTATCATAAATATTCAAATTTGTGTGAGCAGAAATTCACTCATGTTTAGTGAATAAAAGCCATCAAATCAAAGCAAACTTCAAGAACTGCCAGCTAGAGTTGTGCAATGGGAACTTAAGATGCTATGTGGTCACCAATTATTTTATGTCTCCTACTAGCATGAGTCTGAATAATGCTTTGAAGGAGCTGAAGCTCAAGCATGGTTTGGTGAGATCTTCCTCAATTTGCAAAGTCACAAATGGTGATAGCACAGTATAATATTGGCTTTGCTTGTCTTTCCTTGCAAAGTAAGCATTACCACAGCATGCACGTATTCGTGGCACATTTCAAAACATGGTGCACTCATTACAAAATTTTACATTGTAAAACATTTTTGGGACCTGTTATCTCTCACCATTCTCACACATGTGAGAATATTGTCCCAGCTGTGCTCCTTAGGACTCATCAACAAAGCTAAATGACTTATTTCAGATCAGTGAAAAACAAAGATAGGTCGACTGAATCCATCATGACTTACAATGAGCACTGGCGCTGTTCCACTACTATGGAAGCCTCACAAATCTGACCCAAGATCATCTCAGAGTTAATCAGAGTGGGCTGTTGCAACCCATTGTAATGAGGATAGCAACCAGACAGTAATGAGTCATGCTCCGGTGCATGCATCTCCTGGCCTCACGGAGCCCATGTATAGGCTGTGAGCAATCAAATGTGTGGGACACGCAGGCTGCATTTGTGAGGCTCCCTAAGCTATCCACGCACTGGGAAAGAACTCATCAGCTACAATCTATGAGCGAGTACTATTTTATTATTAATCAATGTACAGTGAAGAACCAATCACAGTTTTCTCTCTATTACAATGACTGATTCCTGTGAATTCATGATAACATTATTGTAAATGTCCCTTTTCTTTTGGCAGGCATCTTTCAGAGTTTCAATAACAAACCACTAAAACAAAAGTTGTTATCAAAAGGGGTGACTGACCACAACAATGTAAAAAGCCTGAATGAACACGTGATTTTCTCTAAGATTGTTACTTTGATGAAAATACAAGTATTGTTTTTATGTTAAATATTGTTTTGAAAGCAGTCAATAAGTTACCAGTCTGAGAGTGATAAAAAATATCCCCTCTAATTCAGGTGTCATTTATGCTTAAAGAGGGACATATATCTATCCAGTTATCTATGAAAGAATTACTTCAGCCTTTCCTGTGTTCCTTGCATGTCAACAAGTACATCAAACAGTCTGATTGCTGTATTAACCATATGAACAAGATTGCTAATGTGATTACAAAAAAGGATGGACAGGATTCAACTTAGCAGACTTTGCTTAAACAAGGCTTAACCCATCTGGACAGAATTTTAAAGGCAGTCGGTCATCTTTGCCTTGATTGGCTGCTACCCACTGGAATTACCAACTGGGACAGGAAAATAAGCTTCAAATACAAAAACACCAAACAACTGATTAACGGAGACAATTCTCCTGGTAAGATGACAAACCAGTCAAACAATGATGGGAAAAACTAGTATGACAAAAAAACATTCCATTACCACACAAGACTTCAGTTACCCCTTTGGTACATAGGTGGAAGCCTAGCCAATCGAACAGTTGCAAGCAGACATATTTCAGCCTACTGGACAGAGCCTGTTCATCTGAGCTGAATACATACACATTCATATACTTCACCCTTCTGAAACTATCAGAAGGGGACTGCAAATCTGTGTGGTTAACCACACCACAGACTCTTTCAGTGTCTGTGAAACTGTTCCAAGCTAAGGATCACAACCCCAAAATGTTGTCGCCCACGAGACCCTAAACATATCCGACACACGAACGCTGGTGCTGAGGAGGTGCCCAGTGTATGACCACCATCACTGTCATAAACCGTCCATCTGAAGTCCAAAGGGGGGAGGGGAGCACTGTTCTTGTGGCCATAATTATCGATGGAATAAAACTGTTTGAGTGGGTCCATCCCTCCACTGACAAATCTGGTGAATCTATACCATACTCCTACCCATGGTGACATCATCATATCCTCATGGTGAAGTTCTCCGGGAAGACACCTCGAGCGTTGTCTGATTGTTTAATGCCAAAAAGCCAACCTTCATCCTGCCAGCCATAAAAAAAAAAAAATAGCGTTAACAAAAATCTTTGTATGGATCAACATGATAAGGTCCTGCAAAAGTTTGTGAACCCAGAGTGGATACTCAAAAAGCGCTGCACATATGTACCATTTTTATGTCCCCACCCCGACCATCAATAACTGTGTGTCTCGAATAACTAGAAACTATAAGGAAGTAACATCATTGGAAGAAGCTTTCATGTAACTAGCATACACTTGCATGGTCACTTAAGGACTGTTGGAAATTTTCACTGGGCCAGCGTACGGACCGTATACTATAAACGTTGTAATCTGCAGAAAAAAAATGAATATCCCATCCAAAACAGAATTAGCCTTTGACTTTAACCGTACAGTTATGGTCCCAATGTGTCTGAACTTTTAGATTGTAAGTTATTACCTGTAAACACCTAGGAGGAACACAGGCATTTAGAGACACCCATTAACATTAAACCACAAAACAAGGAGCACTATTTGAGAGTAATAGAAGAAATTCCCACATTTCACCATACAACCAACGACAACAGTATGCCAAAGTGGCAGTAATACTTAACACTTAAAGAAGAAATTTAGACCGTTATCACAATACATCAGCTTACAGGAAATATCAAACCCTTGAGATCCTTTGTTTGATTCATAAACTAGACATGCAATTCAATGACCTAGCAGGATTACAAGTGACATCCTTGTAAATATTTCACAAAATTCAACTCTTTTGTGGACACCAAAAGTGAAAATGATATGACAGTAAGTCATCACTTATTTCAAAGTCCTATTGTTTTTTTTTTTTCTTTAGTTTCCCCCAGGTGCACTTCCTACATCAACATCTCTAAGAATAAGACACGGTACGGTCGCAACGGCAGTTTCGCCTCAAAGGACACTGCATGAATTGTACCCACCTGATCCTCTGGATCTTCAAAAGGTAAAACTTGAATAATTTCTCCCTTTTTAAAGGAGAGTTCATCAGTATCTAAACATGCATAGTCATGAAGAGCCTTCACCTGAGGAAAATATAGAAAGATGAAAATCAGTAGCTTTGTGCATGATAAGTCAGACAAATTATCATTAAAGGGATTGGCAACTGAGGAAAATTGATATTCCATAAAGAAAATTAGGAATATTTTTGCTCTATTGGTGAAAGCAATACCTCACTAGCACATTCCATTTGGAAGTTACTGATTTTTAAAGAAATATCTCAATTTTGTAAATCTGCTACATCATCAAACAGGCACAACCTTTGTATTCCTTTATAATCTTGACTGTCTCATAAGAAATATAATGATAGTTTAAGAGATGTGACCGAAATTTCAAGGTAAACCTACAAAATGACTTACCTATCTTTTCACTGGACTTTAATTTCAAGGTCAGATAAACACATAGATTTCAATGAAAAACAAAAAAATCTTGCAATAATTTGCTAGTGTTACATGGCATTTTTGCAACCTTGAGGCAACAGAAAGTATTTTTTTACCAGAGAAGTTTTTCTTCAAACAGCAATATCTTGAATAGGAACAAGATATTGGCATGGGGTTTGAAATGCTGCAGTGAAAACTTATCTATTTCATTTAGGAACCCCTTCACTTGTCATTAAAATATTCCTTTAAAAGGCTTGAGCATAAGCACTGCAGGAATTCTAGAATGTTAATATAGAATACTCCATGATCGGAACTAATAAGTTTACTCTTACCATTCTGTGTTGAGCCATCCATTTCATTACCCACAAGGTCTACCCATCCAAAATGCTAAATTACTCAATGAAGTGACACCTTGCTAAGAACATCCTGTGAGGGGTTACCAACCTTTTGACAGTCACACACACACACACAAACATCTACACGGAGTGATTTGACTTACCCAAACAGTATAACCAGTCAAGCAGAAATAGGAATCTCACCAATTACCCTCTGGAGGCAACTCTTATCCCTACCAGGCCACCCACAAAGGCTACTGGAAGGGCCAGTCCATCCAAGCAACTGAGTGAAGATACCCATGCTAACCCTATGGGGTTACCCATCAATTACCCCATGAGGTTTACCCTCTGATAATTACAAGTTTAACTGAGGGACAAATTTACTCACTGACAGATTTAGTTATCTATTCTATAACACAAATTTTTAATTGAACAGCTATTCATGGCTAAAATATAACATTTGCAGCACACTGAGCAATGCATAGTGAGCTTACTTCCAGATATCACTTCTTGATAATGAGTAATGTAAACTTACTGTGTACAATACACCTGGAGGTAAATCTGTAGTCTTACTGTCCTTGCTTGGTTCATCGGCCGAAGAATTCTCTACCAGCGACAGCTGCGGAGGTAACGATTTGTTCACACATAAAGCAGCGGTCACACTAAAGCAGTTTCAAATTCATTTCCGATCCAATATGCAATGCAACTTTCAGCTTAACTAATCTCCAAACTTAATCGAAAAGAGCCCAAAACTTGGTGACAATCATATATAAGAGTGGCTGACAAACACTAAAACAGAATGTCCACCAACTATGGTGTGACGGCATCTCAAAAGACAACTTTTGTGCAAAGGGATGAAAAATATTGGAACTATTTATAAAGAAACCTTTCTGTACAGTAAAATTTTGGATGAGATCAGACTTGGACAATTTACAGGCAGACAGCCAGGATCAGATATTGGTGTAGTGGGACCAACATTTTCAAAGATACTGATAGAACACCACCAGTAGTACAGTTTATTCCTGAAAGTCGGATCCGATATGTCGTTGTAATGTGACCTCAGCTTAGTCTGGCAGTATGCTTTCTACATAACAGCTGTATGCAAAATTAAAACAGGATATGCAGTCTGACGTCTTGTCAAACAACCTAGTGATTCACCTAGTACAGGTACATGGCATACATCTCTCTGAAATATTATGCACTTGCCATCAAATGTGAGGATATAGGAGGGGGTGGGGGATAATACGATGAAGAAAGAGAAAAGGGAGAAAGATGCAAAGACCAAACACCTTGTAGAACTACTGCATGTTACTGCAATTCTAACACACACCATGTATGCATATGATTTCAGAGGCTAACCATCTGTCTCACCATAACATAAATTAGAAATAAAAGTTAATGAGAGACTTTACAGCAGTTGGTACTGAAGACAATTTATTCCACGAAACTGCTCTAGGCTGATGGATGTACTAAGCAAACAGGGTATTGAAGCACTTGTAATGAATTACGACAAACCGATTTGGGCATGATTGGCATGAACCATCAAATTTGATTCTAATTAATTTACCCTCGGTGCGACCACGGGGGTCGATCTGGGTATCTGATACTCTGCTGCCTGGCTGTCATCTTCCTCTTCCACTTCATCCTGACCCTGCTCGCTGCCTCCTCCCCCTCCCCGGTCCTGCTGCCCGGAGGAGGCCACTGACCGCTCAGATGAATTGGGACTGGGTGGCACTACTGGCAGGCTGGTGCTAGAATGGGAAGCATTGTTGTCTCTGTGAATGGTTGGAATTCTGAAAAGAACAACAATTAAAAAGTGAGGATATGTAGAACACTGCAACAAAAAGTTTTCAATGTTTAAATTTATGACAGTGTATGTTGTTTTGTTTTCTTACAGAAGCTTTCAGAACCTTGCTGACACAAAGGCCATCTATAGTGCATAAAATCGGAATACAGTAAGAGTAGCAGACTATCGGATTGATGTGACCTCTAGTGGTTGTGTGAAAACTTGAACAGGTGTTGAGAGGTTAGTTACAGCAGGCTGAAAATGATGTGTGTGGGTCTGCGATGTTGACACTGGATCTTCCGAAGTTGGCTACTTGAAAAATAAATTTTGTTGAAAAAAAGGTTAGGCACCCCAACTTACTTTTTCTTGATACTGTAAGTGCCAGATTGAGCCTCTTTATTCAGGTTAGCCATTATGTCGCTCAACTGGCTCATCGCTTTCCCGACTTCTTCGTGAAAAGTTGACTCGGCTGAATACAGCTGTTGGAAGGTTTGAGCAATGAATGGAATGCGCCTAAAGCGAGATGAAGAAAGGGAAAACATTGAGAATATTACTTATTCAAACATACATGAGAGTTGGCATACAATGAGGCATTTATTTTATGGAACAATTTAATTGCTAAACACCTATAACAGCGTTTATGTTATGATCTGCTTATAGATTTCAGTTCTTCGCAACTAGTTAATTGATTCTGTAATATGGGCTCTATGAAGACTATGATGCTGTATGGCTGCATGATTTTATAACATGTCCTCATGTTGACTTGAACAATATGTGGTTACTTGATTCCACAACATGGCTTCTGTGCCACCAATAATGCTTGCAGTTTACATGGTTGTGTCACATGGGTGGGCAGTCCATGATGCTGTCTGGTTAATTAATTCTATAATATGGGATCTATGAAGACCATGCTGTCATAGGGCCACACACTTTTAAAACATGGCCCCATGTTGGCCATAATGTCTTGTTACTTGACTTCATGAAATGGCCTCCGTACAGACAGTAATCTTGCTGTGAGGCTACAGGGCCTAATGCTGTGTCATAATGCTGCCTGGGTACTTGAGTCTGTCAAATTGCTTCTGTGCAGATGATAAGGCTGCCTGGGTACTTAAGAACTGTCACATGGTACCATGTAGACCAACATGCTGTCTGGAAATTATTTTCCTTAACACTTTTGCATTTCACCATAACCATAATACAAAAGGCTAACAATCATTGACAAACCTCAACTTTCATCAATCTTTTCACAATTCATGTAAAAATGAACTGAGACAATGCATCGAAGCTTAAAGACATACATCAAAGGTAGAACATTCAAAAGGAACACAATAATGCGTTCAATATCCTTTGAGATGATCAGAACATTAACAGCAGGGAAACTTAAAAGTGATTACCTGCATAGGCAAAAGGTACAAACATTGAAATTTCATGTTCAAATGTTACATAGCAGGAGGTTCTCACCTGTCATACAACTCTGGTAATTCCTCGTGGAGTTCATTGTTTATGTCCTCGTAATTTTTCTTCTTTTCTGCGTGGATTTCTTGAGCCTGGATGGTAAAACCAAGGAAGGAAGAATAATTTGTAGGAGAAGGTTCTATAAGTGAAAGATTGGCATTTGTTGTAATTAACAAAGATAAACGAGGGCAGGAAACGTATTAAGGGAAAAAAGACGAGAGAACAGATGGACAGAGACAAAAACAGGGTCAAGTGAATAAGCCGATGAGTGACATGTTAGTGATGTATTTCTCATATGGACTTATTCAAGTAAGTAGTAAAAACGATAATCAGCAAACTTAAAGATAAGCATCACACATTGTTTTTTCCGCAGCACAGTTGAAGAAGTGGAGTTAGTGATGAATATAATGAAGCCACCATTGACTGCTGTAAAATACCATTTGTGCATATTTTTCAGTTCTGATAGCTTCCGGTAACACAACTTGGTGCCTTGTACGACACTCTTGATGACGTAAACAGTAAATGAATGAATACAGGTTACAAATCACATAGTGGTTTTCTTTTCACTAGAATTGCAGGCACACTGTAACAAAAAAAAAAGCAACGAAGTGAATCCAAATAACGTCTCCTGTTACAATCTGATGGTAATTGAAAGCGAACACGACGACAGATAAATGCGTACACGTGTTGAATAGCGAAACTACTAGTTCCGCTCGGTGTTCCACTATATCCTACAAAAGAAAAATTGAAGTCCTATCAAATGCACTGCTAGAATGAAAACCTGTTTTGGGAGTGGAAACTGCCTGCTGCACTTAGACAAACTTTAAGAGTATGTTTCAGTGCCAGTTATTTTTGTGATGTTGTGTCTAGTAAAGTCTCATTCATCATGTCCAAAACCAGATGGATCTTGACTTACAAATATGCTTAAAGTCAGATCAAGCAACAAATCATTTCAAGAACTTACATCTCAAAAAAACAATGGTCACACATTGCAGCACAAAATGCATCACACATTCCTGCACACATCGAGTCACTGGTGTTATCTGCTCACAAACAGTTTCAACTGATTAAGTGAAATATCAAATTTCAAACTAAAAATTTACATGAAACCACCAAAAGCAATTATTCAGGTACAATGTTTTCATGATCAGGAGAGTAATGCCACTGAAGTGGGAGTGTTTGGTGTAAGGTAATGGACTAGTTTATCCCAACTTGTAAACCATTTTCCATTCTATTTCTTTAGATTATATCTGGAAAAAGAACAAGAATAAGTCAATTCTAAAGAGGCACCTTAAAGGGATATAAGGCTGCATTTTACAGGAAACAATTATATTTAAAAAAAAAACCAATGTTTGTGGACATAAAATGGTAGATCATTCAAAATAAGAAAAGACAGTAGCCTTCTTGCAAAAAATTAAGTTTCTCATAGATAGAAATGCAGCTATTTGTTGCTCAACTAATAATTTGTTCACCCGAACTTTCCAAAATTCAAATGATGCATCTTCCGTTACTCATCACAAACATAATGTTTTGAGGAGATGAAGCTCTAGCAGATGTTTATTGATGAGAATGTATGGTTTAACAAAGATTAAAGCTATTTTCTTTGTATGCCACATTGAGGTATTCTAAACCCCTATTTCCCTTTCACGATAAATGACGAAAATGAACAATCAAAGCGAACCCACCCAATGAGGCAAGCGGAGGCTCAAGAGAGAGTGTGGAGGTCAAACCCACTGACCCTTCATGGTAAAAAATAAATGCTGATGATAGGCAACATGTCAATGTGCAGGGACTCAGCTTGATAATCCTTGCAGTTCAACGTGTCAATATTAAAGGCCTTACCTGGGCTATTCTAGAAGCTTGGCTTTTCTAGAACCTTGGCTGTTCTAGAAGCTTAACATGTAAACAACGAGAGACTAACCTTGGTGATCCTTGCATCATCCTTCTTCCCTTTTGCACTTTCCAACGAGTGTCGGGCACTGTCGTAGTCGATCAACTTTCGTCCTCTCTTCTCAACTTTTTTCTGAAAACAAAGAAAGGGAAAATGGAGAAGAAACCTTTCAAACCTTCTGAATTACTGAGCCTTCATGTAACCTCACTAGTTGCTATTCTTGACAGTGTAGCACGTCTTACAGTACCAACAGCTTAAAACATCAACTGCAGTTGGCGCAACAGCGTGACTTTGAGTGGGTTTTGAACTTGTGATATGCAAATTGTAGGAACCGTTGTTTTTGCCTGTGTACCACTTTTCCCTGTGTAGGGTGGCATTATTCATAAGAGTTGTCGAACCCAGGGTCATCTAGATTGCTGTTCAGCTCAACCAAAGCTTCCGAACTTCAGGTAATCCTTCAAAGTAGTTACAGAAGAATGAAGACTGAGGGGGACGTCAAAGGGGAAGATCAGTGAGGGAAACTGTCATTCGTAGAAAAAAAAAAAACACATTTCTGCGGTATGGAATGGCAAAATCAAAACATGGACCTAGCCAGGCTGTATCTGAAATTAAACAATTACAGAGCAAAGACAAGTAGCCAGTAGCCCCCACTGGGTCATAGAGATGGTAGAGATCCAAACAATGGTCAGAGTGATTGGTACTGCTGCTGGTTAATACTGCTGCTAGAGTGCATAGTAACTATTATTCAAACGTTGATCTAGAGACAGGTCAGGTAGTTCACATACATGTGGACAGCGTAACTGTTTCCTTCCTTGCTTGAGAGCAACATTTTGAAACAACTGATGAAAGGTGACAGAAGTCAAATTTGTCAGTCAGGCTTCCATTGCATCAAACAAGGAAGACGACAAATGTCCAAAAGATACAACTTGGCTGGCACTATCTTCTGATTGTTGGAAGTTCTAAAAGTTCTAAAGTCTAAAAAGCCCTTTGAAAAAAATCTTTGGGAGGTGGGGGTAATGTCTGAAAGAGCACTTTGACAAAATCTTATTATATGTAGTAAGGTCACATTACTGTCAAAAAGGGCACTCTATCTGGAAATTTGGAGGGGTAAATACCACCTCTAACCCCCTGTAGCAATGACCCTGTGCAAAGTCAGGCTTTCTGCCTGATCAATGAATCTACGAAAACAAAACAAAAACTTTCAGCCATGCAAAACCTAAATTTAGGTTTGCACTCCATAAAATAAAGGGATGAAGTCATTGGTGGCTGAATACAATGCATACATCTGAAAAGACAAGTGTCCCTTTGGACTGAAACGGATGTTCATCTCTACAGGTTTACAGAGGGTGTAAACTATCACATGTATTCAGCACAGGAAATCAATTTCAAAGGTGCAGAGCTAACAGAAACATTTCATCAAAGAGCTTAGTCCACAATATTTTCATATCACATACGTTGTTTCCTGGACCCAAATCTAAACAAATTGCCATCCTCACATTTTGACTCTCTTTCGAGTAATGACTGTTATCATCTGCACTGACTGTGAAAGGGTTATTACTGAGCCCTCTCTCTCCAAAACCCTTGACATAATTTCTACAGTGTGCAACGACTTTATGTGAGACTGAACTGTCGTTCATTTCAAGCACATGGAAGTTTCAGTTTTGTGTTGCGCAGCAATGGTAGCTCACATTTCAAAATCCCTGGTTTTCACCTTTCAAACATGATTTACCATGTTGCCAAACATTAGCTACACTCACTGGACATGCATCTGTCCAATCTGAACTGAAAGGTCAGTGGAAAGATATTCATCATGTTTGCATAACATTGTACAACCCTGTCATAAAGCAACAAAACGGTTGGAGCAAAATCTGGCTCCCTACACGCAAAAATATCCTTTCTGTGCTTTGTTTCCGTAGGGTCTCAACGGCACTCCCCACAACCTACTGGTGTGGGTATTTACAAGTGACTGCATTTACCCCTTTGCCCTGTGAGCGAAAATTTGCGCTGGTAATGCCCAAATATGAATGTGCATTTGTTGTGCTGAGACAGTGAGTGAGGAGTGAAGTAAATATCGATATTATCACAGACAGAGTGATCTGGTCAGCTTTACATTTCAAACTTTTTCTTCTTTCAATAAAAATATTTCAGATGCTTGCATGAAGACAGGCTGAGGAAACAGATTAAACCTTATGCAGCACTTCTAAAACAGGAATCATTTCTCACCTTCATGTCCGGAAATTTGCTTTGGTATCGAATGATTGGATTGAAGATCTGGTCCAACAGCTTCCGCTGGTAGTCATCCCACAGCAGCCCTAGAGTCTGTCGGAAGAGGAGATGAAAGATGACATCCAGAGGTCTATGATATTATTGATAGGAAATTACCACCAAGCGAACAACAGCAAAGAGAGAACAAAAAGAAAGGATATGTTGGGAAGATTCCTTATTGCAAAGGAAAGTTTCAACACGTATTCCATTGAATGGAATGAAAGCTTTGGTCAGATCTGGTTCTGATTGCTTCATCAGGGATGTGCGAAAATGACAACGACATCCAGTTCTCCGCATAACCCCCACCCCCCACACACACTTACACACACCTGCCACAGCAAGTGGCCAGAGTATTGCCAAAGGTAATCTGTCTCCAGTAAACTATGACATTCTCTGGGACACTCTACACTGTCACATGACTCATGAAAGGTCGGAAGGAAACAGCGCATCATAGGATGCAAATGCAAATAATCTGACTACCATCAAGTAAGTAACCTTATTTAATTGGTCCAGTCTCTAACAATTTACAAACAGTTTTGAAAAATACAAAAGAGTTTCACTTTACATGGGTCATCCTGATTCTTCTACTATCTAAACTATTGATATCTGCAATTTGCATACTCTTACAACCCAAGTGTATGATGAAGTCATTCTTACTGTACATGGAAAGGGGGAGGGAGGGGAAGGGAGGGAGGAACGAGGGACGGAGGGAGGAAGGGGGAGAATGGGAAAGTGGTAAGAAGAAATGCAAGTTATCAAGTACTCGATAATGTTGCTGTGACATTTGAAATCATACAAGCAAGTGGATTGATAAGACTTGTTGGAATCACAGAAAATATTTCATCATTCTGAAAAAAAATTCCCTTAATGGTTACTTTTGTGTTCGCAACCAACAAAAATGTGGGGTCATACAGTATGAGGCCATGTTGACTGTTTGAATTTTATAGATTATACTCTTACTGTACCTCTTTAATGTTTCCCAGTTCATTCTGACCTTCCCATTCTTCTTCATAGACGCACTCCAATGTCTCATACAGGCTACTGCTTGCATTGCTCATAGCTGCACAAAATCAGAAGAACAGTATCTCAAAGACATTGAAGGAAATACACAAACATAAACAATACTGAAAACAAAGGTGATCACTACATCTTTCATGTATCCTAACTTTCACCAAGAGTACATTGAAAATACTTGGCGTCGTTGTGGCAAACTTTGTGAGAAAAAAAAAATTCATGTTCAGTTTATGCCACAATGAAATTGCTAGAAATAGCAATACTAATGCCATTCCTTAAAGGGAGCCATACTGTATGGATGGAATTTTAGTGAATACTGTACAACAATGACCCACTACTGTAGTTTTGCAACTATTACAGTAACAGACATTTGGTTTAATGAAGAATGTATCCCTGAGAGCTTGCACATTTAGTACCAACATAGGAAACGGAGAGTTTCCAAATGAGATAACTTGGAAATTATATACGATGGGGAGTTTCTGAACCCATGTTTTAAAATTTAACTCACTATTATTAAATGAGGTACATGTGCGCTGTTGGGTAGCATGCACCTATAGACCTCCCGTGCGGCAGCCACATTTATATTTTGTTCAGCTTATTGCTACGAAAAACTAACATCCATCGGCTCTGGGTACAAATACCTTTCAATCGCACTGAAATCCAATGCAACCTTCATTTACAATTTTACACAGCTCTAAGGCAATTGGCTGAAGCAAGGCTCTTATGTATATACATATATGGCAGAAACACTACTTCAGTACCATTGCAAAACAGTATGTTGAAGAGCCATGGTGGCTGATGTAACCTGACACCATCCCGGAACTCTATGGCACCATGTGTGCATACAAACAGTACACCCACAAGTAATTGCAAACAACACAGAACATAGTCACGAGGAAATACACTTTATTTCTCAACCGAAGATTCTTTTGTCAACTTCCTGACAAATTCTTTGATAGTTGTCATAGTTTGTAAAAGGTTGTGCATGACCAAGACTTCCATCTGAATGAGATCTTTGAACTGATGTTCTATGAGTATGTGGTTTACACAAATTTGTCGTTAAACCTAGCCTTGCAAAGCTTTGAGTCACTGAGCACTGCCTACCTCAGGAATAGACCAATCGCCACTAACGGACAGTGGTTTGGGCTAGTAGTAGTATATCAACAAGAAAATATTCACAGCAATGTGCATACTTGGTGTTCTGTTTTGATATCTCTTACTATGTAATAGTAAAGGCTAGGCAAGGGTTATACGTATGAATACACAACTCAACCAATTGCAGTGTTAACTGGAGGAGTGATATAATTGTTGAGAGGTGAAAATTTAAAGACAGAATATCGTGAGAAACAGCACAGCATTTGCAACTAAGGAGTGGCTGCTGATCAAGTATTTACTGTTCATCAGGAGTGTTCTAACATGCTCACCAAATTACAAAATAACATGTACAATGTCAGTGGATAATTGTGGCAGCAGCAACACTGTTGGCCAAGGTTTCATTGTTGTTGGTTTTTTTTTTCACTGTTTACCATGACTACAGTTAAATGAGGTTGTGAACACTAGCAGCCAAGAAACAGTTGGTCATCAACATTATTTACCAAGTAACAGCAATTTTCATTGTAATTTACTGTACAGAATTACTGTAAGAAAAATGCCACAAAGCAATACAAGGGCTCACTGGCCTTTTCCTATTATCTAAATCAAATGAAAACTGTGATAACTTCTTCAAGAGAGCTTGCTCACTCTTAAACAATCAAGCTATAGCAGTCTCCTTATGCACTACAGAAATGTGACAATGACTGCTACAGGCTCCAGACGGTCAGTGGCAAGACATCCAATTTAAACCAATCTTTCCTCCATCAAGAGAAAAATCAATTGATATCTGTTTGAATATAGCTATAACTTTTGTAAATACAGTATAAGCAGCTGGTAGTCTAAAACTTAACCATGTAACTTTTATTTTCGATGAATGTATACAAGCTAATGCTATTTTAACACCTAGTGCTTGCCCTTCTAACAAGCACAAAACACCAACACACCTGTACTGTAGTGTTACTTGTACAGCCAGAAACTCAACTGTTGCATAGGCCTTAATCATTGCATAGCTGTTCAAATCTTGACAGTCCCATATGGTGATCGAGCTCTTTGCTGTAATATTCACTGACATTTCGCACATTCTTAATACATCATTGCCCTGAGCAATGTTTTAACTTTTCTCCCTTTTTCTCCAATTTTACCTATGTACTCTAGCTTTGTGCTGAACTAAGGTGTTTCACATATTCCTTCCTTGCATAAAGTATCATCTTTGGTTCTGCTTATACACTAGTTTGGATAACCGAAAATGGTCGGTTAATTTGATGTCTAGCAAACCTTGACTGCAAACATGTAGTGAATATTATTCAGTGTCAAGTGTTAGCTACCTAGCTCAAATATGCTTTATTCTCACACAGTTTAGCCAATCATTTAGAGTCTGACCCAGTTATTTTTGGACTAAGTCACAAAAGATTCCTTGAACAAGCACCAAAAAATATACTGAATACCAGCAACAAAAGTTTTGGCTGAAATAGTCCTAAACTCTTATGTAGTCCCAGGCTATACTATTTCAAATCCCATCTTGTTTTGATATTAGAAGCCTTAGACAAGATCAATGTATAGGCCACATGTTCTTACTTTAAAAGAGAGTAAAAAAGTTTTACACACAATTTTTTTTTTTTCAGAGTCCATCATTAACATGGCTACACAAGGCCACCCAATAAGCTCCTGAATCCTTCTTTGTATTCTAAAATTCCCCTGTTCCATCTCATAACGCTTAACTGAGCAAGATCTACTGTAGCGTAGATTGCACCCTCAGTCCACCCAAACGGCTGACTTAAAAGTAGTGGTTGATGTTTGGTTCAAGTCCAAATAAGTGTGACAGCTTAATTTCCTTTTGCACTTATAGTAAAAGAGCTTATATGGCATATACATGCAGTATCTGGAAGATATGAGCAAAGGTTTCAATTTCAAAAGCAATAATTCTCATAATGGCTATACTGCACATCTACATTCATTTTCATATTAGTGGTTAATATAGTGGCCGATATTGAACTGCTAGGTGCTATCGTGCTCAAGTGATCCATGCCTAGATCTTTCCACATTCATCTTTGAATAGACGTTTCTCCATTGTAATTAGCACTGGTCAGCCTACTAACCATTTCATCCTGTGTAAAATAACGAGTGAGGAACAAGCACGTCCATCTGTCTGGAGCGTAGTCACGAGCCTACGCTGCTTTAATAGCGCACTGGATCGTGCATTTTCAGGGGACATTTTTATAAAACCAGCGATGCCTACCGTTGCTCGTGCAATTGCTAAAGATTTTCGCTAACATTCTGAGACACCGAAGCCTTGCCATGTTTTGTAGTTTTACAATCTGCAGACAACATAAAAGACAGACAGACAGACAGACAGACAGACAGACAGACAGACAGACAGACAGACAGACAGACAGACAGACAGACAGACAGACAGACATAAAACTAGCGACTAAAACATTCCCTATCAATTGTTGCTGACTGCTGACCATACAAATGTTAGTCAATAAGCAACGGTCACTCAACAGTTCTTCAAGCTTGTTTGGTTAAAGTAATCATACAAGTACAATATACATAAGGAAGATACTGTACCATTATTTACAGTGTACACATTCATATTTTTAGCTAACATTAATCTGCAACTGTTTGGTCAACACTGTTTAAGATTCCAATAAGGATTGATACTGCAACATTGTTTAATGAAAATTAAAGCAGCCAGATGCCATTTATCTTACATCTTTCTCTTTCATTTGATACGTACCAACCTACAGTAGATAGCAACCATTTATGCCACCTTTGTTTCATGCAAAATTTCACTCTTAAGGGTCCTAATTCCGGTAGAAAAAAGATTGATTTAGTAATTTCAGCTAGAATGTTAGTGGAACCGGTTCCTGTGGTAAATATACCTGACACCAGCACAACTAGCCGCAACGAAACTCTCATGCAAAAGCACTTCTTATGGAAATTTTGCAGTATTGGGGGACAAAAAGACCAAGGTACAGTAGTTTTATAGCCTTTTTTTTTCAACTGTTAGAAGTGTAGCTACGGTAGTAACTGAGGCAAAGATTCTCATGAGAATGAATGATAAACAATTGACACAACAAGTAAAGGAGAGCCTGTAGGAGCAAACCTGACTTTTTTTTATTCTATTAATGAACATTCCAAGTTTTCTGGGAAACACCCTGACTCAAAGAAATACACAGTCTGATTAGTCTAAGTTATGTAAAGCTAGCACTTACATGCTTCACAGTCACAAAAAAAACATCATTATTGGTTATTATGGACTACAAGCTCATCTGTCAGCCCACACCAACTGGAGAGCAAAGCTAACCAACAACATTGAAGCTAGACACTTAAGGTGCTAGAATGAGGAGAGAAGAAGCCTCAGGTCGTTTGATGGCAGCATAACAGGTTATCAGAGAGCACTAGATGCATTAGCAGAGGTGCATGTTTTGTGACACAGGCACATGGGAGCGATGGAAATCCCAAAACTCACCTGGATACAAAACGCACACACTCACTTACCTCTCTCAAAACAACAAATGCAAATCTAACACCACCTCTAATGTAGTCGGGACCTTTACCCCGACCAGCAATGGATACAGTATTTGTAATAAAATATTTGCAATTCCTTGAACTATACAGGAAAGGAAACAAAAAATACACATCAGCAATGATTATCACAAAAATCTCTGATCAAAGTTCAACTTCATCTGGGAGTGTTCCAAAGTCTGCAGTCACCTTAAGTGACTTCCTGGTCTATTTTTCTACATCCAAGGATTGATATCCAAACAGCGTTAAGCATCACGAAGTGTAGTCTGCCTGTTCTGTTTTTTTTCTTTAAGTCTGTAGCACATTGCAGTACATGAATCCTTTAAAACACTGTTTCTCTAAATTCAAAGATGCAAGTATCTCACCTTTGCAGCAGGATAGGTAGTTTTTGACTTCCTTATTTAGCCTTGCGGCAGCTGTTATCTGGGACGATAAGTTTTGGGTGTAGCATTCGAAGATTTCATCTCGAGTCTCGTCCGACTTTCCAAGTTTCTGTAACACCTGGAGTGAAAATCAAACCAAAGTTGTGGCAACCTTAGTTGAAGTTTTGTGCTTTTTGTTTAAAAGGGTAGCATCTAGCTATCCCTTTGCAAAATACATTTTCTGTATTTAAAATCCTGACATGTTTCAGCATTCTGAACCCTACAAGGTCTTGAAGCCTTGTTGTACTACCATCAACAAAAGCATGTACTTCCTGTAGTGAGCAACATGATATTTGATAACAAGTAGTACATGTATTTAGAGATATTCCCATAACTTCCCTGTTTTGTAGGAAAAGTCTTTCAAACACTGATTTCATCTATTTGCCACATATGCAGCACTTTTGCAATACCAACACTTAAACAAAAATAAGGCCTTTGTTTTACAGAAAACAATCATTTTTAAAACCAATGTTTGTGGACAGCGAATGATAGATCATTCAAACTAAGAGAGGACCATGGCCTTCTTTTCCAGAAATGAGTTTCTCACAGATTGGAAAGCAGTTAGTTGTTGTGCAACAATAATTTGTTCACCAAAGCTTTCCAAAATTCAAATGATGCATCTTCGATTACTCATCACATACATGAAGCTTTTGCAGATGTTAATTAATGAGACTGAATGGTTTAACAATGATTATAGCTATTCTCTTTGTATGCCATTTGTTGTATTCCAAACACCCTATTTCCCTTTAACAGATGCAACAACTCAAATTCTAACAGGACATCCACCTTCAGGACACTAATTCCTAGGTTCCTAACAAGGTGTCCTAGTGCCCCTTAGCTGCACAATACATGGGAAGCCTTTCAGACAGTTTATTGTGCTACATAACGATTGAAGGGGGAACATTTTTTATCAGTAATTTCATGGTGATTTTTGGATAATTAAGGAGATACTGTGGGTAATTATGGGTACTAGGTTGGTTCTTCATTTTTCTTAATGTGGCTGAAGCTGTACTGGGAGACAGCAAAATTATTTATCCAAAAGGTTGGGAAACACTGCACCACTGTAATTGCTTTTAGATCTCCCCCTCCTAAGATGAAAACATCAATATATAAACTAACAAGCCCTTATTAATAGAAATTCTCCCCCCCCCCCTCTCTCTGTTGTTAACATCAGACACCATATCTATGGGGAACTGTATTCCCTTCACATATCCTTGGGTCACTACCAAGAGTGTACATAATGCATTTAATGCTATTTACTAACAACAGCAAATTTGCATCTGTTTACCAATATGATAAGAATTTGAGAAATCGACAGATCAATTCCACTTTAATGGTAAATGAATAGGGTTGCAACCATAACTACAGTATGAAAAACATTTGGGAGGGTTGGTTAAAAAGTCAACGACGACAAAAGAAGGAAAAGAAGTTGCAACTTTCATAGTCCGTACAATTGTGTATCGCAGAGTATTTCTATTGAATTGCAGTGGCTGCAACAACATTGTAAAGGGAAAGTAAAATTGGCAACACTGATAAAACACGCAAGGGACCGAACACTGCTTTATATTTCAGACTGTAAGATGCCCCTTGAAAAGAAGACTCATGCATATTCATGTCACTTAATCCACCTAGGTACTTTATTTGGCTAATAAATTAACCTACTATATGCTTTGCCTCTTGAATAAGATCAAACACTGACTTAAATGTGCAGGATTAGAAGTGAAAATGATATGATACTATTGATGTACTGTGCACGGTACTAACAGTGCTGCATTATGCGATTGGCATATACAGTACAATGGAAAATGCAACCACATTCCGGTAACAAGCTGACATGTTTTGCATCATAAATTCATAATGAACATTTTAGTGAGTTTCAAATATCCAATGTAAATTCAAATACAGTGTTCCTTTTGTAAAGCTGGGACTGCAGTGGCCACTCATGATACACTGCTATGTAGACAAAAGTCCATCCATTTCCAGAATGGCCCTGATACAAACCATTAGTAACGAACTTATTACTGTTGTTAAGAAAGTCCTTAAACATGGCCTATACAGCACTAACACAGTACATATGCAGTCCAAAAACTACGATCTTCATCGCAATATTTATGCCGTCATTGTTTCCTCGATCAGACAATCGATTCTACCACTTTACAATCAGATGTCAGTCATTGCTGACTGAAGGCAAAACTTTCACAGATCATGAAACATCTTGGAATTAATCTATCAGATACATTTATGCAAGATTAATATCTAAAAAAGACAAGAAAATTGTAACTGTGTGAAATTCCCCCCCCCCCGCCTTGGATCTGCAGCATGTGGAACGGAAATGTGAGCAATGTACAGCACAACCCAAATTTCATATTCACCCACAACTAGTCGAATCAAGCTTGATGCTTGCCAAATCAGATTTTACATGTGTTTTTGTATGTACAGTACAAAACACTTCAAATTTACTGAAGGAACACACTATCCGTGCCAAATATTGTATGCCACTGCTATATACTGAATATATCTGCTACTGTACACCATTTTCATATGCAGCTAGGCGTTACTGCAGGGCTGTTAGAATTTTCTGAAATTCTAATTATAGCATTTGAACAGTCTAATTTTACCATTTGAACAGTCTAATTTTACAGTACATGTGTGTCAAAGTGAGCTGCCTGACCAGCAGAAATGTTGATGCAAACATTCACCTCTTGAATTCCTATGATAGACTGTGCACAACATCTCTGTAATAACTTTACATACAATGATATTATTTGTAGCATTTTAAAATTGATGAACATATTGTTTTACTATAGGTCTCATAAAAATTATATAAAGAGACAACAGGCCCGAGTATATAGTGTATGATTACAGCATAAAGAAAGCCTAATATACCTTTGACTTGAAATGCCTTGGTTGGAACCTTTTTAAGTTTACAACTTGATCATGCACACACAGCAACAATACAACCATATCACACTTACACAAAGCTTGGAATGGTGACATCTCCCAGCCATACACTATGATGGCATTTTTTTTGTACAACCTTGCCTTTAAAACCCAAAAAAAAATTATAAGTGTCACATATATTAATGGTCAAGGGAAGTAAAGCCATCTTCAGCAAGAAGGAACTTCAAGGTACATTGTAATGTTTTAAAGGGTTTTCATATCATCCTTATATTCACATTCATGACGTCCTGTACATACAGTACCTTAGCGACTGAAGTCGAACTCTGAATTTAAACTCACTTGTCACCCTTACAGTAGTGTACCAGCTCACAGGCTGTGACTGATCGAGCACCTGAACAAAACCATCCTCACACTCAGAATGGCAATATACAGAGTTATTAGGTTTGCCGATTTTTTGCAGAAAAAATCCCCCCAAATTTCATTATGGTCTTTGCTATACACACAGTGCTGTATAAGATGGAAAGCGCTTCAGAACAAAAGTTCCATCTTTGATATCGCTCTAAAACTTAAATGCTCCACAAAATGTTACAAATATCAGGTGAACCAGATGCTATTACCTACATTTATGAAGCTTAAGTATCTTAACTTGTCTTATGAAAAAAATTACAAGATATGTGCCTACCATCCAAAAATTTATGATAATTATATCCTAACATAGGGAGATGTATGGCAAATATCCTAACCACCTCAAAGACCTCAGCAATGATGTATATATATCAAGCTTGTGACCACTGGACTATTTATGTTAATATTTAAAGAAATTTTATGTGATATTTTTATTGTGTATCCATCCTAGTGACTCAAAACATTTAGATTCAAGGTTTGAATTTTGATAGATGGCTTTCTTGCAAGTTGTGATATACTGTAGTACTATGCTAAGTGTGTGGGCCTAACATTACAGTACACATCAAGCAATACTCTTGTGTTTCCATTTCACCATTCATGCAGTGCAAACCAAAAACAGGTGTGACAGCTGGCTGCAGCTGGTCTGCTGGGGGACGACTTGCATATGTCATATTTTACATTGTGTTACAACAGTTTCTTTGATACCAACTGTAATCTTTGTTAGGGAAACTTACAACAGTTGCAAAGTGTGTACATTCCATTACTGATTTGCCATACATACACCTGATTTCAAAAAGCTTTCTCTAAAAGTTGACAAATTCTGTGATTTTGCAGAAAAGTTGCATTTCCAATTGTCTCCCTGATTTTTTATGACAAATGAAAATCGGTGGCCCTGCATTATGCATGGACTGTAATACCAAGTACAGGTACTGCAATTCAGCCCTACTTTCTCAAAGCCAAAACTGAAACTAAAAAAGAAAACTTGACATTTACAGTACAGTAGTTCAGATTTGTGAACACCATGTGCAAACCACTTTCAAACCCTGACTGCAATATCATAATGTAATCACTGGATGCTTCGGAGTGTCAATATACTGTACGTAGGATAAAGTAAAACATTGGACTATGTTTATAAACAGTAGTTTATAAGGCAACTCAAGGAGTCCACACAGTATGGACTGTGGGGGATACTGGACTGTAATAATGATCACCGCCTAACAATGTGAAAATGCACCTTGATCTTAATTTAACCAAAATCATTGTGATCATTAAGATGAGGATCACAGACAGTTTCATCATTTGAGGCAGAGAGCCAGACCAGACTCTGAAATTCAAGCAACAGTTTACAAATTGAACTATCATGATCACGTTTTATCCCAATGACCAGATGAATGAAGCAGATATTAGACCGACCACAAAACAATCATGCCATTCTTCGTACGTTAAAATGGGATTGACTTCAACCTCAGTCTTCTTTTGTTCTACTGAGGTTCAACTTCTTGCAAATTGTCATGGCCTTAGGTCAGTTTTATCACCCCATGCTGTGATAATCCACATGGTCAATTCAACATCATTCTCCTAAAGTAATTCAGGTGTGTCAATCCATTGTCTAGGCTTTCTTGAGCTGCCTGGCAAGGGGTATTAGGTGTCATGTTTATGTAATACATGTGTAATCGAGCTTGAAAGAGGGTCTGTTGAACGTTTTAGCATGGTTTTAGCACGATTATAACATCATGATGACAATGATCACTAAACATAACTGAATACAACAAACTTAGTAGGTTCAAGCGGTCACGCCCATTTAATTCTTCATCTACAATCTCTTGACACTGACCAAGATTGATCTCACCATGCCCATTCTGCAGAAAATAGTAGGGACCATCTTCTACTTGTGATAATAAGTATCACATTTTAGGTCAACATTATTTAACTTTCTAAGAAGGTAGTACCAAAGAATTCAACTGCTGTGCAATTGACCCCAAATGACCATCCATTCCATGAAAACCAAGTTCTATGATCCCACAAAGGATGACGTTTATGCTACTGTAACTTTCTCTTCTTCAGTTCTGCAGACTTTGGCTTGTCTGCCCCTTTACCTACAACACATATGCTACAACATGGTCCATCCTCTACTGAACCTATCATCTCACAGAGGCCAACATATACAACAAATTCAATTACTGTTCCTTTCACACTTTGGGAAATCCACACACAAAGCACAACATCATCAACACACAAGTAACAGTGACCTTGATGTGAAGGATCGAAGCTATACAATCAAACAATGCACGTTACAGACTACCAGAGGTGATAACTGTGTACACCTTTAATTCTCAAGATGGACACCAGTCTCCTGGGTACACTGTCTCTCATAATGTACAGAGCAAGACAGTATAAACAATGAAGCACAATAGCCTGAGCAAACAATAGTCTATTGTGCAGTTCTAAACTTACAAGGCTACTAAGCATGGTGTTTCAAAACTACAATGAACACATAATTTTGCCAAATACAGTGGTGCACAGTAGTGGATGTAAGTAATTGTCAAAGCACATCGTTAAAACTTCATTTCAAAATATATAAATAGAACAATAACCATCCCTTTGTGTTATTGTATAGAGAGGCACTCTTCACATCGCACTTGTAGCTATTTATTACAATGAAGAGACAATCTCTCAGACTGTAGAGACAAACAGTTCAGAACGTCAGTTAATAGTGATCTTGAATATTTTCAATGGTACGCATAACTTCTGCAGTGTGCTACAAAAGTACAGCACTGTACTGTGCCTGATGGGCAATAGTGATTTGACACTACACTTTACTTTGAAGAGGCATGGATGCACAACCGCAAAGAAATAAAATGATTCAAATATTAACTCCGAGTACTTTATTTTGGTTTTCCCTTTCACAGTCAGGGATGACTTGCAATTATAAGAATGAGATGGACAGCCCATTCTAGTTGGGGTATCAAATCCACCAACATTGACTACCTGAACAAACAGGACAATAAATCCCCAAAACTCACTGTACCCGAACAAACAAACTAACATGTTTCTGCACAATCCATGCACTCTCACTCTACCATGCCAAAATATATCTGGCCCTCAAGTCACCTTTTCAATGCAGCACTTTACATCTTTCATGAACACTTTCTTTGAAAAGGACATCATTACAGCAACGCAGTACAGTGAGAATACATAAAGACAAACTGAAGCATAGCATGAACTAAATTCAGAAGAATACATTGTTCTCATTGAATTTAAAATAATTTTGACTAAGGACGAAAAGTCTGGTTAGCATTACTTGTAACATTCGCAGATTAATTTGCTCTCACTCAATGTACAGCCAACCAAATACAGTGACAACTGCTGTTACCAACTTCCTTGCTCACTAAACATGGGTGCGTAAGTTCTAGCTGGTGCTACTGTACTTAGGTATAGTGCAGTATGTACAGAATACTGTAGTAAAACCACACCCAGTAGGTACTGCATATGCAGTACCTGGCAGTATTTATATGAGTTACATCTACGGAACTCTACAGTGTCTATATATATGCAGTTAATAACGTACATACTGTAATA
The DNA here is from genome assembly GCA_021234535.1 of Stichopus chloronotus. Lineage (NCBI taxonomy): Eukaryota > Metazoa > Echinodermata > Holothuroidea > Aspidochirotida > Stichopodidae > Stichopus > Stichopus chloronotus. The sequence goes on from CM037835.1 coordinate 17,550,761, forward strand.
CTAGCTTGTGATTTATGTCTTCTTCTGCCACCTTTAGGTTACAGTATTTCAGAAAGTTTTTGTTTGTAATTAATTGATAATATGATATCCTTACTTTACATTTGTAGAAGTCCAAGCATTGATGAAGCTTTGTATGTTTACTGACAATGTTGTCCTATACTGCCATTTAGAACAGAAGTGCAGAATAGCAGAGGACAAGTTTTTTTTCACTTATTCTGTCAGAGTGCTTTACAACTGTACAATGGCACAGCGTGAGTTTGTCACCTCTATGTGTACACCATACGTTGAATACTTCCTATGGCTATTATGTACGACTAGTTAACAATCTGTATTCAGTGCAACTCACTCAACCCTATTCTAAAGGACGACATTTTGAGGTCATCAACTATTTTGCTGCTTCATTCTGGCTATTATACATTGAGTCTAATATATCAGGCAAATTTTCAATCCTCAAATATTACTCGGCAAAGCAATCAGGTGTGGCAGATACCCTAAGTTGGGGCAATGACCCCTTTCCAAGGAATGAATTGGTCCACTTTGCAAAAGGCAATACATGTCGTTACAGTAAAGCAACGGCATCTGGAAATGGGATTGGGGAATGGGGAGGAGAATTGGGAGTATTCACTGAAAAAAGGGCATTCACAATGCACCAACATGGCATGAAAAGGAAATTGTTAAACCATTCAGGCTCATCAATAAACATTCACAAAAGCTTCATTTCCTCAAAAAGTAAAATATGCATACTGTAACATATGAGCTACAGATGATGCATCAATTGATTTTTTTGTTTGGGTGTGCAAATTATTCTTGAGCAACAAATAACTGAATTTCTACCTGTGAGAAACTTCCTTCTTAAAAAGAAGGCAACAGTCCTTCATTTTAATAATCTTGTCATATTTCTGTGTCCACAAATGTTGGTTTGAAAGTATGATTTATTTTTTTCTGTAAAACAAATGCCTTATTTCCCCTTAACAAGAGTGGGGATGATATTGTAAGCAGGATTTCTTAACGCATGACTTAGCGAGTTCAGGATATCAACGCAACAACAAAGTGCTGAATGACATTAAAATAAACAAAATCTGTATGTTGTCTGCATAAAATCCATTCCAACCATACTACAGTATGGTACAACAGATTGCACCATTTACACAGAGGGTGTGTGGACACTGAATGATGCCAATTAGAGTCAACCCTGCTGACAGAACTTCATGAAACAAAAAACTTGAAAACTATTGATCATGAGTAAAAAAAAAAATACGGGCACTTACAAGAACGGCAATTCATTTCGATTTTTGGTCAAGACTGAACATCCATTAAGTACAGTATTTGGGATACATATTTGAATGGAGTAACCACTTTCTTTCAGACGTAACCAATTTAGAAAACCATGTGTATGATCTAGACTGTGATCAATACAAGCGAGATAATACCGGAAGTAAATGTCAGTGAGCTGGTACAGGTATGCCAAAATGATATTGAAAATGTTTAAATGGTATCTGAACTTTATTCCTACCATTTAAATGTTTAGCAAAGTAATCTGACAGCACTACTGCCCAAGAAATAAATTATTTGTTTGTTTTGTCTTTAATGTAATCACCCTCTTTATCTCACATGATAAAACTTTGGCACAAAACCAATATGATGAAAAGTTTGACAGATTGTGTGTTCTACTGTTCACACTACTGCATGCGCACTGTATCTGTACAATGTAAGATGGTACTGATGCGACTATGTGTAAGGTGCAGAATCACTGATGCTGATTGGTCAAAAGGTTCACAGAGTGATCTTGGCAGGGGTTCTACTTTAACATCACATGTCAACTACAACTATTAGCCAATCACAAAATAAACCCATTCCCTTAAAATTTTATATGTTCTGTTGAATGAGTGTCCTGTATAATAGTCTCCACGCAGTCCTGAATGTTTCAAACAATGTATCAAATTGTTAAGTTTTGCTATAATCACCATGCGATGTTGTTTTGTCATTTCAACATGGGTGGTGGAATCAATGGGTGGTTGAATCAAAGAAGAAAAAGACAATTGTGTACACACTAGACCAAGTGGCTATCGTTAAAGAAGAACGTGCTGTTTGAACAAAAAATAGCCTTTATCGTTAATCTTTTGTCATTTGCTCCCACTGGATCCCGATCTGGAAAATATTGTAACATCTATGCCACCGTTTATTCCAGGAGCAATTTCATTGATTAGGGTGCTAATTACAATAGAGAGAAGCGAGATTTTGTTTTATTTGGCTAAAAAGTTAGCGGAGCTGGACCCTGCGGTAAATGTACTTCACTTCCGTGCGAATACTACCACAATGAAACTCCAAAGCAAAACGCATTTCCTTTGGAGGATAGGCTCCTTTTGGGCGAATAGATTCCTGTCCGGGAGTTTCTACAAAATTTTACAACTGTAAGAAGTATAGCCAGGCCTTTGGTGTACTGTACTTTGGAAAATGCATGCACAACAGCACATCCTGCTTTAAATTGATGATCACTTGTCTTACCTCTTCTTGTTTTTTCCTCCATTTGCTACTGTAATTACATCATTGCATCACGGAAGGGATAATGGATCATCGCAAACTTGTTCAGAGTACTGTTACAAAGTTCTACTGGCTGTGATTCTGCAGTGTTGCTACCAAACTCATCTCTTCTGATCTCATATTTTAGTCTGAAGGCCAGGGACCCCCCCATTTTTGAACTGGGACTCTCACATAAAAATATGCAGGGGTCCTAGGAGCCCGGGGGGGGGGGAAAGGCTAGTGAAAGTCCTGATGTACAGTAGTGTGCAATTTCACAAATGTGTATGGGATTAATGTATGGGATAAAACATTTAATGGTAGCTGATTCATGTTCAAACATTCAAACTGCATCAGCTTGGATATCAAAGTAATTTCATCCAGTTGACAATTGACCAGTAGTGTAACATGCAGAAAAAAGTATGTGAACTCCAGACTTAAGTTGATCTACCTTAAAAGTTAAATCATGAAATTTATCATATGACCTTCATTTCTAAGGTAATTGTATTCATTGTTACATCAAGTAATGCAGGACCTCTAAATTTCTTCAATCCATCCTTGCTTTTGACCACGATCTGATCACACTTACAGCTAGTATACAGAATTACTTAACAATGCCAAAGACCATTACCCAGTTTGGTCCAATTAATGATGTTTCCTCTATCAGATTATTAAGCCATAACCACTGAAGAAAATCTGGACATTTGCAAAATATTTTCAATGCTCAGAATATGTAATACCGTGCAAAGCACTTCTCCTAAGGGCTCCACAAGCTGCTCAGTGCTCTCGATAAAATGTGTCTGGTTAAACTTTTTGGATATTTGACATGCTCATACAGCAGTAATTCATTTTGCGTCAAGTTTCAGGATATACAGTATTGTACACAAATCTCTGTGAACATCAATTGAATATGAGTGAACGAAGTCCATTCATTCCACACCCCACACATACATTAGTTGAAACATTGACTGCAAGTGATTCCCAAGAAATGGATTCAACAAAACCTTGTCTGCACTTGATGTTCAAGGAACATCCTGGCTGTTTGGGTGGCCAAACCCACTTTCACTTCATGCTCAACAGTTCTACAGTACTAACAAGGATTTGTGAAATTCGATGAGCTCTGTGTATTGAAACAAAACATAGCAGCCCCCACAAACCGTCGCTTTATAGCTTCCTCCAAAATATCCCTTTGTTCGAATTTAAAACATCTCTCTCTCTCTCTACTGACAATTTCACACTGCAGGTACATAACACTGCATTAAGTATTTTGTGTGCATGCAGCATACAGTCACTGCCATCATTTGTGTTGCTTCAGTGTACACCTATCTATTCTAGTACAAACGACCACTGATGTGTCACAAATCTTTCCAATTCAATGACAGATTCAAAGCGGTCTAACGACTCACAGGTTGATCAGTGACTCACCATGTATTAAGCAGATATATATGTATAATTGAGTCACCAAATGATGACTACCTCATACCAACGTTTTTGATGACCTTAATGACACTGCAGTTTAATGCTGTATCAATCAATTCCCCTGTCAATTAGACAATTATATAACAGACATTTTATCATATCCGACCGTGAAAATAAAATCAAGGACGTCATGCGGGGACTAGTTTGGGTCACGTCTGTGGCCACTAACCTTCTGAAATGATTGGATTTTACTTCACGATAGATGAAGTATTTCCATTTGCATACGAGTCTGACACACTACAGTAAGGAAAGACAGTATGTGTCACTGACCTAATCCGTGAAAAGTCCTGGTTTACACACACTATGCATCAAGCTACGGCACTGCTGTACAGCATATAGTACAGTATAGAGTTGAGTGGCTAACTGGTTCCTATGATTGCATTCTGCTGCATGAGCAGTCATCTCCTTAGATACGAACAGGTACCATAACAGGATATACCTATGAGGATGTTTTCTCAAACAACGGTGTACATCTCGCTAAATTAGTGGATGTGATTACATACTCCTTTCATGTACGTGGATCACTATCTCCAGATGGTTGTTTATTGTAGTACATGACGGCCACAACAGTATTCCACAAATAGCACTAACTGTCTTGAGTCCCACTTTTGACACTGCTCACTTGAATGTATTTGAAGTCTTACCAGATTATCATTTCAAGCAGCAGCTAATGGCGACTTAAATCTTAATAATGCAGATTTACTCCACAATAAAATATATCAAGCTGCAATGACACTCCCAAAGATAATGTACAAAGACTTTGAATTATAGCTAAAGAGATAATTTGATGGTTGTGGTTACTGGCACAAATGTCTTGCACACTTACCACAGGACCCGGTTCTGTTTAACTTATTGTTTGGGCCTAAAAATATCAAACAAATAAGCTAGTCCACAAGGGTCAGTCACAGGGCTCCATGAGTGTTAGGGGTTAGATTATGGCTACATAACCTTGCACAGTATTGACATTCAACAACCATTAAGTGAGGTCAGGAGCAAGGGCACACTATTCAAGCTGCCATACCAATGTCGCCCTCTAAATTAAATTACCGCAATGCACAGAGGGCTAACTAGTACTACACATGAAAGTGACTGCTTAAGCATTGGCTGATGCAACTTGGCTATTGTGATAGCATTCACTGCACAGAGTTTTTTGAGCTCAGACAAAAATTATTGATTAGGGCTACCATACTTCTCTAAACTGAAATTGGTACACAACTTTTGGAGAGGGTCAGCTTTGCGAAGTCCATAAGAAAAGAAAAAAAATAAAAATTGGGAGGGAGAGGGCAGTGTAGCCTTGGCCACGTTGTTGGAGGGAAGTGTTCAGTTTGTGATGCAGGTAACATATGACTGCAAATGAAGTTTTCACTGCACATACAAAAAACCATGCATGCAGAACATAACAACCAGGCCTACAGTAAATTTGTTTTTTTTTTCCTCCAAATGCCAATGACAAAGTACTATGCAAAAACTGATTCACATTTTATAAGTATTTCAGTTCTAACTACTTCATATTTAACAGTTGATGTAGCATCTCATCCTCATCAATTAAGTCATTCCTTACTCTGTTACAACACTGTCTATGACATGTGCGAGACAAAAAAAGAGACAGAACTGAAACTCAGTCTATTCAAGTAAACTGAATACCACATATGACAACGTCTGCTCAAGTTGATACGGCGGAAGTCAAGAGTCTCAAAGTGCAAGGGTAGATTCATTTATACAATCAAGGGTAAATTTGCTCAAAGCATATAATGCCAACATTTGTGGGCTAACTTTCCACTTCAAAAGTGTGGTATCTGACTCACTGAGTATTGTACATGAGTTTACACCAATTAAAAAAAATAAAATTGCCAAAAGGAATTAACATCATTCATTTTTAATTTAATCAATCAAATATTGAAGTAAGCTAAATTTTCATTCACAGGTGCTTCTTATTATGTATTTGTAAAGCTTAAATAGGAAGTATAGATCACACATCTTCAGCTTCATCAATTTTTTTCAATCAATTTTTCTCATGCAATCAAAAGCCAATCAAACATTCAAACTTACAGTGTACTTTCTTTTTAATGATCCAATTATAGGACTGCATTTGGGTGATTGAACAATTAATCTGAAAGTAAAGTTGTCAGCAAAGTCACTAGCCTGCAGCCTGCAGGAATGCTGAAAGGGGTTGTCATCACACTTGGGCAGCATGCACAACACACACGATTCATAGCACATAATGTCACAATGATAAAATCACCAGTTTCCAATGACACAGCTATACTACGGTATGTAAATCTTCGTTTTCCAACAGTTCAGATGATTCACAAAAACTATAGAAATTAAATTTAACAATGACTTCAAACTTCTGGGATTCATTCATTGGTGTGTACAGATTACAAACTCCCACAAATATGGTTTTCATGACACAGAATGCAATTTCATGTTTTCATATACTATGATCAGCAGGGTTGTAGTTGCGGTGGGCGGGAATGGAATTAGTAATGCCCAACCGGGCATTTGTGATCAGTTTACACTGCACCAGCCAGCACTAACTTCACAAAATGTGGTAAATATGATGGGAAAAGGAGCCTTTGTGATTTACTATAAAAATTCAAAGATTTTGCTGATACTGTGCTTTGCCACAACAACACTCTCCCTCTCATTCAAGACAATTTTTATGACCTTGAGATGGATCGTGAGTTCGTGACTCCAGCTTGCCATTGGGGATACATATAATGATATCTACTTATTTACTACCGTATGTAGGCTATGGATGCTCAAGCATGCTATTGTATGTGGGCCTAACTTTATGGAAAATAGGTTGCTTGGAAATTTAAAAAAACAAGAAAGCCAAGAGGCTTAGTGATTCCTTGCCACTAATACATGCACTTCCATTAATTTTTTTTCAAGTTGCAGTTTACTGTAGTAACCACAGGATCTACCAGATGACGCCATTAATACTGCACACCATTTTCCAATACCTGCTGTATGCATGTAATGTAAGATCACACTGGTGGCCAAGAATTCTCCATGCAGCCTGCACAGTGGTAGCCTAGGTACAGTAAAAATTTCCAAGGAACAAGAGATATACTCATATGACAGTTGAAATGACTGCCAATTATATAAACTACATAAAATCCTCCATCTATCCCATCATATGACCAAGTAATAACTTATTTATCTCTATTGCACAATATGAGTTTTCCCTAACAGAAATCTTCCGCCTGCAACTGTCTCCACTTCAGAAAACGAATCTGTTCTACATTGTTTGATGACAGAAGGAGCGCTGTATCTCAGATAATGATTCCTCTGGGAAAGATAAGGGTCAACCTTTCTCCAATTTTCCACAGAGGTCATTGGTCAATCACCATTTTCAGACCAAAAAAATGTCTCAGATGGAATTAAAAGCCACTTATGGCTTTGAAAACTAAGTGAGCACTTTTAACTGTCAAAACATGAGTAATAAATAAAAGAAGTATGATACCAAATACTATACAGCTGAATTGGGGACTAAATAGAAACTCAAAGGTGTATTGTACCAGCTGAACTTAATTAACCAAATTGGGCTTTTAGATACTTTACAGATGCTTTCAGACATACAGTACTATATCAGAGACCAGCATAATGCCAGCTGAAGATCCATAGATGTAGTTTCATCATTATATGTCAAAGACTTTTGAAATTAGTGCAGCAACTACACTTTATTACCTAACTGACAGGTAAAAGTTTTCAAATTGGAACTTCCTAAATGTGCAAGCATTGCTAGTCTTTGCTTGGAAGGGAGCTCAAATACCTTCCACCCATAGGAAAAGACAGAAGGAGAGAAATATCAGCAAAGGTCTTAACACTTTGTACTCAAGGACCTCAGATGACCTTTGACCCACATCAAAACTTAAACCAGTAATTACTCCATCTAAAAAGAACAACTTTAAAGTGTGAAATTGTCTCCCCTTTGTAAATATTGAAATTATCTCCTCCTTTGTAAACAGTGTGTTTACAAGTTTTTTTCATGTTATGACCTCTGATGACCCCACTGACCTCTGATCACAAGACACACCCTCACTTTATTTACTTAGAAAGTCCTACATATCCTTGAAGGTCAAAGTTTGTGCAATGTGCACTTCATGAGGTACTGCAAACATGTTTTGTCTATAGTCTGTCTGCAGATGACCTCTGGTGACCTTTGGCATCCACCAAAATCAATCCCAGTCAAGATCTTTAAATGACCTCCCCACACACTGACTTTGGACTCTCTTGCACATTCCCTTCAAAAGATAGAGTGTTCACAAGCTTTTCACATTATGACCTCTGATGACCCCAGATGACCTTTGACCTACAAGAACACCCTCACAATCTCACTTACTTACAGGGCAGTACATACCACCCAAGTTTGAAAATGATGCAACTTGTCGTTACTGAGATACTGCAAACATAGTTTGTACACATTCTGCCTGATGGTGACCTCAGATGACCTTTGACCTTCACCAAAAACAATCCCAGCCGAAATCTTCATATGTTCTATCAACACACCAACTTTGACCCACCTTGCACTTTCCCTTCAAAAGCTAGAGTGTTCACAAGATTTTGCTCACACACATACATACACACACACACATACGCACGCACATACACCGAATCACCATCGCAAAGATTCCTTGCCCGCCTTCGGCAAGGAATCAAAAATGGAAACAAATCTTCGAAATGTTTGCTTTTTACAGTATTTGAGCACGAAGTAGGTGATGTTTATATAGCTGAACTGCTGCTGATCAGTCTATATTAATCCATGGTCATTGTCATAATAACCCCTAATGAACCATTTAGGCCAATCCCAGCCAAAAATTTTACATCAGAAATGTGTTTTAAGAGAATTTCTTGGAACTGGTACACATTATCTTAACTCTGTCGGATTAACTTGGATTAACACAGAAACTGCACAGATGTAACCTATGATTAATCCCGGTACTGATGTGCTGCTGCGAATACCAGCACTGATTTTCCTGGCACGGCCCAACCCTACCCTGGATCTCACCAGGGGCACGCCTCTAGACTCCACCAGAAGTGGTTAGTTCCCTTGTTTGAAGCTCATCATTTAACTTTGTCTGGCTACAACCCTGATGACCAGTATTTATGTAACTGTGAGCTATGACACAGAAACAAGCTGCGTTCGTTCTGCTCCCTCCTTTCACTTAATCAAAACTTTGCAAAACAGTCAAACTTCAAGGTCTTATGTGACATCATACATCATACTGTGAAGTGTACCAAACAGCAATAAAAACACCTTCAACATAAAATGATTGCCCAAGTGCAAAAGACAATGCCACCACATTCCCATTTGTTTCACATGTTTCCCTTGTACTTCTTGATTACTTAGTTCAATTGTTGAAGTTGTGCACGTATGCACACTGAACAATATAAATACTGTGCATATTCATGTGAACAGTTACTTTAATAAACATACCCCAATTTCCTCGGAAGAACTTTAAAACTTACTTTAAAAGCCACCATTGTGTTCAATTTGCCACTGGACTGTGTCAATGTGCAACATAGAATAGATTCCATGAAACTGTTCATACAGTAAATGGATGTTACGACAGGTACAGGCAATGCATGGTGTCCAAATTACTGTTTTGGGTAACTGCTGTACACTTCTACACATTTTATTGGCACACAAGCAGGAAATGGTTCTACATTTAATACTCAGGATACCATGGAGGTGAAGAGGAAGTACCTAATGCCTGTAAATGGGTAATAGATATCTTGATACAAAACCACAGTGGACTACAATACCCCATATCGCGATGTACTGAAACACGTACCGTACAAGCAGACAGTATTGTACGATTAAAGGTTACTCGACACTGGGCCGTGTAGTAACTGCCGGATAATGCCCAATGGTGCAGAGGCTCATACCTACAACCAGGTGTCTCTAGGTTACGGTATGTGAAATCCTAGAACTGCCAACATTTCTGACCACCCAACTGTATAGAACCCACTGACAGAGTAACATTATGACAAACTATAGACATTGTAAAAGAGAATTTGTCAGAGGAGAAGTTTTTCGCAGAATTTCATAAAATGGAACACAGCACCCACATGGGACATTAGACCAAACTTCCACAAACTGTACCAGATCACTACCATAGATGCACATTCAAGACAGGATGTCAACTTTATTCAACATTAATTGGAGGAAAGTGTTACGCTTTTGCAGTAATTCACAAGTAAGCAAATTATAAACTTCATGAAAAATATATTGACTGCTAGATATTAGCAGTGGTGAGGAAATGCCAGGCAGGGAATTGATATGTACTGTGCAGTACTTATGTGACCTTACAGTATAAGCACTGATCCGGTCTACCGTACATACATATAAATCCACAGAGCAGCCATGTGGAAGATGTTCCTGAAAAAAAACCTAGTCATTTACAGATAAATGGGTGATAAAATCATGAATATTAGGAAATTGACAAGGAAGTCATACCAAAATTTTGAGCAAAAAGGAACTATCAGTCTGAAATGGGTTTAGACAAGTGACCTGTGATTTAAGTAACAATACTACGCTAATCCTTATCCTAAAAAGAAGGCTCTTATCCCATTACCCATTATGCCATACGGAACAGTTGTTGGTCACAGAACATACTGTAGTCCATTACTGGGCCAACACTTTGTAAAAGAAGAAAAGAATTAATTAAATGTGAAATAAAGAATTAATTAAATGTGAAATAATTTTTGTAGGGAAACTTCTGCATTTTTGTAACAGATGAAGTTACTTTTTACATCCTACTCAAAATTAGCAATTCCTAGCATATTTCTGCTGTCCAATTATCTCACTCCACAAAGTCTCAAAATTTGAGAATGGATTAGAGAAGTAGATTATTTTCACATTCTCAACACATCTGAAGCTGTCCATTACCTAAGGTGTAAAATCTTGTGGTCCATGACACTGCAACATGCATTTGAGAACATAAATCAAATTACAAGGATTATGATTTTTTTTTCTGGCAAAAGTGCAAATTTAGGGCCATCATTTGTATGTAGTTTGTGAGAAACTGAAAGGAGGGAAAGAAAAATTAAAACTACTGTACAAAGTATAAGACATCCAAGGATTTATGCAGAAATGACAAACAAAGGAACATCAAACAGCAGCATCAGTTTAAATTAAGATCATGCTACAAATACTAATTTACTGTACTCTGGCGTCTGCAGCAATGTAAATTTCTATAGGTAAATGCACTACTGTACATTGCTCTGGCCGCATAATGAATGCGGTATGACCAAATGCCACGATACAGTACATGTCTGGGAAAGGTGATGAAAATATGTTTTAACAGAATTGATAACTTAAGTTTGGAGTGGACCACCATCCTAGCTGGTAAAATGCCGAATCTGCAATATAAAAAACCAACAACTTTGCAGTTTCCAAAGCCAACAAATGCTGCTAAGAGTAACATTCCTAAAAAATCAGAGGCAAAAAGGGTGCTGCATTGAAGCAGTAATTTGCATCCATCACTGCCATTTTACAAACCTTGGTGACTGAAAAATATAGTACCCTACCTACAGACACTAAGCTAATTTAGCCAATTCTATTTGAAACAGTGAAATCAAAGTCCAGAAAAATTCACTATTTTCTGCTTTCATTCTTGGAAACAAATTTCTGTTACAAAAGTTACAACACACTTCACCCATATTATGGACGTTTAAAATCAGCGCAGGTCGTTGAATAGTACACAATGATTAGCTGGTAGCCACGCCTGTAACATGTATACATTCCAACTGAATATCTACTTGTTATTTTGTACTTGAAAAGCTACTGTATTTACGAGACACCAATGGCAAAAGTTTGTAAAGTTCAACTTCAAACACAGGTGACATGTACACACAAAAAACAGGAGTACAATAGAAATATTACTTTCTGCTCTGGATACTGGTACATTGATAAAACACACTTGCAACAACTGGTATCACATTCTGAATGTCTAACTTAGCACTGAATGTTCTCCCATTTCACAAACACTAGTGTACATGTGTGTGATACCAATGTGCTATGTGATACCTAGGATAACCTGTAAGTGAATCTATTTTTAGCATTGCTCATAAATAAACATCTAATGATTGATTGGTTGAATTTGAAAGTGGTTGCAAGTCTGATTTAGACTAATATCAAAGAAGTAAATAGGGTTGGGCGGTACCAGGAAAATCAGTAGTGGTATTCGCAGCGCATCAGTACCGGTATTTACGCAAGTACCGGGATTGACCACGTGTTCAACGTGCTAAAAACAAAAGGTTCTGTGTCTTGTTGGACGTGACAAAAGCAACAGGTTTTGAGCTCTATATATTGTGGTGGTAATGCAGTAACTTGCATTCATGTCTTCCTGTAAATTCATTGAAAAAAAACATCAAACGACGAGGTAAAAACTTTAGTTTGTGTAGCTTTAGCAGGGTTTGAGAGCAGCACTGAATGCAGCAACTAAATCGGCGACCACCTTTTTGCCGATGCGATCATTTGTCAACATACCCCGTCGCCATTTGCGGCCTAAAAATTCTTAAGTCAGGTGATTTGATTACTGTACATTACTTACGAATTATTTCGTCACACAAAATCGTTGAAACCTTGTCTTGTTTTGTTTTACTCTCTCCAGAAATACAAACAAATTCGCTTTCATTGCCGCTTATATACACTACGGGCGGTCCTAGAGTTAAGTAATACACTATTAACTACACCTATGTAGTTAATAGTGTATACTTAACGCTAGGACAATCTGTGACATACGCAAATAACGTAACTTTCATGATACAAGCAGACAACTGTATGTGCATTGTTTAGTACTGTGGTTCGAAGCAAGCGACTCACTGTACTATTTCAACGGGAAATTTTCTCCTGTTGATCACCTGCTCAGTTTCGATCCAAGCTGAGTAAGCTGTCTATGCCCCGCCCTAAAGACCTCAGTTTCAAATGACTGACAGCCTTGAGTTGAAATATATTGTGTACAAGTTTGCAGATCGATTCGTAGACTTTACTTCCCGCGATTTTCGACAGCCAATCAGGAGTTTAAAATGCTAGTAGCAGGCAGGACTTACGTTCATAATTAGATGCAAGGCAGGATTGGAATGTTGCTCACAGTATATTCAAGAATCGTGGAAATTCCCAATCCAGCTTATGTGGTGATGTGAATGAAATTTTCATTATTAATGTCGTCACTTCAGTGAAGTAAAAATGTCCCCGTTTGTCGCAATTCATAGCTTAATTAGTGCCGGAAATCTTCTTTTCCACCAGGTGTGCCTGCCTGCCTATTTCTGTAATCAGGGTTGCCATATGGCATTTGAAATGCCAAAAGAGGCAAATTTGGTTTATTTTTTACCTTTGTGGGCCAGTAAAAATTAGAAAGTGCACACATTTTGGCGCTTTGTAGGTATAATTGAAATAAGTATAAAACACCCGCTTTATTGCGAAATATCAAGAATTTTTTCCCCGATTTAGTAGTTTCCCGAGTGGGACGGTCACGGGTTTACAATTTACTCTTCACTTGTAGCAACATAGATTATGTAATGATGTATATCATATTGCAGTGTGTTGAAAACTTTGACAAGTGTTACACTGTACAAAAAGACAGGGTCAAGTTTCCTCAAGTAGGGGCTAGTTTTTGCTTGGAGTTTTTTTTTTTTTTTCATTTCAGGTAATTTGGTATCAGGTAAAAAATTGGCGGGTTACTCCACAAACTGGTAACCTTGATTATAGTCATTATAAGCCCATCGATTGAGTAATGAATGAAACTGGATTACATTGGGTAGCTGTAGCAGCAGGATAACCTAAAAAAGTTATGCCAAAGACTTAGGAAGCACTTTAAATTAATATTTTAAAACACGAAATTGCTCATAACTCGAAAACGGAAGGAGATACAGACTTTTTCCTTTAGTCAGGGAAATTCCAAAAAGTATTTTGTGTATGATCTTTCTATCTGTGCAATTTCTGTGTTAATCGGAGTTAATACGACAGAGTTATGATGATGTGTACTTGTTCCACAAAATTACCTTTGAACACATTTCTGATGCAAAATTTTTGGCTGGGATTGTCCTAAATGGATCGTCGGAATTATTATGATAATGAACATGGTTTAATATAGACCGATCAGCAGCAGTTCATCAATATTAATGTCACCGACGTGGTGCTCAAATACCGTAAAAAACAATTTTCAAACATTTCAAACTTTTTTTTTTTAATTTCCAAGTAACCTGATTTCCGTAAAGTTAGTCCCACGTAGCATGTTTGAGCATCTATAGCCTACATACGATAGTAAGTATCATGATATGTATCCCCAAAGGCAACTCATAGTCCCAATCCATCTCAAGATCATAAAATATGTCTTGAATAAGACGAAGGGCGGCTGCAGAAAAACAGCTCATCTTTGTTGTTTCTTTTTTCTTTTTGTTGCTTCATCATCGCTATTAATTGATACAGACTCAGTTATAACCAGCAAAAGATAGATGGTGTTTGCGGCGACTTAGGAACTTCAGTTAAGGTTTTCAAACCAGTACGTTCGACAAGAAGAGAGAGAAAAAAAAGGGTAAACGCACTACCGAGTGGGGAGTGAACCCGGGCCATTGACATCACAAATCCGCTGGAGTAATTGCATGAGCCACTTCATACGTAGATGGTTGCAAGGGACCAAAAAATATACAAAGACAGACGTCAAGGAGGCACGCCAAAAAGAAAAAAAATCACAGCTGGAATTATGCCTAAACGTAACTTTTTCTCTTTCCACTTCTACATAGCTGAGCTGTTGTTCTTCAGTTTGCTTTTGTTTAGTATAACACACGGGTGCTTTACTCGTCATTTACAGCAGGTTAGTGTTAACAAAATGGGCAATATGTGTAGGCCTAGTCTGCATGGTTTGCATGATTTTACCAACGTTAGGGAAAATAGCTGCTTTGTTAAACATAAGACAGGGACCGCCACTGTGTACTAGGTTAACTTCAATCGTTACTGCGATGAATACATTTACTTTCAGAAGCACTGAGGTTTGTTTTAGTGAGATATTGAAATGAAGAGTTTAAAATGGATTTGGAATTTGTTTTTGGTCCATTTTGATGTTGATACGCTACATTCGAAAAAACAAATTTTTGTTTATTTGTTGGAGGCAGTACCGGTACCACCATCACCAAAAAACTTTCCCGGTACTGCGAAGTATTAAAAAATACCGGTACTCGCGTATTCAGATTTTCTTCCCGTACTGCTAATACCGGTACTGCAAATACCGGTAATGACTTGGATACCGGGATACCGCTCAACCCTAGAAGTAAATTGGATAGATGGACGCAAGTAAATATCTTAACTACTCACCAACAAATGTTTGTTCAATCAGTTCATAGGAAAAACCAGAATGCAAAAATGCATAGTGGCTTCGATGATCCAATCATATTTTTTTTTTCTTAAGCTGACATCATAGCATTATTATGTGTCAAAGGCTACCTACAGTACAGTATGCTTTATATGAAATATGAGATCTGCACAAGCTTCCTTTCTTGAGTTCATGTCTACAAGTTTTCATAATTTGACCCTTACTGACAGCAAATGACCTTTGACCGAATGGTTCTTGTACTTAATGAGTTACAACTACATACAAATACAACACACAGTACATAACAAATATGAGATACTCCAAGCTTCCCCTCTTGAGATGTTGTGTTTACAAGATTTTCACAATTTGACCGCTGTTGACCTCCAATGACCTTTAACGTCCACAAAAATCACTAGGGATCTTTTACTCAACGTGGTACACCTACATACCAAATATGAAATTTGTCCAAGTTTCCCTTCTTGAGACATCAAGTTTACAAGATTTAACAAGGTTTTCAGTGTTTGACCCCTGGTGATCCCAGATGACCTTTGAACCCTATCAAAAACATAATGCATCTACATACCAAGTATAAAATTTATCCAAGCTTTCTAACTCAAGATATTGTGTTAACAAGGTTTTTAGAGTTTGACACCTGGTGACCCCAGATGACCTTTGAACTCCACCAAAAGAAATTGGGTTCTTCCTCTCACTATAACATATCTACATACTATGTATGAAATTCATTCAACTTCCCTAACTTGAGATATTGTGTTAACAAGGTTTTCAGTGTTTGACCCCTGGTGACCCCAGATGACCTTTGAACCCCACCAAAAACAACAGGGTTCTTCCTCTTCATATGGGCATCTATGTATCAAGTTTGAGAAACGTCAGACTTTCCCTTCTGGAGATATCGTGTTAACGAGAAAAGTGTCACAAACACACATACCTACACACACACGCACATACACACGTACATACACACTCCATCATGAATGCAAATGTTTCTCTTATCATCGAAACCAAAAACTACTGTACATTAAATGAATGTTTTATTTTGATAGTTTGTGTCAGCACAGCATTGCAAACTGCTTGCAACATAATGAAACAACAGGAAGTTCTGTAAGTGCTTAAACGTAAAATTGCTTTGACAACATTCTTGGTCTTAAATTTCAATTTAAACAACGGCATGATGCAATTACAACATGGTACCAACAATGTTGAAAAGCTAGCAGTTGAAGTTCCTAAAGCTGCAACATGCTGCAATACACTTATATAGAAATGAAGCCTACAAGCATGTATCACAATTTTACACTCTCTCAGGTCAACTGGCACTGGCTGCGGAAGTCACAGGAAGTTACACCTGAGTTACTTGTTAACTTGCAGAAAAAGTATATATTTGACTTCATTCACAATGACTTATAGTTTCATCTAGCACTGGCAAGAGAGAAAAGGGAATACTATAATTTTATGACATATTGCACAAGCACTTCTTGTAGTATGAAAACCATTATGATTGCATAGTTCCAGAAACATCTTTAATACTGATCTTGGAATTAAGTCATAAACATTATGAAGGTAAATTCCTCATTGAGTAACTCTTTGAATACGTTATTAGGCATTATAATTATATAACAATATCAGAAATGAAAGAGGAATACTTGGTTTTTTAATCATGCATCCATAATCAAAGTTTCACACATGGATAAAGTCTCAATACAAAACCATAACATGGATCAGCAGCTCAGTGCAAGTCAGCAACAACCGACTTTCCAACAGAAGATGGATGAAGGCCTTTTTTGATAACCACATACAGTAAGACTTCAAGTTACAGTATGACTACTCTACTGTCAGCCACCTTACATCATTTAATACAAAGCTGTGAGAAAACACAATCTTCCAGATGGGACTACAGTAGTTACAGTATGAGCAAAATGAGTATACAGATAACAATTGATTAGCACTCAAATCTGCTGATACAGAACCTGGTATTTACTGCAATCAATATGCCAAACAATCTACAGAAAAACATAGTAGTTACCACCAGTCCAGATGCCAATTACTGTAGTGCACTGAGAAACAACTATCCTCAGTATGAAACTTAATGCTTCACATACTTCCATGTACTGTACAGCACATGGTGCACAGGCATGTCTCAGTGGCAGAGCTACCATATAGTCAGTGGGAGGGTGGTCATCTCCCCCTGACTGAGTCAAATGATTAAGATTTCCGGCACCCTTTTCACTTTTCACATGAGGTAAAGTAACTAGAAAAAGAAAAGAATGACAAACAATTAAAGAGAAGGTAAAGAAAATGCAAGTTTGAGTAGTTCAGCACCTTCCACATCTAGCAAATGATGATGATGTTGCCAATTTTCAGCATTCAAATTCAAGCAAGTACAGTATTCATCATGAAATGTGCAAATTTTTATCACACTTTTTCACCTGTGAAATCCCAAATGAGATTTATTTTTCATCCAAGAAAATACTGACAAATACCATTTTCTGGAGCTTACTTTCTGAGCCTGGGAAGGGCGATTTTGAGCACTCTATGGGTGGGGGTGAGGGGTTATGTACTGTACTTTTCTCTGGAACGAACTATGCTGGCGCCCCTTTTAGATAGTCTTCAAACAATTTTCAGTTCACCCCTAATCAAACATTCTGGCTGCGACAATGTAACAGGGACATTCTGTACTGTACTTCCATATCAGTATCACACTGTATCACACTCGCTGATGTCCGCCTCATCCATGTCCTACTGTAGGCTCAGTGAGAAAACAATCTAGCTATTCTTATAGCAGTGCACTTAGAGTCTCTTGAAACCCTGCACACAATCACTGTGACTCCACTGCCCAATTAAAACATGTGGAACTAAAGATACTCTATGTTCATCACCATCCAAATATTTGCCAAGTGATCCAAAAAGTACACAAAAGAGGAAGCACCATTTATGATTCCTTCATCATCTCAACCCATCTGATATGTATTAACATTTTCATTGATTTACTCATTAATTTGAGAAATAGCAAACATGAGATCACTGTTTCAAGAATGTGAATATACAGCTTATACCACCCAGAAATGCTGTGTCCAGCCATCTAGGGAGTTTGAAAAGCGAAAATTTTCTTGCCAACGGTGGCGCTCCGCTTAAGACTGAGCCCCTTAAAACCCATTTTCGCCCCCTCTGACGGAAACTGGTAGCTCTGCCACTGGCATGTCTGGCAGTATCATTGCAGACTGTGAATAGGTCTACAGTGTGCCAAAACTAATACACTGAACCTTTGTGGTATGGTGTTGCTTAAGTCTGGATTGACTCCTTAACTGAGGGAGTCTCATATTTGAAACACATTAAAATACTACTACAGTACCATAAATACTGGTTATTACTGTTTTATACAATGTAACAATGCATGCAGTCAACTTTCAACACCAATTTCTTCTTTAGCAGAAGATTGTGCAAGGAAGAAACAGAACAGATACCTTGACAATCGAATGTTACTTCTATGCAATCTTTCCCTCTCTCACCTGCTGTATCAATGCACATTCCATACTTTGATGTTCTATGTGTGTATGTGTAAAAGTGTCCGAGATGTAAGGACTTTATAATTAAAGTGGGTCGGCAAATGTTTTAACTCCGTCCTATGAATATGAGTTTTTAAAGGAGGAAAAGTAAATTTAGATTAAAGAAACAGAACAAAGATCTCTTTAAGGTTACAAACTATCTAATTGCCCATGCCCATCCCAACAATCTCTTTCTTAACGAAGCTTACAAAATTATCAGGATAACAAAATAAACGAAAATCAAGTATTAGGTTTGGCAAGCGATAAACCGAATATTAATAAAATTAACGTAAAGATAACTTAGCTCTTATAATCCTTCTTGAACTTTCTCAATCAACATTCCCCAAATCACACACACAACTATGAACGTCCATCCTCATACCGCTCAATTCTGCCAACTGTTTTATTCCACGCAAGTAACACATTTTTAAAATTGAATTACAAAATTATTGCATACAGCACAGACTGAATAAAATATTTAATAAACGCAGAAAGGGAATCTTCTGTGACATACTACATTACTCATAAGGATATTACATCACAGAGAATTCACTGTATACAATGTATTATGCGTACACACATGCCTATATATACAGCACAATATTAAATAACATTAGTACCGTAGTAATACGCACACCGCGAACCAGCACTTATGGTATGTCTGCGAACTCTTGAATTAAAAGAATTTTTTGTACTCACTGTAGGCAATGCAGACATGTATACATGGCTAGGCCTAAGCCTGACGTTAGCCTAGCCTAGGCTGTATACTGTGAACGTTAGTAGAGTCAAAATTTAAGTTAGTGATCATCCTACGTAATATGACTTTACATACACTTTACAAAGGCACCAAAATGAACCTAACATGTATCTCAACATAATTGCTAAGTACCTGTAAGAGGCCAGCTGATGATTCACATATTACACTCACTGCACATGCTGGTCTATATTACGCAGTACAATAAAGTATGTAAGGTTCAATGATAACTTGTATTATCTGACTCGGTTTAACCCTCCACAAAGTTTTCAAACAGGACCTTATATGAAGGGAATTGACACAGCAGATGTTGTGGGGCCATGTTTGCTCAATTCTAAGTTATAACATAGAAGTAACATATCTGATCTGTGGGCCATAACAATAAATTACCTTTCAGGAGCATCCCAAGTCATAAGTACTGTAGACTTTTACAGTGGCTCTAGCCCTAGACTTTGTTAATCATAGTCTACATACTAAAAAGTGTTAGTGCTATAAAGTTTTTGAACTTCAAAAAAGGATTAAGAAAATCCTTAATTATGCAAACTTTGAGGCCACCATTCTAAGTGAGCCACTTCACTGTAGGTGCCTATGCCTAGGCTGACTTAAGTCATGCCACGCTATGAAAAGGCCAGTTTAATTTCAATAGATAAACAGACTTGTCAACGTTCCAGGCTTTACATGTAGGCTCCATGCTTTTGTCAAAATCTCCCAGTCTCCCGATCTCATATTTTATCCTACCAGTTCTTTAATGTTCCAGTTACAAATTTCTTTAAATAGCCTAGCCTTTAAATTCAGCCAAACTCCACAAAGTCTAGTTTTTAGGCCTTCATCATTTTTAAAATGACTAGAACCTAAATCTGTGGATTCTTCCAGCAAACTCTCACTTTTTTTTATGAAAATGTAGATCTCCCTATACCCTAGGCCTATTTTAGGGTCAGGCAAGTTGAAAGGTCCTAATATTATTGATAAGGCCTTGGCTTAATGAGTACTGTAGCCTGGCAGTGGCACTAACTTATTACTTAGCCAAGTTAGGGTGGCCTAGTCTACAATGACAAAGCGATGTTTCCATTTCATAAAAACTGTGAGATCGATTTGTTGTGGTGAAATCTATAAAATTATTGTACCAAAATTCTTTGAAGTGCGTATCAACTATCAGTATCATTAGCGGCACAAACAATTATTGGATATTGATTGCTAATGTAGCCTAACGAATTGTTTGCACAGTCTGCAACACATCTACAGCCTAGCCTAAGCATCACAAAGACTGTATCATATGTATAATTGAGCAACACAATGATTGACTATCATTTTGCAGTGATTCCTAACCAACTTACTTAGTTACACTACCTGACATGGGCGGCTTCAACCCGGAAGAGTTATAACAATTTCTGATAAAAGGTAGCAAGATTTTTATTTCGTATCTAGACAGTGATTATTCTAAAGTAAGTTCAACTTATACCAAACCTTCTCTTTAGAACGAATCAGTTGCTTTTGAAAAACCTGGGACTTTCTTCCCCACGGACTCTCACTTTTGTCGGCCATATCTTTTCGTGACCGGGAACCAGTGATCTAGCTGATTGCGTGAGCTGTTAAGTTAACTTCTGGTCACCCTAGTAACAAAACGGCGCTGGCGACATTCCTACCAAATCATGGGTCATG
Organism: Stichopus chloronotus; assembly: GCA_021234535.1. Taxonomy (NCBI): domain Eukaryota; kingdom Metazoa; phylum Echinodermata; class Holothuroidea; order Aspidochirotida; family Stichopodidae; genus Stichopus; species Stichopus chloronotus. Next base: position 17,572,048 of record CM037835.1, read on the forward strand.
AATGATTGTGTGAATGAGAGTGCAAGTTCTTGCCCTAAATAAACCAGAAAAAGGTTAACTTTTGCAAGATCAGAAAGCAAATAAGCGCCGAAGTTATAAATGTAATACCGGGTTCTCAAAATACCGGACTTACTTTGATTAAATGTATAAAATAATGAATTTTGCTTTGGCATATTACAAGTATCTTGGTATCTCGCCCCTGGGATGATCTGCCAGTCACGGTCAGGTATCATTCATTCATGGGAGCTCCCTGGCGAATGTGAGACCGCCGCAACACACAACTAAGCATACCGTAAAGAAATAGCTACCTGTCCTTGGATTGTGTAAAAACTTGGAAAAGTGATACTGATGATTGATATTAGCATCACATCATATACGGCAGCAAAAATTCGGTGCAAGTGGTATAAAACATAGTAGGCTACATGACTGTATAGAGGGTCAGAGGTTTCCGACGGGTTTGAAAATCATGTATGTCCATTGTGGTATGGGAAACAAATGATAGATCATACGATTGTAGGCCTTTGGTGAGGGGTTTGGAGAGATGTCCTAGTGAAAATGAAGGAAGATGTTGCCAATTTAGGTTGGTTTGGTGCTTAGAGTGTCCGTCATGCTATCCTCTACACAGGTGAGATCACGGCCGGTGGAACGTACCACTTCGAAATTTTCTGGGGTTTAATTGGTCAGCAAAGTTGCCCTTGCAGAGGTGCTGGGAGCGGGTTATTTGGGTTCTTGTCTTCTGATTCAGGTCTTGTCGGCTTCAGGTTGCCCGGTAAAGATGGTAGGCTGTTGAACTGGGAAAGTGCTTCGTCCACCCCTCCCCAGCCCTTGGGAACATGGTGGCTTAAAACTGGGGATTCATCCCCAGGAGCAGGTTTGGGTTTGTATAGGTTTGAATTTCACTGTCGTCCGCTGGATGATACCCTCGTAGCACTCAGTCTACGCAAAATGTAGGCGAATTTCACCAGTGTTCATGAGCATTACTGGGGGTCACCCTTCCCATATACTCTCAACTCAAAAAAGTGTGAATCTGGAAGTTCAAAACTCCAAAATAAAAGTAAGAAGTAAAAAACCTTGAATTCGGCCTATAAATTAGGCCTAGATAATTAGACCACTCCCCCTTTGAATTTTTTTATTCATAAGAAGCAGATGTTAAATGGTGAAAAGTTTGTTACATAGGTCAGAGGAAATTATCATATGTACCTAATTTTGAGATAAGTTAATGTTTTGCATAATGGTTTCCAATGTTCTTCCAGTACTTTTGCGCGCCACTCCAAACCACGTCCCGTCACGAGCCACCATTCGAGCCTGGAGTGAGACGGTTGTGAAAAACAATGCACCAATCTGAAATATGCATAGCGCCCTCTCACTTGAAAAATCCCGCTCCTCCTCTCTCCACTCCTCTCTCCACTCCTCTCTCTCCACCTCTCCCAACCTCCACCTCTCCATCCATCTCTCTCTCTCTTTCAAATTTAGCTCGTTTCTATGGGGAAATGAAGGAATCGTCTTTTGCTCTTCTACGGCTCGCTCAGTGACGTAGCCACGAAAGTGCCTGTGGGCTGTCATAGGCACCCCACTCACCCCACTTAGGGTAAGAAATGATACGCAAAATGTGTACATTCTGCTTCTTACTTCTGTAAGAGGAATGACCTCCCTCCCTTAACCGTTCTGTTGACAGATTTGGCACAAATTAACTGACACCAGTCATCACGGAATAAATTTTTCAGAAACACAACCCACAACGTGCAGGTTTCTCCCAGTCCTGCCAATGCACACCATTGAATAACTAGGCCTAGCATGATACGAGAATCGTTCAAACATGTTGGTTAAAAGGACTGCTAGCTTCGCTTCTTGATGCCGATTTTTAAAATCTAATTCCGTAAAGAATACGTTATTGCAAGGTATGAGTTTAGTCACTTTTTCTTTGTTTTTTTGTCATTTTTTTGTCCTTGTGCTAGACCGTGTGTTGTCAATGTCATACACTATTCCATTCATAACAATTCTGTATACTGGTCAGAAGAGATGAAGCCAACTGAGCCGATCTGTAGCTGAATTAACCACCATACAGTACAGTACACAACATTTTCCTTCAAATTTTTGAAAACCGCACTTGTTTGTTTGTTCGTTTGTTTGTTTGTTGGTTGGTTGGTTTTATTTCTATATTTACAAAAGTGCATAACAAGATAATTCAAAAACAATATCAAGAGACTTAAAGGAAGAAAGAAAGAAAGAAAGAAAGAAAGAAAAAAGATCAACAAGACACAAAAAAAAAAAAAAAACACGAAAAACAGGAAGAGGAGAGAGACGTTAAGAAAAACTGATATGAATCCCACCAATTGATAACAAAAAAAAAAAAAAAATCAGAGCATGATATTTCCATCAATTAAAATTCAAATGCACGTAGTGCAGTAATACAACATTGTTTGTGAAATTATAACAGTTGTCTATACTTTTCTATGAATTCTAATTTAAGCTTTTTTCTTAAATGCATATTCACGAAGGTCAATATTAAGGTTGTTCCATATTTGAACTCCACAAACACTCGACACTCGTAGCTTTCAAAGTTGTACGGACAGATCTTTGAAAAAAAAATCGTTAATTTGGCTAGTATGTGAATTTCGTAGTTTCTAAAGGCTGTATTGCATCACCCTAAGCTATATTTTTACCTCCCTGAAAGGAAAATTCTCAACTGGTTCTAAGTGACAGTACTCTTATATTGCCAGCAAATTCGAAAGATGCAGAGCAGCTGGTATTACACAGCGTACACAGGGATCCATTGTTTTTGATTACACATGTGGAGGAATGTAAGACAGGCTGAGGGAGGGACTAAAGGTAGGTGGTTGGGAGAATTGAAACTGTCTGGGGTGATGCGTTACAGCCTTTAAGTTAATAAATAGCCATCGAATATCAGTAGATAATGTTTCATTTGCAGATTTAAGGAGTGAGAGGACTGTCTTAAATTCCATAAGATATTCGAGGTTTAAAATTTGCATGTCAATAAAAAAAAATGTTAGTGTGGTCGGTGAACTTAGCATTGTAAACCAATCTGAGGACCTTCTGCAACACGTTAACTGATTGGATGTTGCTTTCATATGTATTTCCTCCCTCTTCTAAACAATAGTTGATATAAGGGAAAACCAAAGACTTAAAACAGTATCTTCATTGACTTGGCAGCCAACAATTCCCTTCAATTATACATACCCCTAATACTTTTAGCCACTTTGGAATTAACTCATCCGATCAGCTCTTTTAAATTTGAATCACAGCCAATAACCACCCCAAGAAATTTGGTAGTGTATACCCTTTCTGCATTAATATTGTTGTGAACCTTTCTTTTTTTTAATGAATCGACATCTAATGATAATTTATTTACCGTAAACCATACTCTTGACTCTTTTAAAACCACACATAAAAGTGAACTTAGTCGTTGAATGTCATTCCCAGAGCAGAGTATATTTAGTATCATCCACAAAATTACGCACATTACAAATGTCATTAATATATGAAATAAATAACTTAGGCCTTAAGATAGATCCCTGAGGTGTCACTAAACGTATTACTTCATCTTTATCAACACAATCAATAAACATGGACTATTCGTTTCTAATTTTCAAACAATTATCAAAAACTCTATCGGTTACATCCGGGATACTGTTTGCAAAAATCTCCACATTAACAAAAAATAAAAATATTGAAACCATTCGAAACATCTATTTTGGCACCAATGAGTAAACTGCCTCTGATGTGAGAACTCATGTGGATAAATATGGCTGACTTTGCTTTCCTCTTCTTCATTATTTCATTTATTATCCTCCATGTGCTTTTTGCATCCCCTTTGTAATCCAAGAGTAATTTGTCGAGATGGATTTTCTTACATTTCCGCAACATTCTGGTCAATGTATATTTATAATGACTATACCTTTCTTCACTTATAACCGTCTTCTCTCTAAAATAAAAATCGAATGTAATGTGTTCTTCTTGCTTGCATTTACCAACCCTTTTGTAATCAATTGCTTGAGCTTATGCCATTTCCTATTACTTTTGCTTACAAGAGGGCAGCAAAAAAATAAATAAATAAAAAAAAAAATCTCTCTGAAAATGACGAGTATGCAACATTTGCTTTGTTTGAAAATTTCACACCATGTTTCACTCGATAAGTTTCCTCTAACGTGATCACTGATTTCTAGGTGTTATATTTCTGACGAAAGTAAAATCTTCAGCCTTTTCAGTATCAAATTCGTAGCCATATACTGTGAATATACGCAAATGATCAAGAACATCTCTCATAAACATTCCGCTATATAATCCTTCATCAATATAGTTTGTAAACGTGAAGCTGTCGATTGCTCTTAATACGTGTTATTCTGCTATATAGGTATTTGAAATGGTAGGATGCAAACATTTGTTCAACAAAATATCACGAAACTCTTGAGTTCCCTTGTGCTCATCAAATTTCAAAAGATCAATATTGAAATCTCTGTATACAAACACCTCTTTTTTTTACAAAATTAAAATCTGTTTAATAAGATTTCCAGCTCCCTGTAAAAGTCATAGGGTTTGAGCTAAAGGTGTCTTGTTTATACAACTAACAACCATATTTTGCTTATCCTACACGATAACTTCGGTTGTGACAATCTCCAAGGAATTATCTATAGCAAAGATAAAGAAAGAATCAATCTCTTTAAATTGCAGATGATTTTGTTTTACGCGAATGGCGGCTCCATGCACCCCCTCTTTTATGCTTCCCTGAAGTGTGAATGTGCTCATAGGTACAATCAAATCAGGAATCGAATCAGGCTAGGACTCAGATTGTAACATCAAATGTCCATCCTAGGCAATATTCCACCTTATCAATATTTTACACCAAACTCCGACTATTAAAAGGTATTATTGATAAGCCAGGCTCTTAAATGTTTTGTTGAAGTTGATTTTTAGTGTAACACCATCACAAAGAAAATGATGATAAAAATTATATGATCAGGATCCAACCCATCTTCGAAATCGAACGTATGATGAAAGTCCAACTGCATACCTCCAGAACCGTGTAACAGTTATCTGTTGGTTTTAAATTTTCGTTTGTCGAGCTGAATTCTTGCATATCAGCTAAGTCCTGAAAATGTGAAATATTGCAACCATCACAGAGCCGCTAATTGCAACTTTTTGCATGTTCAGTGACAATGCAGGCCACGTGTTGTGAGATTGTCAATCTGCATGCGTATATTACAACATTTGACCACTTGGTCCGAAAATGGCCCTTATGTGACAAATAACGGACCCCTATATAGTTGACTTTGACAATAAAACTTCAAAACAACCAAGCAAGTATTTTCCACTTGTTTAACCCTCTCGATACCTGTAATTCTAAAAATAGGTCTACGAAGTACCATTGCCTGCGATCTGGCGTGTATTTTTGTCATTTTTTTTTTGGGGGGGGGGGGGGTGAACACGCCAACCGATGTGGCGCTTTGCTTAGATGATATCAAGTGCGTTCCTAAAATTCCAACCTATTGGGGCCCCTTTAAAAGATTCTTTTTTAAATGAATCCTCTTATGTTGAAGATGGGTCTGCAATCTCTCATGAAGTTTTGTCAATAAATTTCAAGACGCATACTCGCGAACTTATGTTGGCGCTCCTGTTAGATAGTGTCAAGCGAATTGTCCTAGGTAACCATGACGGGAGCATAACCTAGTTATGCTCTTTTCAAATCCTGTTTTAAATGAATCATGTTAATGTTGAAGTTGACCTGTGAACTTGTGCATTGCCATTTCCTTAAAGCACACAGGCATGAATTATTTCAACAACAAAAATTCCTGACACTCTACGAGCCAATCGATGTTGGCCTTTTGCTTAGATTGTTTTTAGGAACCTACTTAAGGGTCTAGTTGTACAAAAGGATTACTCATGTTATTTGGGGGGGGGGGGGATGGGGGCAGCTTTATATTCCCACTTCGAACCCCTATCCATGTCCTTTCATTGAGGTTCCATCATTCATGTGCCAGGTCCCCCTTAAAACAATATTCTCTTGACCAACGTTACACACAATTCACCACTCGTTGCTAAGAATGGATCCGAAAATGTAATAACTTCAGAGAGTATATGAAAATCCGGATTTCCAACATTTTGAATATTTTAACCGCTACTCTTTTGTGTTTTTTGTGTCCCGCCTTTAACTAGAAATTTTCTTCAACAAAAAGATAGTGTGGGAGTCAAAAATGCTGAAAAGACATACTAAGTGAGGTATCACGTGAATGATGCCTTCTCAAAATTTGGGTTCATAATGCCGAAGACTTGCTACAAGTCGTCTACAACTTGTTTCCTCTCAGTCAACAACTTGAACAACGTTCAAATTTCCTGAAAATCAAGAGCAGGCCTAAATATATCGTGTTTAAGTGGTCGACTCTCAACGACTTAGCAGCAATCTTCGAAATCATTCAGCTAAATCACCATTTCATGATATTCAGTCAGTTATTGATGCACTCTGACTGGTAAATCCAGCCCGTGATGGATCCGACCAAACAGGCTCGAAATGTCTGTCCGGTAGGAGGTCAATACGGCCATTGAACCACCCTACAGACATCTTCATGCCATAACTGTGTCTTGTTTCGAGTGAGGTGTTGCATCGGTCGTGTTTTCGATGAAACCCGTACAACGTGAAACATTCCGGAAAGCTGACACTATCTTTTGGTTGTAATATCTTTCAGTCCTAATTTTTCTATGGATTTCCAGTTATTGGATATCTCTCTCTTCTTGGAATTTCTTATGTTCCACAAGAAGAAATAACCCTGAGGTACCTAAAGTCTGAGAGATTTAAAACATTCATGTCATAAAACTTAAAATATGAATTTTAAATGGTCCATCTCCCATCTTCTCAGGACAGTCCTGAGCCGAGATATAAAATGTTGAAATTTATCCACTCATATTAAAATGGTAGATTGTAATAATGATAATGTGATAATTGACAATAGTGGGTGGCTTGTACAACTCAAATCACTCTCTTTGTTTTTCTTTCCTTTGTTGTTGTTTTTTTTTTTCAAAAGCCATTGCACATTGTCAGGAAATGGGATCACTGTCTCGTGGGATGACTTGACCATAGACGTCCTCTCCGTTCAATACAATATGTAAGAAGCAGTAAACGTTTCAACGTTATATCAAGCAAAATGGCTTCAAAAGGAAAAAAAGCAGGTGATGTGAGTTGTGCAGGGAAGGACATCACAAGTGAGTATTGTGCAATTGGCTAGCTTACAAAATTTTACGTCTCAGCAATGGAACAAGCCATGAAGATGGGAATCGTTTCATTGATTTATTTATAAGCTGCTTCCATGGTTGGATGGTACTCAGTGCTTGCCCCCTACCATCCTGTACGTCCTTAAATAAAATACGAACCACAAAAACTTGTCTTACTACCAAACCTATGCTTTTTTTACAGGTATAAAGGGCAGTAAAATGCAGTTTCTCTTCGAATTATGCCGCATAATGTATGAATAAAATTTAACGTTATAACAAGATATCCAAGAACCAAACAACTTTCAAAGACGCAATGATATTGAAGTTGACGAATCTCGAATTGGCTGTTGTTTGATGTCAAGTGTCTTAAAATATTCATTAATTCCTAATGAAAGTTCGATCCGAACAGAATAAATTCTTCTTGTCATGTTTCACACCCTCATATGTGTCTTCTGGTGTCCTTTAATTTACACCTCTATTATTGTCCCAACAAGTAATTAAAAAAAAAAGAATACTATAGGAGTCAAGAAGACTTCGTTTGTTTGGTGATAAGGTGTTCCCCAGTGGGAGTTAACAAAGATATTTCAATATATAACAGATATAATTTGAACGTGTTAGAAACGCCTGCGGGACTCCAAGACTGACCTCAAAAAATGTGTGGGAGGTTAGATCGAGGACGAATTTTTTTATGTCACTACTGGCCGAAGGAGAAAAAAAAGGACCGATAAACATGGATATCCTTTCATCTAGGAGAAACATATACGCTCTAGAAGACTGATACCTACATAAAAGGTGTCGCGTAATATATGACCAAACTTACACGTTACAACAATGTAAATGTCCTGAATTGTAAGTAATCAACCAAAATGGCCGGAGAATGAGCACAACACAGAGACGCTTGTACACCTGCTTCGTTGTACACGAATCAGTGGATCAATGTCGCGTCACTTAGTATTTGAATATTTTCACTAACAGTCACATTGCACAGTTTTTTATTTCCTATAGTTTGCCACCAATTTCTTTTCTTTCTTTCTTTTTTGCGTTTAATACTCAGACCTAGTTTGATCTTGTTTTTGTTTTGTTTTTTGCATATGTAAAGTGTTAATATGTACAGAATCTGGCATTTAATATCATGGCAAAATTTGATGTTACTTGTTTCATCAATGGCTTTTGCTACAAATCATTGCCCGTTGTTTTTTTCTTTTAGAAAATTGTCATGACTTGCCCTTAAAATCATCCCCGCTATTTTCAAACGCAAAAAGCATTCAGTCACTGGTTATGCCGGTAAGACAACCTTGTTTGTATTCCTTTCGATGAAGAACTTGTGGTGATGCATGTTTGTAATGTTTCAATGTACATTAATTTTGACTACAGAGTCTGTGTATGAAAAAAAAAAAAAACAGATTAAAGTTATTCGATGATTGAATCGATTGGTACATATGGAGGGAGGGGTGAGGGAGATGACTGTGGCCGAATACAATATACCTATAACCAAAACTATTATCTAAACTGTATAATTAGTTGTAAAGGTACCTGGTAAATCGGTCGATATTTCTGTAATTCGACTTTCTAGTCTCAACATTTGACAAATCAGACATTATTTGTAGGAAAGTTTCTCTACTTTTACTGCTAATATTCGAGATCTAGGATTTTCTCTATTGGAGTGTCTCTTTGCATTTTCTTCCAAGTTATAAAATCACCATAGCGATATGGAAAAACAAGTCGCTGTATTGAAACAAAAGAGTCAGTTAATTGACATTGACACTTTGGAGATCGTGCCCTGCATGCAACCGACTCCATACCACACGGATACGGAGCACTTACAAGGGTGCACGGGCCATTGCCCTGTTCCTGGCAGATCTACTGGTTTATGGTATCTCTTTTGACACATCGGTGAAAATTTCAGAAGCATCTCATGGCAACCGAATATCTACTGGTGTTAAAGTCATGATCGCTGATCATGTTTTAGTTGACTGGCGACCGCTCGCGGCGCCACCCCGGGGTACCGTATTGCGTCGTACTCAGTGCACGGTAGATGTTTAAACTTTGTGAGCAATTTTTTTTTTCGCGACCAACAGTACTACGAACTTTTTTTTTTTTGCTCAGTCTTCTTTCTTTTTTTTTTTACGCTCTCACGGCAACACGTTTTCCATGGGCAAGAGATTTTTTTTTGCTCAGTCTTCTTTTTTTTTTTTTTACGCTCTCACGGCAGCACGTTTTCCATGGGCAAGAGATTTTTAAGACGGAGACACAAGACACCAAATTTTTGAAACGGAGATATTTCTTTCTTTCTTTCTTTCTTTTACTCTATCATCAGGACCACGACCCCTCGATGACCTTATGTGTATGCCCCATCTTGTTCCGAAATGTTCATATCCGAGGTAATTATTTGGCCTTTTTTTCACAGACACCTTCTTTGTCATGAGGAAACAATCATTTCAGGCTGATTTCTAACTCCCAAAAGCACTCTGTAATCTAAATCAGACACGTAGCCAAGAGGGGGGGGGGGGACGTGTCCCCCCACCAAATCATAAAAGGGAGAAAGGTTGGAAATCTTGCACCATTTTGGATCTAGAAACCTTGAAAAAGGCAAAACATTTTCACTAATTGTAAGGACACACCTCCCCTTAGAACCCTCCCCGGCTGACAAAACTCCAGCATTGATGTGCCCCCTCAAACTGGTTAGTCTGACTATGTGCCTGATCTAAACTGTACTGTTTGCCTTACCCTCAGACCATACGGACCCTCACACTTAATGTTCACACTTCATATAATCTAATTGTATATTAAAGCCACAAAATAGTTACACTATTGTGGCGGTATATCTACATAAATGAGGTGGCCCCACAGTTTGTGCTTTCATTGCGTGTTTTCTGATTAAAGCCTCTTTATCTTGAAGAATGACTTCGCAATTACTTGATTGCGCCCTCTACTTAACTAAGTGTGTACCGATACACAACTGTAACTATAACATTTAGCATAGTTCAACGTGGAAATCCGCTTGAGGAAACGCGGTATGGCGACACGGTTCATTTGGTATAGCTGATGCCAAATAATCGCATTAGGCCTTTTCTCTCTTAGTTTTGCTTCTTTTTCTTTTAATCTGAGTTTTGATACAAGTAACTGTTGCATTTCTTCTTCGTTGCTTTCGTAGTGGACGTCTTATGCCCTCTTTCTATGTGTCATGTTTTATGTTTCACCGGTGTCATATGCAGTTTAAATTAAGAGAAGTAATGAAAATGAGGTAGGCAAGGTTGAAGAAACTACTCACGAAGTGAGGAGAGGATCAGTGTGACTTCTAATTGCAAGCCAAGTCATGAATGATGATATTCTAAGGAGTGAGATTCGACCGGATGTAATACTCTCGAGATTCAGAAGTGCCCTTGCGAAGTGTAATGAGAATAAAAAAAAAAAAAAACGGAGGGTACTTCAAACGTAGCTTATTATGTACATGTTCACTCGGTTCGGAGTAAAACAAATAAAAAGAAAGTGAGCATAATTATCTTTTTCAAACGAGAGAGCTTGCCTTTTTAGTTAACCGTTTTTTTCTCGTTCCAACCGAGTTTTTCACACGGTAAAGCCTTTAGCTACTCACCCTGAGGTCAACTGACAACTGATATGGAAAAATAAGCAAAGTGATAAAACTGAATGAAAATGGTCATTGTATAAAAAAAAGTGTTATATTAGTACGAAAATGGAAAGGAAACAAATAAATCTAAAACCAAGATAAAGTTTATTCATCGAGAGTCGTCAACTGGCTGGGCGCCTGGGGAATGGTGGGGGGATGTGGGTTGCCTGACTAGCCTCACGCATTTTCCAGTGATGTATTTTTATATCTATCCGAAATTTAGTTAAACACTGCTAGTAGTGTGTTTAGGTCAGCGACAAAGAGACCCAAAGTTTATAGCGTAATTGAGTATATAATTCACCGGCGAAAATAATATTTTCCCTCCAGAATGGAACGTCAAATTCTCGACAAATTCTAGTGTGTGGCTACTAAAACAAAAATCCATTTCTCTGACAAAACACAAACACAGGTTTTTGTTGTTGTTGTTGTTTGCTTCGCGCACTGTGCAACACGTCCATATATTTACCACATAACCTATAGATATAGGGCACGATGTAGAACACGTTCGGTGTATATCTTTATGCAAATCACATATCCCCTACAAAATACCCTAAAAGGGCCTTCGTGGGTGGGCACGTGGTAGCGCCCCCTACATGCAACTCATTTTATCCCCTACTTCCCAGGAAATGGCGCCGCCACTGTGTCATGTAGTATGGAGTATTTCATGTGATTTGTGAACATCAACCTGTGGAAATATGTCCAGTGCTGGAACACGGACATAAGAGACTTATGTTTAGCAATGTTTAATATAAAGGAACATAATGTAATATAAAACAGGTAGCGTTTGAATAATTTAGTGTCCAATACTTTATATCCTGCATTGCCAACTTGGACATATCGCCAATTTTATTTCCTAATTGCCTTGACGTAATCACCTGAGAAAAGCTCCAAACGTTGTCGCCTTCTGTAACGGTTTTATTTCCGTACTATTTACAGTTCACTAGATACTGTGCGTGAATTATCCCTTTACAACGCTACAATAATCTTAGTTTCTCACAGTGCTAAATAAAATGCTACAAAATATTCACACTTGAGGTTTTCTGTACCCCTTCACCCAAAAAAGAAATCTTTCATTTACTCTTCTTTTACGTAGCGCACATATCCAGTAGTACTAACTGCTCAAGGCGCTTAACGGCGTTCACCCATTACCCCTGTTCATTGGGACCAGGTACCCTCCGAGAATCCCGGAGAGTATAGCGCAGCCACTAGGGCGCCAGTTGCACTCAGGTCCCTCGCAGGTCCCCAATTAGCACCTGGGTGGAGAGAAACCAAGCTGAGACGAATACCTTGCCCAAGGGTATTACGTGGATTCGAATCCGAAACCACTGGGGTACGAATCTTAAGTCTTAACCTGCACTAGGCTACCACGATTCTTTTGATAACTTGATTCAACTGCACCATAACTTCATCGCCCATAACTCCATCGCCTACAAACGTTTCATGACTGAGATTTTGAAAGCATATTGTCCCTGGCAACAAGAGACGGCTTTTCGAATTTTTATGATCCATCATTTAAGTACAACTCTTTACAATCAATGCCGATCTGTTACTTCTTTGCCTCATAGACGGCATTATACTAACGTAACTTATCGTGCAAATTCCTTTTACGTTTATTGTTTCTTCTACGTTCTGATTGATATTCCATGTCATGAATTTACATGCCTCTCCATAAGTTATTCAAATGATTTTTACATCAGCGATAAATCAATCATTGACCCTCTTCAGCATTAATCGGTCAAATTATTCTGACCACAATGTACTCCATTTTCATTAAATAAAGTAAGTTATTTTTACATACTTTTTAAATTTAAAAAAAAAAAAAATTTCATTAAATTAAACACAGTAAATACTGTGTTTGTGCGAGTTGATAATACTCGCCATTCTGAAAGTATTGATGATGAGTTGATGAAAGAGTCGTGGTCGTTAGTAGCCTGTATCAACACAGATTATAAAAGCAAAGGTGCACTAATAGACCCATTTTGGACTGTCACAAAAAGTTTTTACTTATTAACATCGTGGCATACTACCTTAGGGTCCCCTGTATAATTTCCCGCACGAGGGCCGTAAATAGTAGTTATAGTAACATCTTAGCCCAGTTGTCCTGCTAACAAGGGCATCGAAAGCTAGTAAAGTATATCTCCTGCCTTGCAGTGATATCTACCCCCCCCCTCCCCCTCACGTCCAATGACTGCTAATATGTAGGCCTATACCTCGTAGTCGTACGAAATTGTTTCACCCCATTTACCAACGATGTAATAATTGTAATGAATGTAGAGAAGTAATGCAAGTTGGATTAAAAAGTAGAGATATACTACTTACGCAGTGAGATAGAAAAGTTTCTATCGAATTTATCGTAAATAATTTCCAGTATGCAAAGCAAGTTGGTTTAGTGTACCTTTCAAGTTATCATACCTTTATTTATCAGTTTAACTATATCACCTAATGATGACCTCAGTCTCGCACTGACTGTTTTACTGGAGCATGGGGACCAAGGAAAGACACAGTATGTAACTAAATACATGGGCCATTTCTAAGTAATATATTCATGCAGACATTTGATATTTCTAATAGTGACATTTACCACAACGTATCTGAAAAATTTCCATGTGTGATAATTTGAGTCATATCTATTAAGAAGACTTTCGATGACAAATGAACTTATCTAATCTAGACCCGCATAGCTTCGTGATGCTCTATATGCATTGTAGTTATATCAAAACAACTTCTTCGGATACCCGTAAGTACTTTCATCTTGTCGCTTGAAGACTTCGTCGTTCCTCGTCGTGGAATGTTCGCTATTCGTAATGTTACGTCAAAGTCATCATGACACGTGGGGTTCCTTCAGACGGCAAATACATTGAGAACATTTGGAACGTTGACCGTATTAGTTGCATACTTTTGTTTTGTTCGAAGTAAAAGATGGTTACGAGCAATAACACTCATTACGTCACGATAATTAGATTGTACGTTCTGTAAGATTTCCCATGTGGTGTGAGCATTTCTCTTATCCCTTAGTTAATATCAAAGACATTTTGATGGTATTTACGAGGCAGAGACTTTTAAAGATTGTTCTGAAACGAAGTTAATTCTCAACGAATATAGTGTAGAGAATGGAGGTGTTACACTGGGTATTCAAGGGGATATACTGTATGCTGTCAGAAGGCATACATGTGAACTCAATCATGGAAGAGGTCGTTGGCGTCGAAAGTTAGTGAGAGAACCATCTTACATCTTCTCTATGATAATATTAATGTTTATGTGTATTACCTAACTAGAATAACATGCAAGGAACTTTATATAGAGAGGAATGAGTTGGAGACATAATTTCCTTAAGATATACCAAATTACCGGTTCCTGGAACTCACCTCCCCCCAGCTCAATTCCCCCTGACAACCCCATAAATTCGCCAGGGACGTTTTTCAACGGTTGTCGGGGGGGGGGGGGGTATAGGGGCAATTCGGTCATGCAAACTACCACCGATTCTATTATTTAATGTCATTGTGCATTACGCACCCTCTGTTGTAGTGGTGTACAGTTGAAAATAATAGTATTCATGACTCTTTTGTGTTGTATTAAAGCCACTAAAAATCCACTTTTCGTACTACACTAAGACAAAGATAACTCTGTCTTGTTACCAGCATGATTACTTTAAGCAATTTTCTCTCCTAAAGGTGTTTCTATCCTATAACACTTGCCAATATGACATCGAATATAACTAGGTTTTATTGAGCTGTAATTCACAACATGGCGGGGGATGTTAGTCATCATGCCTATAGGAAAAATGTGTAATTGACAAAGAAGAAAGGTTTTGACTACACCGGTATTTTAGCTTGACCAATTCATAATGTCGAGTCCTTATATTTGCGGTATTGCATTGAACAGATTTCATGTTTGCTACAAAGACTCTGTAGTCAATGACTATAGTTGTGCATGGAAAGGGATGATATTTGAACAATTTGCGTGCTACTCTATAAGGCGTACTTTGTTATATTTATCAATACTCAAAAATCTGTATCAAAGATTCTCACAGAAATATTATTTAATACTATCCGAATAAATAGCTAAATAACTCTTTAGTATATTGAATAAGCTTAAACGTGTCCACGTTATAGGCATAAGTCAAAATGAATAAATTCCTAATCCAAACCATTTTTCCTTTCCGTCATTATGTGTGTTTTTCATCGTACTTCAAATTCGGATGGACACACAAAATGCATTGACCTTTGTTTTTGGTGTAATGTGAATTTTTTGGAAATTCTAGAGATATTTATGGATATGTATAATTCATAAGGCATAAAAGCCTATCAAAGTATATTACACGGCAGACTAATGCAGAATGAATAGCAGTTTTTGCGTTATATATAGATAGCAATTATGTCACAAACACTCTATTCTGCTTTCAACAAACAGAAGGGTTTTGTTTTGAAGATGGTATTCCATACGTGACGTAATAAAGAAATGATAATTGTAATCATAATTACAACTGGTTGCCATGATAACCAGTGGTGGTTGTTTGTTTTGCATTCCTGGCCACATCACTGGGATACACGCATATCTGTGTCTACATGGTCCTATGCGTCAATGGAAATACGCTCCTGAGAGTAAAGTTTACCTGAATTACGAAATCTGAGAGTGCGATATCTTTAGATAAAAATCTGCATGATTACAAAATCTGAGGCCGACATATTAAGCTTCCGTATAGGATCAGATTTGTTAGTGGCATTCAGTGGAAACCTGAAATTTGCTCTAATCTCGTATATTAAATTTACCCGAAAGGAGAAGAAAACAGACCATAGCTAAGGCGTGAAATGACATTTTCTGCTGTTGGTAACAAAAATGTTGATAAGAGAGACAGAGAGAGAGAGAGGGGGGGGGGGGGGGGTGGCGGAGGGTGCATGGGGTAGGTGCAAGTTTGTGAGCGTCTTAGGGAGGAATATATGTTTCCTTCCATTTGTTTCGTAAAATATTTGAGATTATCTAACGAAACATTAATAATTAGGAGTGGATGAAATTGCGATGCTTAATTGCCGTGTTTTAAACTTCGTCGTGAAATCCCCCAAATTAATAAAGTGAAGCTTGATTTGGATTTCATCGAATCATGTACATGCATGGAAAGAGAGAACGTAAGATCGTGCCGCTGAGAAATCTTTGTGGGAACATCAGTCTAAAATACCATGTAAATTTCAGTGCTAAGAGAGTCCAACTATCAGGATAACCGATGGAAGTATAGACTTAACGGTGAGAGCAATTAAGCAGGCTACAGGTAGGAAGACTGTTGCCACACGATATACAATACGGTATAGGTTTTAATTGCACCGAGTACAAAATATGCAGAACAGTAGGGCAGAACAATGGACAACGTTGCCGTTAGCCAGAAAGAATAACGTAATCACTGGAAGTGTAACAGAAGATAATTATTGATCTAACATCGCTCACAAGAACATTCCTTGACGACATTTTAACAATTCTGTGTTTTCTGAAAATGCCAATGCTTGCCAAAATTGATCGGACGAAATGATCCGTAATATTTGAAAGTCTCTATTACCAATTGCATGGAAATGCATCATTTTAAAGGCCTAAACATTAGGAAACCTATTGTTTACAACAAAACAATAATAAAGGTTTTGGGTTGGATAACAGTTTCTGTAGCTCAAAGGGGAACAGGAAACAATGAGACACTTGAGTTTAACTATATAAAAAGTAAAAAAAAATGTTAATCCTTCATCATCTCTAAAAACAGTTGGGTAAACCTTTATCGACGATAGCTATGCCTTATTATAAACTATTGGATAAAAAAAAAGTGTACCCAAGTTGTTAAATAAATTAAATTACCCTTTTTAGATTACGCGTTACCCAACAAGGAGTGCATTTTTACCACCGTGGATGTTTTTACACAACAGTTTACAAAGAGACGCAAAGTCCCAACCGCTTTCAGAGTGTAGTTTGGACATTTTCATGTTGGCAGCCCATAATTTATTCATACTTTTTTTTACGTCGATTTTTTTCTTCTGTCTTTTTTTTTGTCGACCTTGCAGTTACTTACTTTGTTCGAATATACGTCCTCAGTTGGTTCTGAGAGGATGTCAGGAGATGTCTAGACTTCTGTTGGCGGAGTAAACAGTCGCGACTGTAGAGAACAGGGTGAAAACGAAATAACTGGTTCCATACGGAATTACACAAGAGCCAAAGAGCAGTTCGCATGAAGCTTTGTTACCCATTTGTTTTCGACGTGATCTCAATGCAGAGAATAGTTATATGTAATTTATTATCATGCGCGGACTGTGTCATTTTTATCGAGATTGGAGACATTTTTTTTTCAAGTCCTTATATGCATGTGCTAGACTAGTATTCAACTTAAATAACCAATATATTGGGTAAAGTAATTAATAACTAACTCTTGATAATATGTAAGGATCTGATAGTCTCTGCCCCCCCCCCCCCTCACACACACACACACACACACACACACTTCTCTTCATTAAAACATGTTCAGTCCTGAAAAGAAAATCTTTTTCGTTGATCAAAAAAAAAAGTCCTGTGTAGGCACTGATAACTATAGATGCAAGTTACGAGAAGACTGCACCAAATGTATCAAGTTATCCACTAGATTATTAATTTTAAGAAATATCTCCGCCTTATATGCCCCCCCCCCCTCCCTTCATCTTTTATCTTTTGAAATCTCTTTCGGGCTCTTCTGATGCTACCATATTGCACCTATACGTCTTCAGTTAGGAGAAGTCTTTCATTCATCCATACTTTGGAAGATGCCTGAACTCTCATTGGCCCATAACAGTGAGACCGCACGTAATAATACACAGTCAATTTTAGAGTAATATCACAGGCGGATAAATAAAATAAAACTTAGATCGACGTTGTTTTGTCATCTGCAATTTTACACAAAACAATGGTCACATGGTACTTTGTCTATCGTCTACGAACATTGTTGACATGTTGTGAATCGCGTGTCTACCTTTTCACGTGGTTTGTTTTCAGAGAAAATGCGGCCAACCTAAATTCTCTTTCTCGAAGTTCGTCTTTTCATCAAATCTCGGGTTGCATGAATGACTAATCAACTTGAATGCTGGATTCACCAAGGCGACATTAAGCTTCAGTTAATGCACGATCCAGCGTTGATTAACCTTTCATTTAAACGGATGGGAAAAGGTTACATGAAGACAACTACTTCTATCAGGCCGCAGTCCAGGAAAGATATTCAGTGGTTCCCCTTCCCATATTGCAAAAGTGCTGTATCACATTGCATATTGGATCACTGGATATTTGTGAACTTATTTATGAATGAATAGCCGTGTGATCGGACAACTCCTCAGCCGGACAATCCCCACCCGGACAATGCTCAAACCCTAGAAAAACATCATCAACAGCCTAGCCTACCTGTTGTCGTCAGGGTTACTTCCGTTACCGTCGTATAGCTGTTCTTTGGCCAATGCACCTTGAGTCAAAGAAAATATAGTATAATACATAGATGGGGAGGGGGAGGGAGTGGGGGTGGGGGAAAGTGCATGCCATATGTGGTTTGCTATGGTGTTTATACAATCAAGCTAAACACGTGATGCATTATGCTTGTCATTCACACGTAGAAGTGAACTGACGTAGAAGTGAACTGAGATTTTGTACGTATGTCCTGTCACTTAGCATCTTCATCAAATATCAAAAGTAGATAAAGGGGAAGTGAACTGGTAATGCAGATGCACTTGACCTTAGTTTCCGTTTGATGCATCTTCTGATCACATGGCGATTACCTTTCGTTACCATGCCAACCATATAATATCGCTAAATTTGACATTCCCATATATGAGTCAAGTAAATTCAATCGTTTATTGTTATACCAAGCAACGATTTTCGCTATAGTATTTTAACTATACTGGAGTCTGACGATTGCTTTCGGCTCTCTGCAAGTCACAAGTGTTCATCAAGAGCACATTTCCATATCAGTTTGGCAAGGATCAGCCAGGCAGTCCAAAAAGAGGTTTGTTAAAATAATAGATTTTAGGTAAGGACATTGCTCAACATATCTCACAACTTTGAGCCTTAATTCAAACTGACTGTAGATCACTTTGTACTCGATTATTAAATGTATTCTTTTTTTACTGGAAGCAAATAAATATCCAAATTAGAATAGAAAAAAAAAAGGAAAAGGGAGAACCAAAGAGTCTGAGCATTGAATTTAAAGTGAACGAGTACATCACATAAATTTAAATTAGACCACGGTGCCAGGAACTGTCTTATTGTTAGACCAGTATATCTGAATTTTTTATCACTCTACTAGATGTCACTCTGCGAGAGTCAAGAGTGGACAAAAGTGTGAAAAAGAAACCCATTCCTACTTTTTTTTATACGAATCTGCGAAAGTAACTACCATTGGTCGCTTTGGCATACATATATATATATATACATACATATAGATATAGATATATATATATATATAAACGAAATAAGAAGAAATTCACATGTACGACGAAGTGCGCTATTTTCCTTTCAGAATTATCACGCTGCACTTTCTACTGTCACAACTTGCCGTTCTTGTGTATGAAAGGACATTTGACATTTACGGAAGACACTTGCAGGGCTTCGACTGATAAATTTTCCCGGCGACGGTCGACCGGTGTATGCCGATGACCTTCCCGCGGAATACTCACGGCTTCTCCCAGTTAAAGTCAAAGACACAGAAAATAAGGTATAGGAATAAAGAAGTAATAAAAAAGAAGAAAAAAAGCATAAACTGCCAGGAAACCAAAAAGATGGTCAAACGAGACAAGATAAGAGACGCCCGAAGACATGAAAGATAATTCTTGAGTCGATTCTCAATGGTTTGCTTTAAAGTACCAGTGTCTCTTCTGTGTTTGGTTAGTTTCTTCTTCTTCTTTTTTTGTCTCTCCGTAATCTCGACGGAGGCGCTTTCTTTCCTATTAAAAGGAAACTTCTTTTCCCATCTGTTTCATACAACCTGTTTCACTTATCCCAGTCTCTCATTTTTATCAACTTACAAATTGATTCTTCCCCCCCCCCCCTTATACAATTTTCTGTTTTCCCTCCAATAACTTGACTTTTCTTCAACACAGGATAAAACAAAATCTCCAACTATAGTTGAATTCATCTCTCTTTTGTGTTTTTCCTATTTGAATCACCTCCGACGAGTGTTTTTCCAGATTTGGATAATAAGACAAAGGAAATGACATAAAAAAAATAGAAATCAAAGCGCCTGCTTGACCATACGTATTACAGTCTTTCTTTTCTTTTTTCTTTTGTATGTGTGTTGTATTTTTAGATTTGGTATTTGCCTTTCGGCTAATTTGACAGTTTTGTTCCAGGCGATTAAACCCCGTCAATATTAGCGAGGATGAAGTGTAACTTTCACAGCCGGAAATATTTCTCTTCTCTTTTATTAATTCTTTGATTCGGCCGACCGAATAATTCAAGTGCAATAAGAGTTCATCCTTCAGTGTTTTTTTTTCTCTTTTCGTTTATTTTATTTCAATACATGTCCAGAAAAATGATGCCCTAAGTGCAAGTCTGTGGTGTGAAATATCCCACGGCATTTCTTTCTACAAAAAGGAATATTAGCTATACTTGCAACTGTAAATATAGGTATTACAAAGAATGCCAGCCAGTCATTTTGACTACCTGAAAACTTTTTAAAAAATAAGTTATATGTAATAATGTATTCCAACGGCGAAATGTGATGGACTACTCAAAGTTGGTCATTTGAACAAGAACTACTATCTGCACTTCATGATTCAGTTGGTAGACCGTCCACTCTAGAAGTTAGCAGAACGTGGACGGTCCCGATTTCGATTCAAGTACTTCTCCCCTTACCAGCTGTTGTGGCTACAACCATTCTGTTACAGGTATATATAAAACATTAACATTTTAGGAGATGTCATGCTATTAAAGGAACATATAGCAACAAACTTTTCATTCAGACATCTTTTTTTTACTCAATCCAAATTAAATTACTATCTTATCGTTTTGGAGGCCCACAGCTGTAGGTAAATTCGTGTGGTTCAGTCATCCAATGTACTTCGCAAGTAGCGTCAAAGATCTGATGCTTCCTGCAGACTTATATCATGATTCATCTACGAAAGATTCATGATTACGTAATGTACCCTGTCTCTAATCTCAGCAAACTGCTCAGATTTTTTATTTTCATCTTTTGTGGATTTTTTTTTCATATTTTGTGAATTCCCAATTTGAATTACTTAGTAGAGAATTATGTTCTAGACTATCTTGGACAACACGCATTAACATTAAAATTAAATTATTATATTAATATGCTAAAAATGAAAGAACGAAAACAGGAACTCGTGTAGGATTAAAATTGTGCGTTGTATTGTGTTAACTTTAGGCTAAAACTTGAACCTCGAAAGAAAACTTACATGACATGTTGATAATAGACTTACTGACACAATTATAAATCTTCTCTTCGTATAGTCAAACCCACCCATGACGTTATTACGTTATAATTAGCATTTATCACAGAAAATAGGAAATAATATCAAGATGATTATAATATTAAATATAAATATACTCAGTCTATTTAGACCCCCCTTTCGAAAGTTAAATTTATTCTCAGAAATTACCAAGGTGAGTTGTTAAAACGTCCTACCTGTTTAATCTTCTCTTCGTATTCTCACATTGTTACAAAAAATTTAAGCTTATCGTAGATATTTCAAGCTTATGAGATCTTTCCAGTCGAATACGACTTGTTATTAGTAAGTTGGGCAAAATCCGTTCTGTAGATTGTTTTAAAATTGATTTTATTTATTGATAAAGTCACTCTTTGAATTTGATTTTTAAAGGTACAAAACAAACTTAGCTTTGGGGGTTGCATTTGTGTTTTATATGAACTTTTTTTTTCGGAATGGATACGTTTATTAGATTGGTATTTCTTCTGTAGCTAAAAATTGAATTTTACCGATTATTCAAACATTTCATCGTTACATATTTCTAATATTATTTTTTTCTGTCTGTTTTTGGTTTTCTGCAAATAAAAATCTTCTTTAAGCCTAAGGAAGCGCCTATATCATTTTGACGTAACATCATACAGACACATGCATTGTAGCCCTTGAGCTTTAATCATGTGATCTTACTGGAGGTACAACCAATCATGTCCTGCGTTTTAATTGCACTAATTACAAAAGACAAAAGTAAGCAAAAGGAAAGGGAGAACAAATAATAAGATGCAACACTTCTTTTTTCTTAATTTGGCAAAATCTCTGCTTTTCTCAAAATTCAAAGTTTTACAAACCACTGAGGAGAAAGTGAATAAACCAAACAAACAAAAGAAAAAGAATGACAAAACTGCCAGCTTGCTTTTTTAATGTAATTATTGCAATTGGAAGGCACTCGTTACTCAATGTATGTGGCATTGTTGCAGATGACCTATTTATAGTGCTTGAACGGTCCTAACGAAAACAAATTAGAAAGGATATTAAAAAAAATTTAAGACAAATTTGTCAGTTCACAGAATTCATTGCTACTAAACATCGTTGTGATATAATGTAACTATATACAGGCATTTTCTCGTTATTTAGCTGTAATATATATCAACAATGTGACTTAAGTTACGATATCAACGTTTAGTGTTATCCAAAGAGTAAATAGATACGTCAAAAAGAGTGTCCCAGTACCCAACTCATAGTAAGTGCGATTTCAGTCAGATCGAAGTGACAATGGGCTCCAGAAAGAGCGATATTTCATAAACATGAAAATGAAATGTCGATCTTTTTTAAGTGTTTTTTTTTTTCAGAATTTGTGATATGGTCCTAAAAGTCACTCATTACAATGATGAAAACATGATGGTGATGATAAGGATGATGGTGATGATGAAGCTAACGATGCTGAAGATAATAATGATTGTGATGTTGGAAAAAGTTTATGAAAAACGATGATCACTCTGATGAAAATGGTGAGTCTTCGTATAACGCCCCCAACCCCCCCCCCAAAAAAAAGTTGAAAACGCATATCTCTTACCGAATTAATGTAGTTTACACCATTTAACTGTATTTAAATCTCACGCTTTGACCATCTCAGGTTTTGACTTGAAGTCTAAGTCAGGGGTCTCCCTTACCTAATCTCAAAGTTTTTACGACAGCTCGTTTGTCGGTGGCGAGGTATTATCGCTAAGGCGTTACATTGTTAAGACGTTACCAGGTTAAGAGGGAAACGAACGTGATCATCTCACAAACGGTTCGTCCAGAAAATGTTTGTTTATATTTAGCGGAAAAGCAACTTCTCGAGGCCAAAAAGAGAAGACCCTTTTTTAGTTTGTGTCGCTGCTGTTTTATTGTTGGTTTTAATCGTTAAAACTGTATAATGGATTTAAAAGGAAGAAACGATTTACTCGGCAAGGAAAGTATAAACGAATCTGAAGTAAGCAGAAGTGAGCAAAAGTTTTATTTCGCTGACGCAAGCAATGTCCTTTATTTAGGTCTTCAATTTATTTTGCTTAGTGGAAAAAAAAGTAGGTGAGAAATTCGTAGTTGCGTGTATTATTCAGCTTTTACGTATGAATTAATCTAACTACAATCGTTATGAGAAAAATAAGGAGATTGCCTAAGGGTGATTGGTCAGTGACGAACACGTGATGAAATGAAGGCAGAAAATAAAAAAAACCTAAAAAGGGGAACGAAATGACAAATAAAAAACTTAATAACTGACAAAAATGATTTAATAATAACTCTCAGTGAAGAAGCCGCCCTTTTTTTCTTTCTCATGTCCAAGAAAAGGAGAAGAATCGACAAAGTAAGGAAAGTAATTCATTCTCACGTTTAAAACGCCGACTACCCAAGGGCATATATTTGTGATTGGGTCTTGGAGTGTGCATTGTCACGAAACTAACCTTAGGCCATCACGCTTTATGTTAAGTGGCCTATGCCCCTCCCTAGGAGTGAAAGGTGTTGTACCCATGTCGGGGTCCTTAAATTCTTAGTCAATATTTTTACTTTTGTGCTCGTGACGTCACACCCAGACAACCCACCCTCACCCTAGGCCCACCTATTTAGTTTCAGAAGCATCGTTAAGATAGATTTATAATCCGTTAAAATAAGAAAAAAAGACTTATATTTTATACAAACACACACACACATACACATACACACGAACATATACGTATCTGACCGTGTGTTGTGAGTTGCCATAACAAAATGTCTTTCCGTTTTTGTCCAGATGAACAGGAATTTTTGTCTCTCTATAGTATGTGAGAAGCTCATGAATAGTAGAAGACCGTGCATTCGATTAAATAACTTGGGGTGCTGGAATGGGCATATGTGATTTATGTTTGTAATTATGTTGAAATGATCTCCCATATTAGGATTTTTATTGCCAAGACTTAATGGAGTTGAAACGATGCTATTGAAAGTCTTAATCAGGATGATTAAGTCAGTCCTGATTTGTCCTTCTGAAGGCCACCAGAAGGGAGTGGATCAAAAAAAAATATAGTTATTCTGATTATCTATCTGTTGCAGGAACAATGCTTAGAAGAGTTTGAACGGACCAATGCGATAAATATAAGTAAATATTACCTCTGCTGTTGTTCGGTAATTTATCTCTTACGTTTTCTGTTGCTAGTAAAGTTAAAAACATTGATGAAAGGAGTAGATGCTTTTTGTTGATAATAGGTGTATAATGTTTACACCGACTGCATAAGTTTTGAGTCTTTTATATTTGATTTTGCTTGTGGAAAATTTACCCATAAACAGACAGGAAACCAATTGTGGTATACCGAACGATCCCAATCGAGGCGAGAAAATGACTGGAAGAATTTATGAAACATTGGGGGGGGGGGGGGGTCTGTGGATCTGGCAACCAGTGGGACTATTAGAATTTAAAAATCCTAACTCACTTTGAGAATCATGATGTGGTAATTTCCCCTCTCCAACAGATAGGAGCAGATGAATAAATTGCGTCACATCACAACATCTGTTTGGCAAAGAATACTTGGAACTTTAAACCAAATATACGAATACAAAAACAAAATATCAAAGAGCGAAACAAGGAAAGAAATTCCAACCGCAGATTTTTCTTATGAAAAGGTATAAAAAAATATCACTGGTTAATGGGCTGATGCATTCATGAAACAGTTACTACGGACTGTGTTATTTGACAAGTATAGGAAATACAATTTACACTGACGGTATTTTTACTTGATATCGAAATTTCCCTCCATATACTGTAAAGAAAAATCCCTTACCGTTTATTTAAGTTAAGAACTGATGGAGAACATTGGAAGAATTAAAGCGCTGGGGGAAGTTATAAGCTAGGTGATGCATATGTAATTTAATTTATATTATTATGTTTTAATTTGTATTATTTACCATCCTCAAACAGTCACATTGACTCATCAAGAAGCTCACTTGAAAATTCGCAACAAATATATGTTAAAAAATCTTTCAGATTGACGTAATCACAATTATTATACATTATTCGTGCATGCTTTGAGAATGCTGAACGACTAAACTCAGGAATTTAAATATTTAATTAGGTTCTTTCGTGTGTGAAAGCTTTAGGGAGTTTATTTAATTAATTTGCTATTAATTCTTCACCTATTTTTGTTTGTTGTGAATCATTGTCACATTTTCACCCCAATTAAAAACTGTTTAATTTGAGACTCAAATTTTATATCGGGATTATTTAGTGATATCTGCAATCTTCACATTGTTTCGATTAAAATAAATTATTCGTCCATGTTTCACGGATGTTGAACTACGCAACGCGGGGAATTGAATATTTAAATAGGTTCTTTGGCGTGTGAAATTTTGTTTTGTCATTTAGTCCACTTTTCTTTGTTTTTTATCATCGTGAAATCTTCGTCACGCTCGAATATGGTTTGTCCTGAGACTGTTTTTTTATCATTATTTTTTTTTTTGTATTTAGCCATACCTCATAGTCAAGTGACACAACTATGTTCTGAAATTTACAACAAAACAGAAAAATCATCAGGGAAAACTGAAAGTGTTAATCTAGCACACTCTTCTTTTTTTTAAGGACACCTGAAGCAAAAGTTAATTGTTAATTTGGATTTTTCCTTATATAAGTGATCATATTCAGGCCTCAGGTGAGAGGTAATTAAAGGCTTTTCAGATTTGTCAGTTCTACTCTTTGACGTTTGAAACATTGGATTTTGGTCTTCTTATTTGCTTAAGAAATATCAGGTTGTTCTTTGCTTAATATTTGTTGATGTGATTCGGTTTTTTTTTTTAAACGGTATGCCTCGCTACCGCCCCCTCTCCGAAGGTTCTGTCTCTAAGAGACATTTAGCACTAAATAGCTATTAGCTAATGTATTTCCTGTATCAACTGTGAGAAATTCTGTCCTGTTAAGATCCAAGTGAGGTCCAGACAGACGAAAGAGTCATACGGGTCGAGAATATTCGGTTATAGGTGAATGAACCCCCCGTAGTGTATTACAAAATATATGATCATGAACAATTTAACAGGCCTACCAGAGGTCTGCCTAACGTTGTAAAGTAATCGATATAAAGTGCCTATGTATTTTTTTAAGGGGGGTAAAAGCGAAACTGTTGGTATGTAGTATGTGATGATTAGCCATGAGAATAATCACTTACGAAAGTCCCTATCAACCATTTATATATTGCTAGAATGAAACAAAACATCACTACACAGACGGATTTAACTGAGGTATGTGTTTGACTGTAAATTAAAGGAAGTAATATAAGTGATGTTAAAATTCGATAATTTGCCTCCACGGATTTCACCTATTAACAGGATCGCGTTAATATCAAGAATTAAAATAAACGGGAATAACTTTCAATCAGAAAAGAAAGAGTAAGAACGAGGAGAAACTGTTTAAGGACAGAACATTGAAACAGAACATCTGGTACTAAAGCACCGGTATTGAAACTGCTTGATCACTACAGTGCTGTTGTAATTAAGCAAATGATGAATTCAGCTGTCACATTATGTGACTCTCATTTTGTGTTTTTTTTCTTCAAATTTTTTATGTATTTTCCGGTCTGCAAAACGGAGCATTTGTCCAATCCCTACTTCAAGCTTCACCATATATCAACGTTACCATATTACAGATATAGGCCATGTACAGAGACATTATGTCATTTATTCCCTGCCAAAACACGTAACTAAAATGTGCCAAATTGATTAGTTACCCGAGCGGCGTCTCATTCTAATCGGTGAATATTTAAGCGCACGTGATAATATAACCGACCAGGTTACAATTATCTAGTCAACGAACTGGAAAATCATTTCAAATCGACTACTCGACCCCATACGCGACGCGGAGGAGGAGGAGAAATAGTCTGGATAAAGGTGGGAGGATGGGTCACGCTGGCAGTGTCTAATTACTTCCACTTATAGACAACCACTAGGGAGCATGTGAAGGTAAACAGGAGAGAGATTAGATATTCTTAAGTCGGAGGTAGTCCTTATAAGCACAAAACCTTAATCTTAATTCTTCTTGGTCGTATATCAGACATGGAGAATCAGAAGAAGTATTAAATACGTGATAGATGGATCATTCGTTGAAGAAATTTTGTTTGAGAGCACCCACCCAATAGAGCCTCCACTCAAACTGAGGCCCTATATCATTATCAGTAGCCCATTGACATATAGAGGAAGAACAAAATATTTCAAAGACGAATATATGCTCGTTATATACCGACACGAAGATAGGTGAGAAAAAAACTTGATTGAAAATGTATAGCAATGCTTTATTTGACAATAGATTGGAAATGTCAACATTTGCCACGCATTCATTCAAACGTTTATACAAAGTAATGACGATTCTGTAGCTCCGAAGGCGTTGGAGATGGGACAGGTTGTTTAAGCATACATCTAAAGTAAGGTTCGAAACAGCTTCATCGATACGTAGAAATAAATCGTAGGTTGTAATGTTTTTGTTGATTCTTTGTTGTTTCGATTCTTTTCTTTCTTTTTGTTTGTTTGTTTGTTTGCTTGCTTTATCCTCATAAGCTTAACTGATCTTTCTGTGATCAGGGATTCCGTGTTATTAGAAGGAGTTACAAGGTTTGTACCGCCAAGGCCACCTAGTAATCCGTTTTCTTCTTTTTTTTTGTATCGTCCTTGGCGTTTCTATGAGTCTTGCACAGGATTAGAAAACAAACTTAATGTAGCATTTGTCGTCTGCTACAGTTTCAGAAGGTCTTCCCTACTGCTACAGCATTGCCAGCGGCCAGGAAAATAACAATTCTGTTCTTCGAAGTTTTTCGAAGAGTATCACAATATCTCGTTGAGGTTGTATGTCAAAACAACCACAAACACACACACAAACACACACACAAACACACACACACACACATAATCTATAACTTTGTCTTTCAGGAAAATTAGAAACAAGAGGGCAATCCATGTATCTCATCGCCAACATGCATTGATTTCAACACAGGCCTTAAGCCTATAGCCTGGTGACACTACTTAGGCTCAAGTAATGATAACAATAACAGCTCAAAATTATCTGCACATATTACGCTAGATAACACAATTATATCCATAAAGATTAGACTTAGTGGTTACAGTTAGGGGAAGGATATAAGAACATCCCTCTATGGGTTATTTACACAACAGTCTCCTATTTACCTGCGCAAGACCTGGTTCTGCTAAAATTACTGTTTGACTTGAAAATACAGTTTTCATAATTGGCAGGAATGTTCAAAGACATTACCCATGGGGGCCAATTCTGCTAAAGATTTTTTGGCTTAAGTTAAAGGGTAGTGTGCATTGACCCGAATGCCGGCTCTATTTATTTTTTACCAAACAATCATACAATTTCACCAGTTTACTATAAGAGTGATATACTGCAGTATCTTCATTAATGTGTTCATGGGAACGATCTTGCAAAATTTTGCTTATGATGCTCAATTAGCTCTCAAGATATGGTGGAAATCCAAATTTTGAGGCAAAACTGACTTTTTCAAATATTAGCACTGAGATGTCACTGGATTTACCGTTACATTTATATTATGGTGAACAGTGTCTTCTCAGGGAAGGCCTTACAAAGCTTTAAGTCGATTGGTCTAGTAGTTCTCAAGGTATGCCGGAAATACAATTTTTTGGCGACAATTGGCTTTTTCTAAAAAAATCAGCAAATTTTACTGGATTTACCATTACAGTAATAAAGTGTGTAACAATGTGTTCTCTGGTAAGTCCTTACAAAGCTTTACGTTAATTGGTCTAATGGTTCCCAAGATATGTTGAAAATACAAATTTTGGGTAAAATTGGCTTTTTTTAAAAAATCAGCAAATTTCACTCTCTCTATTATAAAAGTGATATACCTTCAATATTACATTCTCAGATAAGTCCTTGCAAAATTTTACATTAAATTCTCAAATACTTCTCAAAATTTGCTTGAAAATACAAATTTTGGGCCAAAGTGACTTTTTTCCTAAAAAATCAGCAAATTCTATCCGATTTACCATACATCGTGGACGTATCGGCATCATGCACAACCTTACCAAGTTAAAACTTAATGGTTCATATACTTTTCAAAGTATTCTGGAAAAAAAAAAAACACAATTTGTACAGGTGCGGACGCACCCACACGCACACACGCAAACATATTGGCACGGAGACGTTTTCATTTATACCACCCAACAGGACCCTCCTGTACCCATGGTCACTCTACCATGGGTACCCACGGGGTGTCGCTACTCATCCACGCCAAGCGTTTCCATGACAACCATTCTCCCATGGGCGCACAGTACAATATATAGCTCCACTAGCCAAGTGACTATATACATCTCATCTTAGCCCCTATAGGGAGAAGAGATAATAAGTATAATTAAATATGCCTAAGACATCGACGGAGCAAACCTATGTTTCAAAGCATCGTTCTGAGCGAGTTGATTGTTTAAGGATTAGTTGACTTATGTGGTGTTGCACATCAAATGGTATTGAACTGGAATTGTGGAATAAAGGAAAGTAATACCTTTGAGTCAACTGATAACAGCTCCCTTCTGTAATCACTCCACAGTCTTTCATTTTAACGGAGTCACTGTAGGATTGCACAATTTCTGAAGTCTTCAATGATGTAAGACTGAAATAAAGTTAAGCGTAAATGAATGTGAATGAAGTGGGGTCTCTAGTTGTGTCCTCTCTACAGAAAGATGTATTATCTTGAAACACTTTCGGTTCAGAGTTTAGAATGTACCCTATATAGATGTGATAGATACCCTACTTTTAAATCTCGGACAAGGCACCGAAAGTCATATGTATACTGAGATAAGTTCAATTCTTATGTACATTTATCTCATTCATTTGATATGTATCCACACATGTAATCACTGTGGAAGGATATGGATATTACTTGCAAACTCTTGACAACGTTATCAATAAATTATCGCATCTGCTTAGCGAAAATGAGGCATTGCTTTGTCGCGTGATATACGTGGGCGAGGTAGGTGATCATTAAAGAGACAAAGTGATACCAGAGACAGTACAATGGAGGAACGGTTGGAGAAAAGATATCAGTTTTGTTTGTTTTTTTTTTAAAAAAAAGGCACTTTTTATTTACAACGCGTCTGAGGAATAACGTTTGAGAATAGTAACAAGAGTAAGTCAAACAAAGAGCCCGAAAAATCCAAAAAAAAAAACTACTACTAATTGAGTCATTTGAATGTTATTAATTTAAATAAGTAAAAAAATCACCCTCCCTTATACAACCAAGCAAACATTTAACAATGAGTACGAAAAAATTGAGCAGACGTAGCAAACATGTGATGAAGTTTTAGTGTTTTGGTTCATCAGACTAGTGAGAGTAAATGGCCTTCGAAGTACAAGAGAATAATACAAATGCAAAATAGTAAAAAAGAAATATATGTTAACTTTCGGGAAAAAAAAATTAACAACACAACCATAAAGTTCGAAACATTGACGGAAAGTGTTCCATGATAAGTATATCATGGGACATAAACCAATGTGTAAAGCAATATCGTTACCCTTCGGTTGTTTGCAGACTGCATTTAAATGTCAGTCCGTAAGTAGATCGTGCGGGGGGGGGGGGGGGGGGGTGCGGGGGTGCGGGGGGGGGGGGTGCGGGGAGGGAGGTGGTTCGAATCAGTGAGCGAAAGGAAGGAGGTGCTGGTTAATCACGTCGGTACACTAAGCACTGACTAATTCTTCTTAGAATATCCGACTTTCCATTTTCTTACAATCAATGTCATTCTTTTACCGTCGTGCCATTACCATAGAAACAGATGAGATAGTACCGTCTAGAAACCTCATTTAATGAAACATTATATTAATTACTTCTATGATATACATGTCTTATCGATAGGCCTACGCATGGAACGCGATTTTGTCTTTCTTTGTAAGGAACACTTAAAGTTGTTTGGTTATTGTGTACTGTATAGATGATGCATCGGCACACTTTGTAGGCGTTTTTTTTTTTTTTTTAGGGAAGTGGTGGTGTTTGAAGTAGGTTTTCTTTTTCTTCTCTGAAATGGGGTCAATCAACATGCACATGATTGAAAAATGGTTGTTTGGCTTTCTCCTAACTTTGATGACATTTTTAAGACAAGGTACACATTTTCTGGAACTAGCAGGCGTTGATGTTGGATGCAATACTAACTTCGTTACTTTTTGAACATTTAAAAAAGATCGGTAAATATTCATTTGTTTCTCAACTGTCTTGGTGACGGGCTCGGACATGTCACAATGTATTGAAGATACATGTATTAGTGCAATCATCATAAACTGATGATATATGCAGAGTAATTTCACGAGTCTACGAAACAATTAAGATGCGTCTAGACAGAAATATATCATTACAGCTGCAGATCTGTGCTTGTGTATCAATAATGTTAGGTTGGCAAATTGCAATATATGGATTCCGAATCGACTGATAACTTGAGAAATCTAGGCCTTTATATTGAGGTAGGTCTGAAACAGATATTTTCTTTTGTGCTAGTATTTGGAGATGGATAATATAACAGCTTGTTGTCACTGATGGACAAAGGGAGACTTGCTGGCCAACTTGACAAAACGATTCCCGTTGAATGTTTATTATGCCATATGCTGGCATTGAACCGTATAATACCTCCATGAAGCATTTAAATTTCTAATTAACATATTAATGTACGCGTGTGAAGGCGTGAAACAATAAAAACGGTAGAATGACATAACATACAAAAGAAAAAAAAAACACATAGACCTCCATACCTTACCTTGTTGCGTTGTCACGACTTACTAAAAAATGCTGCGTCGTAATACCATGTCTCCAAGATGTTCGCATCATGAAAATTCTTGTGATGCAATTTACATTTTAATGCGAGATTAAAGGGTCATTTCCCTCACTGACATTTGAGATTCGTTTAAACAATTTTGAGGGGGCCTCCTCCACTCGTTGCAACGAACGTTGGTACGAAACTGTCAGAATCAATGTTATCTATTAGACTCGGGGAAAAAAAAAAATCTGTAATAGCTATCTTATTTGCTCTTGTTTACAAAATACATTAGAAATATAAAAGCTAAATAAAATATCTAAATGAACGTGTTTCAGGGGTTTTGTTCGAGACTTTAGTTTATAAGATTCTGTGGTATCGACATTTACTATGTATTATAACTTGATTGCAGTATGACGTCATGATTTTAGTGAAGGGACACGCTGCTTCGTCATGATGATATTCAACAACAGGTCCGGCGAGGCAGGAGGGAAGGTTGCGGGGTGGGTAGAGGGGGATATAAACCTCCAAACGTCTAGAACGGTGGCCTTTTGAAAAAAAAGTGCCCTTATCGATATTTAATTATATCTATTGAGATTGTCCTTTTAAACATTTTAACCCAGCCCCGGTAAGACGGTTGTGTAAATTAAGACATTTACCCCCTCCCCACATACACACATCATGGCCGGAAATGGCATTTCCTGGGTGTTCTTGAGCTGCGTTGTAATCAAAGTTGAAATAGGGATCTCATGTCTGCAATTTCTCAGTTAATGAGAAAAACATCATTCTGTGAAAGAAATGAAACAATTTGGATTGCTCTTATGCAGACTGTTTATGCTATCGTACTTTGCAGAAAAGTTAATTCAACAGTTTTTACTTTCTAACGATAATCTTTCTGTTTCTTTTTGAGAAATTTTCAACTACCCCGTAACCGCAGGCAAAAACTGATGAAATACTTTCCATCTCAGTCACTCCCCCCCCCCCCTCGCCCCGAGAAACTCTTGTTTCAGAAACCTTATTCCAACAATTTTTTTACTCTCTAGTGATTACACTTTACATAGTTTGCTATTAAACCGTTGATGATTGCAAGTAAACAAAGAAGAGCTTGTTCTTGGATAGACTTTGCACAGTCTGCTTGGGTTGGAAAGTTTCTGTTCCTAATCTTGGTTCCGCCACCTCTGGAGGAACATCCATATATTTACTGTACTGCTCTTCCGAAAGAGTGACTCCCTTCATTGATCGCTGCCCTCGCAGCGAACGGCGACTGCAGGGAACTGCGATTACTAGATGAGTACATATCCTCGGTCTGGTATAAGTGAGGCTGCAGCTCAAACTGTGAGGAATGTATCGAAGGAGGGAAATTCATCCGCCGAGAGAGATTTTGCAAAGCCTAGTTCTTGGACAGATAACTTTTATAAATGACAGTCACCGTGATGAGAAAAACGTCATATAATTGTATTTTGAAAGGTAGGGTAAGCATGGGATAGGTGATGGCTGACCTGGGAGAGGGTTGTAAGGGCAGAGGTGTCCCATCGCCTTTTTGGAAACTTTTCCACCTACTATGTAACCTTAGATTCAATCTGGTGTCGTGAAATGTGCTAGGATAAGATATGAAAAATTCCAACAGGTTTTTCAGATTTTTCTACCATCGTCATTCCTAGACTGAAATATGATACATTCAAATGGTTCTCTGTTTTATTGAGGAAATTGTCCAAGTAACCGTGGACACAGTCTTTGGCATATTCTTTGTCATGAAATCTGCTAGACTGAGATATGAAAAATTTCAACTGCACTATTTTCCGATTATCGTCACTACTGTCACAAATTTTTGGGAAATGAGACACCCCACACCCTGCCTCGACGGCCCTGGTCACTGTCTTTATAGTGTATCAGGTTGTTTTTCTTTTCCGTTCGTCTTTTGTTTTGTTTTGTTTTGTTGAAACTATTTGCAGGAACAACGGACGAACAAACTCTGTTATTTGTACGAATCTAACCCCTAACCCTAAAAGAGCCGAATCATTGCTCTATTCGAACCAACTTGTCAAGTCAAATAACCTCAATCTTTTCTGCATGTATTCTCTATACTTGTGTGCGAAATCACACCAAAATGAGGAATAAGCTAACTTAGATTGTACGCGGTAAGCTAAATTCCAACAAAAGAACTTGAGAGTAAGGTTTAGTCCCATGTATACGCTTTACATTTTTCAAGGTGCCGTGTCTTGTATAATCACAAGACCAAATAATATCCCGTGTTCGCCCCACATGTGCACTGCAAAGTAGCAAACATGACATTTTGAAAATGCAAAGTTTTGTAACTAAGTCACACGAGTGAAGATCAGCCCTGAAAATCTGCGTCAGAACCACATCGGGTCACTCATTAATGACGTCGCAAAATAGACAAACTAGCAACAAGTGAACCATATGCACGTGAAGATTGTACAATATACATCTACCGTCGAAAGTAAACTGGAAGTGGTGGAGAGAGCCTAAATATTACTTATGTGGAAAACGAAATGAGCACCGGGGGGCAAAATGATACAAACAAAAACCATGATTTACAATTTTACAATTCATGGTTTATGTCATTTGATTTGTTTCGACATTTTGTTGCAAGGTCTCAAAAAAAAAAAAAAAAAGAGAGAGAGAGAGAGAGAAGTGGAGATAAATTAAACGTCACCGTCCGAGACCCTTTTCTTCCCTTCTCACAGACAACGACACAGAGTAAAAAGCGTCTATTGCAAAGTTCAGTACGATGTAATGTCTTACTCTACGAGGTCATTGTTCAAAGAACTGTGAAGAGATAAATAAGAGTATGCCAACATTAGAAGAAAAATCCAAAGCAAAAAGGAGCAGAAAAAAAAATGGCGTGGAAAATTAAATTACTGTCTCTTGTGGTGCGGTAATATCTCCTAAATTGATTTAATAACACTCTATAAATCGGGACTTGAGGTTGCTTCTAAAATGGGTGTCTCTTAACCTTCATATTTTTCTTCTCTTCTCTTCATAATGATACATTCGTTCAAGTTCTTGAAGCATTTTATTTATTCTGGAGTAATTTTCTTTCATCCAGCCTCTTTCACGTCAGAAAATCAAGGAATTAGTTGGGAGCGTGTGTTTTAGGCAGTTCAAATTTCATCTGCAAGTTCATGTGTTTGGGTTCCTTTTCTGCCTTCAATACTTGTTACTCCAACGATGAGTGAACCATAGTAAACAAATAACGTGCAATGAGTTGTTGCAACAATACATACGTATTTGCAGCCTCGGTGACACTGCAAATTCTTAGAAATTTTATTGCTTGTTGTTCTTTTGTAGTTTACGTTCTATTTCATAGAAAGACTTTGAAAGCGTGGTAGTCAATAGTGATTAAGGCTTCAGACTTGTAATCCAGTGGTTAAGAGCTCGAATACACGTAATACTCTTAGGCAAGGTATGTCAGCTTGCTTCTCTCCACCCAGGTGCTAACTGGGGACTTGCGAGGGACCTCAGTACAACTGGCGCCTTAATGGCTGCGCTATACCCTCTGGGATTCTCGGAAGGTACCTGGTCCCAATGAACAGGGGCAATAGGTGACCGTCGTAAAGCGCCTTGAGTAGTTAAATACTACTGGATAAGTTCGCTATGCAAGTATTATTAACTTTATTTTGATTAAACAACAATATGGGTGTGAGTTTGTTTGTACATGAGTTCATATGTCTGTTATTTTCTTGTCTTTAATTTAACACGGTAAACGATAGATTTAAATATTTCAAAATTAATTCGTCCGGTTTTTTTTTTTTTAATAAGGAAGTTCCCTCTGAAGTACGAGCCTGAACTTTGGAAATATTGCAAGTTTCTCAGCATCACCGGAAACCGGGAGGAATACACCTCTCGCCAACTCAGTGCACAATTATTTTACTGTCACGAAATCGGCTCTCCTCAGGGCAAAGAAAACTAAATAGTCATCCTCCAGGGGCTTGTAACTACAACAAACATGGGTGGACAAGTCGTCAAGGTTGAATATTACTAGAAGCCTATGAAAGCTCGTAATTACAGTTCATCCACTTGAGATGGCTACCATTTCTGTGATAGACGGTAAACCAAGGATCAAACCGAAAACTTTACATTTTAACTTAAAATAGGATTCAGAAAGGAAAGGAATTTGTCAGAAAGAATGTCAATGTATAATACCTCCTAATCAGAGAGCAAAAAGAAATAGGTGAGATGGCAAAAAAAGGAGAAAATTTTCATTAAAACCTTAAGTTCTAAAAATATTTCTAACTTATTACGATATCATCTAAGTATTAATATTACACAGTTCACATCATGAGCAAAAATGTAGGTAAAAGTAGACTAGGTTTTTGTTTTAAGTTATTATTAGTAATTCTAACAAAATTGGGAAAGTAAAAAAAAAACATATATCAGTGTCAGCAAATTTCACCAAGACTCCGAGTTTCAATGCCTGCACCAATTCATTTTAATTTGAACTGTGAATTTGGGCCTGATTATCGTTCTACAAAAGATAATCGCATTTCGACGGATACTACAATGCATGATATACTGGCATAGCGAAACATATATGCCATCACGCAGCATGGTACAGCGAACCCTACACGCAACGAACAACCAAATGAAAATGAAGCTGAAAAAAAACTTTGAGTGAACATAGCAAATGTCTTGTTTGTCCTCTATATGTACTAGTAGTGTAATACGTGATGTGACCTAATGATGTTCGAGGGCCATGTCACGCAATAACTAACAGGACATGTTATTTAATAACAATATGAGTAGTCATAATGCATAATATTTGTACAAACAAATGAATATGGGGTGTAAAGATGTTTTTAGAATTTATACCTAGGGAAATGGAATTGTTCAGAAGAAAATTCACTTCAAAATTTTACATCTTTGTTGTACAAAATAGCGTCTTAGGGCATTCAGCGTTAGACAAAAAAATTCCAAAAAGGAATAAGATAGCTCCTCTTGTATCACCAAATTTTGATCACTTCAGAACAAATGGCTTGGATAGGCCGGTGAATCATGGTGATATAATAAAGAATAATCATAATAAAAGTCATAATAAAGTTCATTATACTTTAAAGACGGCCTGCATTATCAAGTTTCGTAAAGCGAAGGTAAACACTTTGGTTTCGATTACATCTACGGTCTTTTAAGGTCACTAATGGAATAAAAAAAAAGTTTTCTTGAGATGGAAATATTCCTTCACGAAATTGAGTTGTTTGATTTTGGCAGCTTTCGCTCTATGTTATTCATTTATTAAAATGTCAACACCTTTCTTCGCCCGTGGGAGATTTTTGTTTTCCACTACAAAGCACATTTTGCTAATCCATTATCATCGCGACGGACTGACGGATAAATGTGAGAAAAATGTCAGTTTAGTCGAACGAGTAACATAAGTCAACGAAAAATTTTAAAATTAAGCAAATCATTGGACTATTTTCATCTCACCATTCATTGACTGTACCTTGAGAGTGAGCATCTCGTGTTCGAGGTTAGATCGGTGAGTTATAATTGGTAATTTATTGATGAATTGGTTATTAATAAATCAATGTATTACACAGAATAAAACTTTTCAACTTTGATGGTTTTTATACTCCCATGGGCTATAAATGTATGTAAAACAATAAAGATAAAGGGAAGAACATAAAATACGTCGAAGAGAAGGGAGGGGTTAATTGAGACGGTTAGATGCCTTTTGAAGTACTTCGTACAAACTGAACCGATGAATCTGTCATTAGGCAGTATACTCTTTCTTAAAATTACTCCACTTTCAACGCTTAATTAGCTGAAAATGGTAGCCATAAGAAAAATCGTTAACTGTAGTAGAACTCTACTCGAAAAACAAAGAAAAAATGACTCGGTGAGGTTATTGTG
The DNA here is from genome assembly GCA_021234535.1 of Stichopus chloronotus. Taxonomy (NCBI): domain Eukaryota; kingdom Metazoa; phylum Echinodermata; class Holothuroidea; order Aspidochirotida; family Stichopodidae; genus Stichopus; species Stichopus chloronotus. Next base: position 17,609,938 of record CM037835.1, read on the forward strand.
ACAAATAAGAGCTATGTAGCTTTGGTCACCTACAAATGTCGAGGAACATAAACTTTCTGGAACACAATACTTCCATTGTGTCATTGAAACTTCAGCAACATTCTATTACTGTATACTTTCCCACGTCCCATGCATGACGCCGTGAAACCATGTCACTGTTACCTATAGGCCTACGTAAATCTAGAACAACAACAAAAAAATTAGGACATATCGACAATATGATCTGTTTAGAATGTCCATCCCTCATATTTCGTGGTTGCATGCACATTTAGGCTAAAATTATACTCTGGACGTGTTCGGATCACCAAAACGTGATCTCGTCCAAGAAATGGAAAAGTGTTATGACGAGATACTAGCCGCGGGGTTACTGTTGGAGACACTGAGATTTTCACCGATAGCAAAATGTTCGTTAGGTTTTAACTTTGACATTTTCATGAGGATAAATGATGTTTTCGAAGTGACTGTGATGTGGTGCGCGGCCTCGGGGAGAGAAACACAGTGCTGTTGTAATGAAGTTTAATAATAGCCGAAATTTTGTGAACAACTGGAAGGAACCCTGCAGGCAAAGATATACACTACCAACAATCTCCACTCAACTATTACTATTACTTGTATTTACTATAATGCTGATTTATTTACACTTATTTATTATATTTATCATATTTATCATATATATATATATATATATATATATATATATATATATATATATATATATATATATATATATATATATATATATATATATATATATATATATATATATATATATATATAAGTGTTTGAGTATATATACATATATATGAAGATACTTCTTTGGAAAGAGGACATGATGAGGCCTATCTTGTCTACTTTAACTCGTCTCTATTGACCATTTTCGATAGGTTTCAGAAAGGACTGAAAAGGAGAAGCGAGGGCAGGGAGCAGGACTGGCTGACAACACTACACTCACGGGCAGATAGTCCGTTAGACAATTAAATAAATAGTCCGACCGACCGACCGACCAGACAGACAGACAGACAAAAAATCGATAGTCTTCAAATCTTTCGTTCCACTTGGTCTCGTGTTCAACGTTACTTACGATTCGTAAACTCATGGCATTGAATCAAGGTGATTTGTAAAATCACTTTTCCAGAAACGCAATTATCACTTCAGAGCCCAATAGAATTAACCACTAGTTGTGAAAAGTACGTATAAGTTCAAAACGCTTCAACCATTCACGTGCGGATGTAAAAAGCTGTAAAAGTTTGAATTTATTTGAAATACCAATTTAAATAGTCCCATATGTCGTCACCACAAGTTTTTTTATATTTTAAAGGTTGATCAAATATTTCACTTTTGCTTTGAAATAAACAGTTGTGACTAAAAGAATAATTTATCAAGTTGAGATCCAATTTAAAAGTGATGTCTTTTATTTGTTTTAAAGTTGTTTTGATAAGAGATTTGGGGTGAGGCTTTCGTACAGTCTCAGCTCACAGCCATTTAACCTTATTGTTACTTTGGGATAAGTGGTTTGGTAAAGGATGAGGGGTGTGGCGTCTGACAGCCTTTGTCCACCAAAAACATTGTAGCAGACTAGTTCCTTGTTGCAGTTCAAGAATGCTATTAAATGAAAAAGATAGCGTAACATATCTACTCTGACGAATCAAGCAAATTGAACTTGTGTTTATGATTTCAATATCACGTGATTAAACTAGCTCAAAGTGATGAAAATTTAGTTAGATATAATCCAAATGTTACCTTCAAAACCGGTATAATGGACCAATTCTCGTCTTCATATGTCGCTCTGTATTTTATTTTCTTTTGTCTCACTTGAATGGAAGCTAACATAGTTTACGTGTTAAATATATCTCTTCATGTTTAAAAGTTCCCTTTTTTTGGCGTGCTTGACGGATGTCGCAGTTCGGTGAATGCGTCCGCCATTTTTTCGACTATCCACGCATTTAACGCCCAAATTATGCCGACGGCATTTTCTGTTTTACCGTAATTTCTACCCATGTCGATATAATAACATACCTCTTATTTTGTGTATATTTTCGTCTTAATGTTACTTCCTTTTCCTCCTTTTTTTTCTCTTTCTCTATTCCTTTCGTCAAACACACCCACTCATCTACTTCTCTACAGTTCTTTAAGTGTCCCCCTGACGTGTAAAGTATGATTACATTGAAGAGATATTATCCTTTCACAATAGATGAAAACGTGTTTGTAGAAAAAAGAAAGAGATGTAATTCTGTATCTTTTTTCATTTTTCTGCGTGTTGAATATCACACACAATTCTCCCTTATAGATCGGCCCTCTTTGTCACATGGTAAATGCAACTTTGGCATTACTTGCGTAAAAATTAAAAGGAAAATGGACGAGGGGGGGGGGGGGTAGGGGTAGGAGGTTGATCACGATTGCTGGCACATGTATGCACACAAAGGTAAGTGATCACAGCTGAATAAAGTTAAAAGTGGAGATATGGTAATAACACTGACGTATAGTGGCGTGCATGTGGCGCGAAATGTGACACGACAGTCCGCAAGAAGTGTTACGATGTGATCTCATTTTCACTCTGGAGGGGAAAGAAGGCACATTACAGTAAGTTCTGTCGTGATGGTGTGTTCTGTTGTTAAATGTAACCGAAAAAGAAAGAAAGAAAGAGAGAAAAGATCAATCATGAAAGACATTGTATACTGGAGAATCAACATCCCCAGAGTGAGGGGGTTTATCGTTACGGGAAGTATATGTGGAAATGTACCAGCAGCGCTCGAGTGATAAATAGGACAGACGTGCCAGGTTGAAAAGAGTTTTTTCGTGAGAAATGAGAGTTAAATGGATATCCGTTCCATTCCTCAGGCTGACCTACTTTGATCTGCTCTGTTTAAGACGGAGATACTTGCACTTTTATTAGCGATATAATGATTATTAATAGTAAACAAAGTCTGTTGTGCTTGTTTACTGTTGTTTCGTGTTTGTTATTAACTTTTTAATTGCTCTGTTAGGTGTTCTATTTGTATGCTTTCTTGTTTTGTTGTGGAAGGACATTTCTCATTCGAAAATGTTTCGTCTTTGTTGAATATTCCATGACGGAAATGACACAGAGGGGTGGGTGGAGATGGGGATGACGGGGAGGGACTACTTGAAGGAGGAAACCACATGTTGATAGAGCAACATTTGACAGACTATTATTCTGTGTTTTGTCTCATCTTAAATGTATGGTCAACAGTGGTGGCAAGAGTCCCACCCCCCATTGCTATAAGAAGTAAAACATTCAACCAATAGGAAAGTGAGTTAATGGGTGGCAGCGTTTCCTGCAGATTTACAAGGGGGGGGGGGAGGGGCGGGAGAGGCGACCACACGTTAGGTGTGTTCACGATAGGGCACGTTGAGGGGCGGCGGGGGGGGGGCAAAGACTCACCCACAGAAGTTTTTTGTTACTGAGATATTAAATGAAAAGAGTATCAGCAACTTTGACCGCTCATTGTGGATGTGTTATTCCGTATAGCAATACATATTAAACTGTAATGAGGTATTCCGCTTACAAAGACCTTTATGAATATACATTTATTTCCTCTCTCAAGTACAAATGCATAAATTTATTAAACATCATGTTTTTGTCCAGAATGATAATACACAGTCCTCGTTAGTAGTGTCTGAAGGATGTACATCATTCTTATTCTCCTGTAAATAGTCAGGAGAAAGTCGTATTTTGTTCCAGACTTGTAATCTAGATACTCGTTTAAATGTTGAACTTCAATCTCTTGAAAGACCTTTGACCTCCAAAGACGTGTTCCTCACTTTCTTCAGGAGAGAGTATCCTTAATATGAACACGTAATTGTTTGAATTTCACTTCAAATACCTTTAGTTGTTTGTTGACTTATTGATATGAAAATAAGAAAATAAATATTCATTCTTCATGGATTTATGTGTGAATATATATTTCTATTGAGGCATACTTCTCTCTTTATCTTTTTTTTTTTCTGTTGGTTTGTTTGTATATTTTTTGTTTTAAGATTTTTGCACTGTATCTTCATAAAGGATATATAGATTTTTTTTCTCATAGAAGATTCAAATTGTGGCGTAAGAGTAGATTATCCTTAATTTCATAAATATTCAGACTCCATGCACGTTGATATAAATTTGATATTTATCATAGACGGAGATTTACTTTAGTCATGCCGTGTTTGAAAGTATAGAGAATTCTACTTGGCTTTGAGGGAAACGAGATTAACAATGCCGGCTATAAATAATGAGAGACACACATGATGTGAGCTCATTATACAATTAGAACGGTTATACATATGAAGTTAACATTGTCAAAGACATTTAATATCCCCCCCCCCCTCTTCTCCTTCTACCCACGCATTCTTTCTTCTTTCGAACAACTTTCAGAAGGCTTCATGTCAAACACGTGCTACATGAGCCTACGTCAGACAATTACTTTACATTAATTAGTTCTTTATTCCTAAAACACCTTGATCCGAGCAATTGCATTTCACGAGTCAGAACTCCCAACTCTACAGTTTCTTTTAAAGGGTAGCGGAAGAATGCAACATCATGACTTAGACGATATTTCGAATTAGTGTAAACGGGAAGTCTTTCTATTACCTCATCTCCATTAGGCTATTAAATCTAGATTCGAATTACTTCCAAGAATGATCTCCAAATTCTTTTTACCTTTGACAGAAAAAAATGATGTCTCTCTTTCCTCCATTAATTTAGATGCAGGTCGGTGATGACTTGGCCTAAGGGTCGAGCTACAGTCCATTGTTTTACTCACGGCTGGGTTTGTAATTGTATCGCATGTTCAGTGTGATGTAACAACCTGACATAATGTCATTAACCTTTGTTTAAACTAAAATTTGCTTTCAGTTTACTAAAATCGAAACAGCAACTCTGGTAGTTCCAACCCTATCATGGGATAATTTATTTTTCGCGTTTTTATTCGTTGCTACTCAAGCCTAATTACCATGTAGCCCCGTGGTATTACCCATTAGGCCTACTTGACAATGTTTCCCAGGGCCTAAGATTTTGCGCACTTTGCCCAAATGTAATTAAAAAGTACGCATAGTCTGTTTTATCGTTGTAAGTGTTTATGGGAGAACACGAATATTTCTTCAGTGCAAAAGAAAAGAGATTCTTTATTTGAAGATTCACAGATCAGGAAAAATACCAATTCTGAATGTCGGAATAAAGTACTGCCATCTCGTTTCATCACAGTCAAAATGTATATATCGCGAGAAATGGTAAGTGTGAAAAAAATCATATATTCTTTTTTTTTTTTGTCTCAAAGAATTGTCTACCGAGCACAGTTGATTCCTTGATAAAAATAAATGCTGTGGAGTTTCTGCACGTCTAAGAAGAAATGCATCAGTATTGAAGTTTATTTGTGCGATTTTTTTATATTCTCTCTAGACTCTCTCCAGTTATTGAATTTTCTTGGATGCATCTGGCAACGATCAGCAAATGTGTGCGTCTGTTTCGGTGATAATATGCGTTAATGCTAAACTGATACAATGAAACGGCTTTTGTAGCTACTTTCATAATATTCACACTTGGGGAAAAATTTGCATAAATATTTAATGATAGCGAGGGATATTTGTCACTTTTACCTGGAGTTGCGTTATTTATTTAGCAACTCCAAATGCAACTTCACTTATCCTAGAGTAACCATGTATACACTGACTGGTTCATAACTATAAGCATTTGTCTCTGCCTTTTTACCTTTAAAGATATATTTCCCACAGCAACAATAGGGGAGATAGTTAATTTTTGTTTTTGTTTGTCATATTTGAACCAAAGTCACTGATATTTGTTTTTCCTTTGAGTTGTAGAAATTGCTATTTTGCCGTCGATGCATAATCCAGAGCTTAATATGATAAAACCTCATGAGGATATATGCGAAGTGTGAAATAAACCCCACTACCTCAAACGAAAAAAAAAATATAAATATATACATAACAGTTAAGAAGATTGCAACCGTAGGGGAATAACAATCAAATACACAATATAGGACCCTGCGTATTGTTAAAACAAATTGGATCAATTTTCTCAAAAGAGAAAAATAAAATATAATATCGACTCACGTTCTTCGTGGCAAGGCGATTCAATGTTTGGGATTGGGAATAGTACTCCACTGGAACTTTTGACACTTGACGAGAACAGGAACGCAGAAAGACAAATAGGCATTGGGAGTAGTAGATTGATAGATTGACTGATGAGCAGACTGATTGATAGACAGGCAGACAGAATAACAGACAGACTGGCTAACAGGCACATTGACTGACTGACTGACTGTCTGACTGACTGATTGACTGACTGATTGATTGAGATTGATTGATTGATTGATTGATTGAATGACTGACTGACTGACTGGCTGACTGACTGACTGACTGACTGAAAAATACACAGGCAGTCAGATTACCCCGTTAATGGGATACAAAATGAAAATGATAGGTATCGTTGGATACAACTTTACAAAGGGAAATAATAATTAAGAGACGTCAGAAGAAAAAAGAACAACATCAAAGCTTTTTAACATTTTTTGCGAAACTAAGTTTATTTGAATGATTTGTATTTTTTTTTGTCCTTGTCGTAACTGTTTAGAAAATGTCAAACTGCGACTTTGGATAAGAGAGAGAGAGAGAGAGAGATAGAGCAATTTTTCGGTAGACATACATGTACAGAAAACAATGATAATTGTGAATACTATTAAGAGGGCACAGGGAAATCATTTAAAAATAATTTGCGTAATATGCGAAGGTATGTTGGTTAACAGAGCGACATTATGTAATTGATGTTAACAAATACACGTGAGTCCATACACAGATAACATCCGCTCAGTAACTATACATCACAAAATCTACAGTAACATTCTTCCCTGCCCTCGTAAAGTAAGGATCACTTCCAGAAAGCAATCGTTTTACCTTCACCCTAAAATCCTTTATTTTCTGTGTCATTTTATCTGTTTCAGACAAATGATAAAACTTTTTTCTTTGCCGAATAAAATATGGCAGGCAGATAATCTGTGTCACGGGAGTCTATTAATTGGTGTGCATCGTCACTGAACAACTAAACGACTAAAAGGTTTCGTGAAATCGATACCTATTCAAAACAGAGACGTTAATTGCGATATGCAAGTGTATAGATATGTGCAGATCACCAACTTTATTAGGCTGCCTATTAATCTCTTGTTTTGGATCGACGAGAAGCAATACATTGCCATGCAATTAATGAGATTGACTAGAGAGGTATTCCAAATATGAAAATATCCTTGTTTCACCATTTAGTAATATATTTTGACATAATTCGACGTTAAGTTGCGGTGGGCCCATAACATAGGCGATAACCATCGCATTCTTTTCGTCGTGTGTCCTTCATATTTTGTAAGGCTTACACTGGCCTTCATCTTGAGAAACATTCATAGCGGATTGGTTTAAGAAAATGTTTAAACTGGCCGAAAATCAATTATTGGTCCTATCTTGAGAGCTAATTAGACGGAATCTTGTATTATCTTCCTATACTTTCTATACCTTTTGCTACGTCGAACGATGTGAAAGACATCATAGTATATATTTGTCTCAAATATAATGCACAGCATTGTACACACTCTTCGGTTTACAGTAATGAGATTTCTAAAAACTTTATTTTGTGAAAGTCCGTCGACTCTCCTGATAGTAGCCATGCATTAGGGTTTCAACCAACCAGCCAACCTTACCAAGTCGGATATCAGGGAAGTTCAAGGTCAAAGCAAAATCGTGGGCAAAAATCATACACGCGTATCGATAACTGTATATAGAGATTGGATATGAATTGTAGAAAACAAAAAAAAAGTGCATCATGGGAGCATGAAAGAAAAAAAAAACAACAACAACTGGATCTTTTTTTTTTATTAGAAGAAAAAATAAGAAAAGAAATGTTGGTAAGGCTTTTCATATGTTTAATTCGACAGATGGTTTTTATTTTTATGAAAACATCCATTTCAAAACTTCGACTTATCGACCAGGTTTATATCATTTCAGAGACACCAGGAGGAGTAAGCACAGACGCGTGTACCAGGGAAGGCAGGCATCTACGTTAGCGGGTCGTCATGGTTCTCGCCCGTTTGAGGGTAACCTTGTAGACCGAGCATACCATGCCGTAATATCCTACCATAGATGCGTTGCGCACAAATTACTTGGTGATCTGCGGGTAATTATGTGCAAAGCCATTTTACTCGGCGCCATCATGAAACTGATTTGTCACGTCTGCATACTTCATATACTACATTGAAATACTATACTATCCACGGATACCTATAGTATATCGATGTGCTAGTACTATCCATGCGAACGCATGCCAGCTGAATGGAAGTTCTCGTATAGTTTTTTTTTTCTTTCTTATGTTAGATAGGTTATTAACTACGTTGCTTTCAAGGCTTCAAAAAATTTCTTGTTCGTCTGTGGATGCTGGTTGAGTTAGTCTTGCGTATTTCATTAAGAGGGCGTTTCCCAATCTCTCTAAGTCGCCGGGTGCGATGTAAATATCTTCGTCCACCCCTGCGCCGAATGGAACGACTTCGTCATTGCTTGGAGGGTTCCTGCCATATCTAATCATATATCTGAACTTTTGGTCTGCAAGATAAAAACGAAAAAAAAAAAAAAAATCCGTAAAGCACAGCATTTGTGTCTTCAATAACTTTAATAAAAAAAAAAAGGATTCCAGGATTCCAGCGAAGTTGCATAGCTTGTCTGTCTAATCAACCAACAAAACTAACATAAAGTTACTACTAGCTACTACTAGCTATTTCAACATTTTAACTTAAACATCTTCAACTTCTTTTTGAAAAAGGGGATTTTTTTTGCCAGTTCCAGATAGAATTCGGCATGACGTCATTGCCGAGAGCAAAGTGAGGAGACTCGATGTCAGGAGACCGACGCTGACGCAGTAATCATTTGGACTGATATTGCAGATTCGGTTTCGTTTCAATGGGGTTACAACATTTACTTCTAAACCTTTAGCGTTTGTTCACTTTTTTGGCATTCTATACAAAAGATACATCACGTACTGTCTTCGTTTTTTAATTTTTTCCGATTTTTTTCTTTTTGTTTTGTTCCTTGAGATGGCCTTTCAACATCAATGGGTGGATTACGAATTCTGCTCGTGTGTCTAATGAACTGGTCTACTGAATCCCCACAGGTATAGCAAGAAGGTGTGATACTTGAAATATTTCATTCATTACAACCTATTAGCCACTCTTAACCATTGTTCTGGTTCTGTAGGCGTTACGTCGTTACGAGACTTCGTGGGGACTTCACACGCTCTGATAATTCTGAAATTATTTATAAGACAAAACCATACACACATTTCGACAGAGCATTGGACTGATCTGTTCCTTCTTTCTATTTTTTATCTAGTTTTTTTTTCTCTTCTGTTCATGGATTGAAGACTGCCACTGAATATTTTACATTGGGCAGTTCAGCATGCAACAGAGTATTCCTCCGAACGTTGATGTTTTACAACAGAATATTACTGTAAGTGTTCATGAACAAACAGGTGAACATCTGTCGTGTATTGTTCGTAATATGTAAGGATGACACGAAGATGTCAAGGAGCTTTCGTGAGCCTATACCTTCGTGTAACCAAACCTTTGACCACTCAACATACAAATTAATTCAAAAATCCAGGGGCAAATGTGTACATAGCGTCTCCTCCACTCAAACAAAAAGGGGACATGTCCCACCCCCTCCCTTAGTCGACGCCCATGCACGAATTGAAAATATTACTTTTATTTGGAACAATGCCAGTTCTCTGTGTTGTCTTTAGAACCCTTACCAGAGACAAGAAATAGTGCAATCCAACAGATATATGCAATAATAAACCGAGAGAAGATCTCCGGAGAGATGCAGAAAAGTTACCATATATATATTCAAGAAGATTTACTTACATTTATTTACCGTTGGTGCTGCATCAGTTAATTTTTGACGCATACCTTAAGACAGGCGTAGGCTGGCAGTTGTAAGTATAGGTCGTTTGATCCAGCACATGCGTTTTTAAATTACCCAATTTGATTCCAAGGATAGCACATGTTAGTTTGCAACTTTGTCTTAAAGATCCTGATGGGGGGGGGGGGGGGTTTGGTAAAATTTCCGACAGGTTACATCGATCATGCAGTCTTTTACCTTCGTAGGGAAAGTCAAATATTATAGTCACGTGACCTACAATCACACAATGTCACTAGAAGCAGAACTTGAGACTGGCTAATGAGTTGAAACTTCGTCAGTGAAAGTTTAATTCTGCGAAACATGTCATAGTCACTGCCAAAAAAAATTGTTTAATCCCCACTTTTCTTTTGGGCATATACGTAAACATTAACATCCATCCCCATTGATGTGTTTGATTTCAAGTATAGCGGTGATTGATTGCTGTGCTTTGTTGAAGAGTCTGAATTGTATAGGGTCGACAAAAATGTCGAGACAATGTTCATATTGAAAGATAAATACATAGTTCTCTTATAAATTTTGCGAGGTGATCTTTTCCCATACTTTCTCTCTCCTGAAACACTGACGAAGAACAAAGATGACCAGGTGATTGATTGCCAGTTCAGCTCATATTCCAGCTTTAAAAATAGAAATGGCAAAAGTATCATTAAGAAAGAATTAAACTTACTTCTTTTTGTAAGGGCTGTGCATGTGAGAGTGTGGAGACACAACACTGTGAGTACGAAGAAAATTTTGGCGTCCATGTTTTTCTTTTATTTCCTGTAAGATAAAAGGAGAAGAATCCTATCTGTCAACAAACACTTTATATCTGAGAATCTTTTCGAAGTAAAAAGAGCAGCTAAAATGTTTATTTTTCTCTTATTCCTTCGTCTGATTTGCAAAAGCTGTCAGATAAGTTTCCTGCTCTCTGTTTTCTGCAATATCAGTATTCATAATCCTTGGTTGTATAATTTGAATTCACTTTACATGTTTCTTCCAAACCATGTATAAACATATTCATATGTATGACGTCAGGCTAACTACTCAAACTCTAAACAAATGAAGCCGAACCTAATGGGCGGCGTCTTGGGTTGGCCATTCCGGTCATAACGTCTAAGTCTTTAAGCGTAAAGAATGACAATGACGTCTTAGGGAAATGACCAATCACAATTCTTTAAAGGCATTTCTTTACCCGTAAAGAAAGCTTGCAACTCTTTACGCGTAAAGTAATCTTGACATTTCTTTAAGCGTAAAGAATCGCAACATTTCTTTACGCGCAAAGAAATACATTTCACCCGGCCGTGACGGTCATAACGTGTAAAACTTAACGCGTAAAGTAGACTTCCACATTACATAGCAACAGTATTGAACATAACAGAAGGAATCATGATTGAGAGAACCTTAACATCGCTACCTACAGAATATTGCATTATTTAGATACATTAAACTGAGCACACAAATATGGACATTAGTTGGGACGGAAAGGTATATTAACAAAAAAATCAATTAAGAGCTCACAGGCAAGACCCTAAAATTAGCTTGTGGAAGTTCTTACATGTATTACACAGGCCCGTTCATCATGTTAGCCACATGCCTAAGCCAACAGACAAAGCCTAGGCCTAAAGTTAGATACGGTTGATATGATTTGTCCACAACGCAAATGGCGGGTAGAACAAATCCTGGACGAATAAGCACAATCAACGAAAATTTACAAAGAACGAGACAAGATTCATTATTTCTTCGGCGTGTTACACGCATTTTGGACGATTGTGTTAGATTAACCTCATCGTTCCTGTTCATTAGCCTGTTTGAAATGGCACGTAATTTCCGTTGGAGGGTGTTAATTCTTTCCTCCATGTTGATTAACTTTCCTTTGAAGTTCTCACAATGCTACAAATGGCCGGCCAGTCCGACAGCAGTCCAGTTGGGCTATCAAAGTACTCACATAGCATACTGTTCGAGTTTTTCCACCTGGTCCGTGATCACAGAATTTTTCATAATTAATTAGGCCCTAATCCCATGTTATCTGGCACTTCTTTACGGGTAAACAAGTCAGTCAATTCTTTACGCGTAAAGTTTTACACGTTATGACCGTCTCGGCCAGGTGAAGTGCATTTCTTTACGCGTAAAGAAAGGTTTCAATTCTTTGCGCGTAAAGAAATGTCAAGATTACTTTACGCGTAAAGAGTTGCAAGCTTTCTTTACCCGTAAAGAAATGCCTTTAAAGAATTGTGATTGGTCATTTCCCTAAGACGTCACTGTAATTCTTTACGCGTAAAGAATTAGACGTTATGACTGGTTTAGCCAGGTTGGCCATTCCGGTCATAACGTCTAAACTCTTTACGCGTAAAGACTTAGACGTTATGACCGGAATGGCCAACCATAGGCGTCCTTGTTCTGTTTGGCTTAGGGTTTCGTCATAAAGGAACCCTAAGTTTGGCTAGGGTTCCTACGTAGATGAAACCTAGTTTGGCAAGACAGTTCTGCCTTCAACATTTGCTGTACATGCTGCATGTTTGGTCGAGAATTTGTTCGTTCGATATCTAATCTCATTTTGGGGAAAAAGGAACTAAATCCAACCTTTCAATTTTTAAGATAATCTGATGATATCCAAGGACGACTGCGTGTCAAAGTTTAGCTGTTTGCTAGTTGTATTATCCTAAAAGTTCCGTTGAATTTGTGTTACAAGGTTCCATGAGGACGCCTTTGGTGTAACCAGGTAACAAAGCTTGGGCTTCATTTGCTGTTGCCGGTAGTCATTCTGCTTAATCTATATATCCCCAAAATGAAGTAAAATTTTCATTCACGAAGTTCAAATTGTTATTATTTTTTCATCGCGTATGAATGAGCAATAGTTTTACAACACTAGATTAAAAAACTGTAACAGTAAGGAACTCGTGACTCGTGGTTTCAGATACAAGTAATAATTTTATCAGCTAACAGATCTGAAACAGCTGAAGAGCAATCTGATTGAGATTAGTTGATAAGAAACCGGGTTTTTCTAACATTTTTATTTGATCTATATTTTCGAATTGTCCGGTTATTATTTTCATACAGGACTATTTTCTTCTTTTTTGGTTTAAATCAGCAGATTGTATCCATTGTTCTATTAATTTGTCTGTCACGCAAGACATGAAAACAAATCAAAGTGAAACATGGCAAATTTGTAGATGTTCTGTTGTCCACGCAGTTATTCAACAGTTAATTCCCTTCCCACATGCCTACTCATGCATATGACGTGGGAAACGACCCACGTGCATTCCAGTCAGAAGTTGACAGGAAAATAGAAACAATACATATCGTTTATTGCAGACATTATCATCGCTACACATTTGCTATGTAAAAACATACGCGTGAACTAAAACTATCATATATTGCAAGGGAAAGAACTTTAAAGAAATCGCTAATCCGTCCACCGACTCCCGTGTAAAATTGACTACTGGAGTGCTGAGAGGATCTTAGTTTGAAGAAAAATTCCTGCAACAATGATCCATGAGATTCTTACACGACCGAGTGGATTTTTTTCATTGACGGCACCTATCCAACAAACTCTGCACCGATGTTTTGTTCAAGACTCAAACTTTTTTGTTTTTTGAAGATCAACAGTACTATAGCCAAGTGTGATTACCAGGTGTATCTATAGGTGTCACCGTGCCATGTAACAGTAGCAAACTATTGGTGTATGGTACTTCCTTGAAATTCAGGGCGTTTTATCTAACCTTGAAATTTGACACCATTGAATGTTTAGACTCGTTTTATCGTAGACTTGACCTTAAAATGTTATGACAATTAAGGTCATATTTAATTAAAGCGAATTGATTTCTTTTAAGACGGCCAAGACTATAAAGAAAGATGTGAAGGATATTTCAATTCAAGTTAGTGTGTCTGTGTGATATCAGATTTCCTATAATGGTATGTACCACGGAGAAACAGATATACATGTGTAAAAAATACATAACTTCCAATCGCAAACATGCTATTGAGACACGGTTTTCACAAATAAATGGAAATTTCCTTTTACTTTGAATGAAACTCTCTCTATTGGCAAATAACTTCAAGTCTGTACGGCAAATCAATTATTCTGTACACTGCATAATTACGAGACTAAGCAGTATTTCTACTTTTGTGCATTTCTCTCAAAGCTTTTTTTTCCATGAATAGTTCGTGCTTTGCGTTATTCTATTTTATTCTATTTTTATTATTCAGAATAATTGCTGAAATATTCTTCCATTTCTAAAAAAATCCATGTGACGTGAGCATTGTTTCTTCCGTCCGTTGTACTTTCGTATGATTTAGAAAATACAGTGTGTGCATATATCGCAGGCATCGCTATGCATTTATGGGAGTACATCGCAAGTGCATGCAAAATAAATGTGTCGAAATTTGCAATGCTGCACTGGCTATTTCTGACACACGGTTTACATTACTATAAAAGGATTGATCGTAAAAACCATTGTCAATAGTCATTTATACTTTGTTGTATTTTGAATTTTGTGGCCAATTATATTGTAGAGAGGTTTCCGGAAAAAAAAAATGTTAATCGTGGCGGTAAAACGGGCACATATTCGTATCGTATCGTTAACGTGGAAAACACACTCGTATTGCAAACATTTGGATAACAGCATATTTACGTCAACTCCACAGTATTGAGTACAAACCTGTGGCTCGGATGATGAAGATTGAGGCCCTCCAAAAGCCTCTATTTATTTTCTAAGATTTGGAAGATAATAGTTGGTAATGGCTGTCCTTGCTACGTACGTAACCAAACTATATTTCCAAATTATTATGCATGCACTTGAAATTCCTGGATGCATTTATCCAAGTTTTTCTCTTTCCTGGGATATAAACTAATGACATGTGACAGATCCGTAGTTACTGGTAGTATCACCATGTACTTGTATACTAGCATTGCAACATGGGTCATGGTGACGTTTTTGTAACAGTATAGACAGACGTCACTTTCAAGGCCCTCATGTCCTGATTTTGAACAAAAATATTGAGGAAAGCCCACAAACCAGTTGCAAAATGGTCTTCTGCAAACTGGAGCAGTTTTAACAAATCCTAGGGACATTTGTGTTAAAAAGGCCTGTCAGCATAATATTGAGTTACATACGCGACAATTACAGGACAGGTATGTTACATACATTACATCATGTGCTCTGCAATCAGCCGTGATGCATTTATTGTAGGAATGTTTCAAATTGTTGTACTTCACACAACAATGATTACGTATTGAATTGTAATTTTAGATGTGGAAGTTACTTTTTCTTATTGTTAAAATACCAACTAATTAGATTCTGCATCCACAGGGCGGACACAACTCAAAATTTTACTCTGACTTTGGAGGTGTTTTTGTACTTGGATGTGTCTGTTTTTCACTGAATATTCATTTTACACTTTTTTTTGAAGAAAAAAAAATTAGATCTGTCTTATCTGCAAAAGGTCTTAGTTACATCCCAAAATTTACACCACATCTAATGTCAGAATTACTGGTGAAAAAAAAGAGGGCAAAATTGCCTAAATTCTCCCCAGAAGCACCCTTTACATTAGCTGGACATTGATAAAATTGTCTCTCTCTCTCTCTGTACCTCCAAGTATGGTGAAACTAAAGGATCCCCAACTATAACAATATCTCCCCAAAGTAACATCGCAGCAGATGACACACACTGAATGTATCCCTTTATCGTGGAATGACCCATTTAAACGTTTTGTCATTTAGTAAATTGACTTTCTGTATATTTATTTTGCTGCTAATTGTAGACACGAAAATTTGTCCCAGAGTAATCTCGCGTCAAACAGTCAAAGAAGTTGTCTTAACGCATAAAATTATAGATCCTCTCCAAGATTCTATCTTTTTCCAAGGAGTTTAGTCTGTCTCCCGTGGTAACATCAATGAATTTGAGAATAATTAAATACCATTCAAACATCCCACTGGAATAATTAAACGTCTTTGTTATTGTAAACTTGGAGCAGAAGTATCCCATCGAGATTTGAAAGTAGACTTCATTTTCGAACGACCACTTTGTTCTGATTCTTAATTATTACTAACGACTGATAATCTAAACTCGAAGCTGTTGCCATTTATTTAATGAATCGTGTGCATTTATTTTTAACATGTAAACAACCGTTTACTCATATGCTCTCTGCCATTGTTTGCAATAATAAATTAACTAGTACACAGACTCTTTAAAGGGAAATAGGGCGTTTAGAATACACCAACATGACATACAAAAGAAATAGCGTTAGTTATTGTTAAGCCATTCAGTCTCATCAATAAACATCTACCAAAGCTTCGTCTCCTCGTAACATTATGCATGTGATGAGTAACGGAAGATGCATTATTTGAATTTTGAAAAGTTTGGGTGAACAAATTAGTGTTGAGTAACAAATAACTGAATTTCTATCTGTGAGGAGCATATTTCTTGAAAAGAAGGCTACTGTCCTTCCTTATTTTGAATAATCTATCATTCTGCATCCACAAACATTGGTTTTCAAAAAATATGGATGTTTTCTGTAAAACAAACATCCTATTTCCGTTTAAGCTGCGTTTACTTGACGAAAATCGCGTATAGCGGAACCCAAGAGGGGGAAATAATCCACGTGTTCAATGAACACCACACCCACTCCAGTACAGTAAAACCAGTCGAATCATGTTCAGTCTCAGTAAACGACGTACTGCCTGAAGAGATCTAGGATTCTAGGTTTTGGGGAAGGGCAAATGAGAGGCAAAAGAACCTTTTGGGGGCCCAAAAAGTTTGCCCGCATGGCAAAAGTTTTTGCGCGTTTTCGCAAAATTACGAAAATAAACGGAGAATAGACAAGTGTGTAATTTGTCAGGTCACTTCAGATGAGTGGGGGAAACTGGTGGGTGGTAAAGGTTCTGACTGGGGCAAATTCCCCATCTCCCCCTTGGAGCCGTCACTGTCGAAAAAACACAATAAAATTCTCTCTGCGATTCGCTTGTGTTTATTCCGCCATTACTCGATCCAAGCGCCAAGTTAATACTTTTTTACTGTTTTAACTAGTTTTGTGTGAAATAAGCAATATCTGAATAATAAAGGTAGAAACAAAAGATCTCACCTTTCACAATGTGTCTGAATGAATAACAATTGATTTCGAATTTCAAGTCTCATTTCGATACATAAATACCTGTCTCTACTGCAAATTATAATTACGATGGTTTCACATTCTATTTATCGCAATTTCAGTGACAAGTTGCTACTGTTTGAGAACACTCATTCCAAAATAATCTTGACAGTGTAAACTTGAATTAACTACCCCCCCCCCCCGCCCCATGTAGAGTCAATGGAGTAGGGAGAAGGAGTGGGCGGAAAGGAAAGGTGACTTTAGCATGTTCTTAAGACAAAAAAAAATGACTGACATTTTCTCCAATGTAGGTCTATACTGCTGTATTATGTGTTTAAACATTTCTGTATTGTTCGATGAACATAGTTGAAACGATAAGGGGGTAGATGAAGGATCGATAGAAACGAAAAGAGAATGGTTAAATAGGAGGTAAGGTGGGGGGAGGGGCAAGAGAACAGGATTGAAACAATGCTCCCACTCGTCATGGTAAATAAAATATAAAAAAAAAAAAATAGGGAAAAGTACCGAAACCTGCTCGAAGCAAACCGTGGTGTATTTAGGGTGAATTGGGAAATAAGACACAATCTAATTCAAATTTGGAAATATTGTTGAGATTGGCCGAAAATCTTTATCACCCATCGTGAAAATTGCCTTTCTACATTTTTTCCTTATCTTCCCAAAAATATACTCGTTAGGTTCCAAGGTCCCTATTATGTCGTAGGCGCTTCGTATACATTCGTCTTAACACGACTGCATAACCAGTCCTTTAGCAGTACCCTCGTCAACGCTCCTGGCAATCCAAAATATTGCCAAATTCCACATTTGGAAAGTTTTAGGCGATAAACACAAGGGGGTTTTAGTCACGGGTTGTTACGTCATGTTACACGTCGCAGATTCTCTCCTAAAATTCCCTTATTTCCCTGCGGATACTTCACCCACGTGTGCCTTTGCCGAGGTGTACTGGGAGATATTCTCCTAAATGCACATCTCACATAGATATTTCCATGAAAGTCTATATTTCCTGCATGCATTTATTTCTTTATATGGTTGAACTTCCAATGAGCATTTACTGACATTTCCTAACAGATATGTCTCATACATGTATTCTGACATCCAGGCAAATACACATACACTGGTATTTCCTTTTTTATCATTCAATGTACTTCTCCTTTATTCGTTTCCTTAATAACTTCT
The DNA here is from genome assembly GCA_021234535.1 of Stichopus chloronotus. NCBI lineage: Eukaryota > Metazoa > Echinodermata > Holothuroidea > Aspidochirotida > Stichopodidae > Stichopus > Stichopus chloronotus. The sequence continues at coordinate 17,628,160 of CM037835.1, forward strand.
CTACATGTATTCGATTCGCATAATACTTTTAACACTATAAGCCTACATATCTACAAAGGAATTTCACCTCAGGCTGTTCTATTAAATAATTTTGTTTTATCTTATCGACATGAATGTGTATCTATTATAAGCTTCATTATTTCTTTTGAAGCTTTCTGTAGATGCATATTTCTTAATTTGTAATTTTGCAACCCTAATTTTTCTATATTTTTGTAAGGTCTTTATGAGAATAAAGAAGTTATAAACAAACATCAGCGTACGTTTTTTGTTTGTGGTGATTGATCGAGCGATTGTGATATTGTTATGTATAATATCGAAAATGACGTTAAGGAAAAAAAAAAGAGCAAACATGCCGAAAATAATCATAACTAGGTTGTTGGGCATGAATGTCTATAATAATGACTAATTCATTCAGTCGTCGCCAATATGATTTTCTCTTGATGTATAATGCATATGTCTACGCTTTATCGACCTTGGCGCCAAGGGCACGGATTGCGCTGCAGAGAATGAAGGCCTACAGGTACACCTGGGAGGCTACAGACGGCGTTAGTTGAAAGCAATACGTAGTCACCCGAAATTCAACAGACAATAAACTACATCGCATATCATCTGCGCTCTATCACCTAAAACAAATCTCTCATGGTGAAATTTAACCTTTTTGATCCATTTTTTTTATCATTGGTGAAAAAGTCCACTTCATTACCGTATATGAGCTACCGTATATATGGTTCTGCTATCAAGACACGTTCAAATGTTCAGAGCACAGTGACGTCATATTCTTCAACCGCAGTCAATAACACAGCTTACACTCTAAAACCATCCATGAACGCTCTATATTTCCTGCATTATTTTAAGTGCTGTATACACAACTTAAAATATGAGGGGTATATGATAATGTTTGTTATGATAACTGGCGATATTTTGAAATTTTCCTCTTGAAGTTTTCCTAATTTATGGACATGTTTTGTCTTCTTCAAATCTACGTCTGTAGTGATGCATGGAAATATCACCCTGTGCTTTTACTTTTTGTTCACTACCGTGGTTAATCAAAATAATGCATTATGGGAATGCCTCACCTTGAGATATCAGTTAAGGACTTGATGAAACACAAGCAATAAGGAGAAAAAAAATAGGAACGAAAAACAAAGTATTGCATATTTTGAAAGAGAACTTCCATTATGGAGAAAGTAAGTAACCAGTTCTTAAAATTTCGGAAATTATTTACCTTAAAGCCCTGGTCTGAGTTTGTCAGCAATTTGAATGGCAAAGCCTAGGTGTGTTCGCACGACTCTTAAACAGAAACGTAACCAGTGGGAGGATTTTTAGGACGAAAGAACTATAAACGTGGGTGAAAAGCAATTGGAAAAAATGTCAGGATGGAAAATATAAAGACTGCAGTCATAATGACGATAACTTTTGCCATGCCATTTGGCAAATGGAATTCGATAGTCTTCTTTATTCTAATGAGAAGCTATAGAAGGCGCATCTGAGTTGGTTTGACATTTCTACAAAATCTTCAAGTTCACATAGCCTGCCTATATGCGATCCCATAATTGTCTCATACTATTTAACAGTAAAACTTCTCAGTACCTTGAAGCAAAGGTCAAGTTAAACAAAGGATAACATGAGGCATATCATACGATCCCCCGCCCTTGGCGTCGTATATTTGCATATTTGGCTTATGATTATTCATGATGCAATTTTTAAACGAAAAAAAATTGTTCGTAAGATGGTCAATGTTTGATAGAGTTTGATGATAATTATGGCATTTGTTTTTAACGTTAAATTGATTAAATCGATCAATACTCCAAATTGTCTTTTTCACGCCACGTGTACTTTAAAGTTATCCTTTATGCAAACTCAAACTTGGGATTTAATATTCCTCCTCGGAAGTGCCTCTTTTCTTCGTTGAGTGTTACGAAAACTGGTCTCTAACGTATCTCTTCATTAACATTTAACTGAAAGGTACTTTTTATCTGTTGTAAAAATACAATGAAATAACATTTTTCGTAGGCTAACGGTTGCATTTTGTCTTACAAAATTTTATTTTTTCGTTTTACTTTTTTTTTTAATTTACAGATATTATGCAACGAACTGCTGTGTGTTTACTTACAAGTATCATACAGTTTCGAGTTGAAGCCAGCGGTGTGCTTTTATTGCAGAGGACTTGTGGGATTGGTTGAACCCGGAAGGTAGTGGCTTCCAACCTTTTAGGCATCTGCTACCGCTATGCAATAATGAGCTATAATGTAGCACCATGTTAACACGCTAATTAGCCACCATCGACTGGGGCGAATCGTCCTGAAATCTTCTGAGGCTAACGCACCCCAAGATTGCAGGAAATGATGGCCATTCCCATGTCCCCTTAGTTAGTTACAAGAAATGTAGCTGCTTCATCTTCAACCAATAAAAACGGAACAACTATTGTTTTTGTAATTAATTCTTGATGTATTTATTTAATCTTCCGCTGGCACCCCTGGGGGAACCACTGCACCACATGATCTTGAGAATCGTCCTACCGTGAGGTAAAATGAAAACCCTTTTCATTTGTAGCCGAAATTTCGGATACCGTTTTGTTAATTCAATTAACAATTCAAGGTCACATGGCAAACTCCTTGAATTCAAGATTAAACATGATAAATATTTACGTGTAACATGCAATCGACAATAGAAAATAGGCAATGAAATCAACAACGCTACATATTTTCTTTCAGAAAAAAAAATAAAAAACTGTAATTGAACAACATAAACTCAAAGAAGGAAATCAATGCAACATGAAAAGGTAACGTAATGCAGTATAAGATATAATTCAGGAGTCCCACTAGAAAGCTACTCCTTATGATATAAAATATAACCTGAAAATGTTATCTATAACATTGAGGTTTAAAGGTTTGCAATTAACTTTCATGACCTCTCCCCTCCCATTGGGTAAACTTCCGCTGATTGCATGTTCATTGCGTAATCTCTGTAATCCTTACACTACAGCTCATTGAAACAGTTTCATTGTTACAGCCAGTTATTACGCGTTATTTATGCCAGGTTCCGGACGGGGCCAAAGACAACTTTCACTCATTTCCCTCCCAGGGAAACTGAGTAGAACGTGTCACATCATACAAAGAAAGAGAAATCCTAAAAACAAAATAGAGAAATACGCGCAGAAACATTTTGAAACCCTCACAAAAAATGGGATGCAAAGGGGGTGGGGGTGAATGATATTACTCTCATTAAATTAGTCTGCCCCAACCTACACATCCTCCATCTCCCACCCCTCCTCCAGATAATTCCTATTCTTGTCTTCCAATATATTATTAACCTACCAGTTTTAGAGATAAGAAACAAATTAATCAGTTTCGTGTATAAGTCAAACTACGGAATGAACTGATACGGAGATGGCATCCACGAGATTTGACAGTGTGGCATGTGTCAATTAAAACGGATTCAGAAACAGGCAAAGCATCGGAGCGGGCTAGTTTGGGAGTCAAAGTCATTAACGAAACGAATTTAGAATTCTAAAGATAATGAGATTGTTACTATACGCTACTCGATAATGTTACTCCTGCAGTCCAATTCAAAAACACACATTTTCCTCGACACCTTTGGTGAAAAGTTAATTTCTTCTCCATGATTAAAAAGCCAGTTGGTTTAACGATAAATTCAGCTGATGAACTTTGACAGGTATGTATATACACAGCACAGACAAAATATTTTAGATAAGATTATCTGTGTTAGCGAATGCAGGGCGAGAAACGACCTAATTTAAAACAAAACGTCAAATGTCAAAAGCGGATCTTATCTCAGTTACTAGTTTTAATATTCGTCCGCAGTTGCAGCTTTAGCTTCAGCATCAAATTTGACCCCCCCTCCCGAAAAACGCAGAACTACCAGTAAAGATTAAATTAAACATAAAAGAAAGGCACCAAGGCCCAACTGGTGGCCTCTGCAATTATCTAAGTTAGTGTCTTATCACCTTTGAGGTCATTCGGTTAAAAATAGTGTTGTTGGTAAATTATTCTCCGAGGTGATTATATTTATACAAGCTATTTACGCAATGTACTTACACAGGTAGGTAATTCAACATAACAGTTTTGTCTGCAGATATGTTTTAGCTCTTATAGTTGAAAGCGTTTATCACAATCTGACACACCTTTGTTTATTTCCTCTGGAACTCTCAATTTTTAATCCACATATAGTTTTGTGTTTTGTTTGAAAATTCTGATTGTATACACAACGAATGAGCTGAGACTTAAATTTCACGTGATAAACGTTGAGAGATTGGAATTATCAAAATTTCATTTAATGACTCATCACGTTTTAATATGAGAGGTTCATCCATAGTTACGTTAACTCATGAAAGATTTCAACTTAAGTGCTTATTCTACGTTTACGCTTACATTGCAGTAAAATCGGAAGGTGGTTGTTGTTCTGGTTGCCTGCAGTCGGGAAGGGGTGGGGAAGGGTGGGTATACCTTGTGATTTCGTGAGATCTTTTCATGGTATTACGACGAGTTAACGCTTAGACATACAACCCATATATATGACGTCACGTTTTTAACTGTTTTGAGGTGACGCTTTCAACATTTCAACACGTTTCAATACGTCGATAATTTTATAATAACCAGTCAATGAGGCTGATGTCATGAAGTGTTAGTACTGCAACAGAGGGAACCATATATTGTAATATGTGGCACATCGAAGAAAAGCAACGGGAAGCAAACGGGAAGAACCAACGGTGAAAACCGGTGATGAGAGAAGCTTTGTCTGTATTACGGTTATCACAATGACCTAAGTTCCTCACCGTATGTACAATCCGTGTTAGGCTAGTAATTTAAAATTTGATGGTACAGCAGGATGACCAGAGTCGGTTGCCAAAATGACTGCCAAAGTTTGTTTCGCTGCAGTTCAAGTATGGAAAATCAGGTAACATATGACAAAGAAAGATTTTTTAATGGAAAAGTACGCAGAATAGTGTTTCTACTGTTTAATTCACTTCACAGGTTTTTACTGAATGGATTGTAGTAAGAATGTCCCACTCTAGCTCTCATTTATGATAGGCAAACAGAAAAAAAAAACCTATTGCTTCAAATCAGTTCACACCTACACATGACGTTAATTTCCCTTGCTTTAATTCTAGTAGTTAAATATCAATGAACCACATACAGATCCTATACTTTGGGCAATCCATTGTAAATTAGTGCGTATACATTGAAATTGCTGTGATGTCAACTTGGCCGAGTGACATGGATGCGTTTCCTGCAACTGTTCGTATATGCAACGGCAGAAAAAAAAAATAGGCAGAATCCATCTACTCCATTTTGAAACTGACTTTTCAATTAATTTGTTCAAGACTAGTTGAAAAGCAAGATCCCCCTCATTACAATCTCAAATTACTGCAGGTTCACGTCAATGATGCACCTTGTAAGCAATTACAAGAGACCTCATTTAACCCAGTTAAGTCTTCTACAAAACTAAATAAACAACAACACTTTGAAATAATATATGCCCTCGAATGACTCTCTTCAGTGAACAGGGATAAGTTATACCTTTAGCCTACTTTTTTTACATCGTCCTTTGTCCTTTTAATTAATTGATTGCCTCACGGATCCGATGATAATCACCTCTCCAACAAATCGAGTTACAAAGTTTCTAAGATTCTAGGAAGATGGGGTATTTTTGTTGTTGATTGTTTGTCAATGTTTAGCCATCTTAACAGTATATAGGTCATGTTATGTTCAACACAGTTTTTGTCCTTTTGTAATTGACTCAAATAGATTAAATGTTGTTTTTCTTTCTTGCTGATTGACAATTTATCTCTCCAATAGTGACGTCATTATAAAGACGTCATTTGTTCACTTAGTTTTGGCGGTATGTTACAGGTTTCTTCGGAGTCTTTTAATTTATTTGTTTTCTTTTTACAAATTTGACTTGATCACACAGAAAAGAAACCTCGACAAGAGCGAGTTAAAAAGACATTTGATCACAGAAATAGTCCGTGGCTTCCAAATTGATGTAGCAATGGAGAATACACCATTAAAAAGCCACCTCGAAAGTTAATTAAAAAAAAACACATAAATTAAATTCCATATCGTCCGAAAAGCCGTCTTGCCTGCAAAGTTGAAGTGAAGTGTTAAATTATAAATCTCATAACGGTTTTGAGACACGAAAACGTATACACACGTGTTACGTAATTTAATTGCCTGGTATGCAGAACACATTTTCAATTTAGATTTTGAATCTCTTTAACTCATCATCTGAAGTAGAGCAATCTTGATTCAATACAGGACACTGTATTACTCTGCTGTAATACTCTTTCCTCGTGGTACTCACTACTCGTTTTGTATCTATCCAAGGAAGCAGATTTGTCATGTTACTTGAAATAGGACCTTAATGGCAGTGTTATGCTTAATACGGTACTACATCTTGCATTAATGCATGATAAAATGTATCATCTGGTATGTCTTGCAAATTTCAAAGTAATGACCTTTCAATGTTTTTGATCTCTTCTGATAGAAAAACAATATATACAAATTGATAAAGCTCTTCACACTATATACCCCCTTCAAATTTTACCGTTACCAGCTGTTCTCTAATCAGTGGGCCTTTCGATATTGAGATAAAAGAAAGTGAATACTTGTTTTCAAGACTTTAATAAAACTGTATGAGGTGTAATGAAAATTAGTTGAGACCAAGTAATGAAAACAGTTTGTTTGATATATTTTAAGATATCCTGGGTACTTCGAACATGTTCCAATGTTCAATTAAACCTGGTGAGATTATAATATACACCGAACATTTAATCAGTTATAGTAAGAAAACTGATACGAAAAAAAGAACAGAAAATTATGGAATACGGGGAAATGCTTTGAAAATTACAGCAACTTGTGAGACTGTTTGGTCATAATATGGAAGGCATTTTCATTTCAGTTATCGGGGTCTCTATCAAGATTTCAACTTTAATGTTTGGAACTTTAATGTGATCATGAAAATAACAGAGACAAATATGACGAAATTGGCAGCTTGACTTGAAATTGAACAACTTCCATCTCTGAATCTATTACCTTACAACCTTCTATCCGGAAATATTATTGACCTGCCATATTGCCTATCGCGACTCGACTATGCAAGATGTATCTCCCTAGCACAATAATGTCAACCCTTTGAGGAGTAAGGTTTTTACAGCAGTGCGTCATTTATCGGTAATGACATGTTGTTGATATATGCCGGGGGTAAATTATATTAAATGAAAACGTTTGTCCAGACTTTCAAATAGTCTTGATATTTCAAATACATTCATTTTTTTTTTCAAACCGGGAGACACAATTCAGTAGTAAAACAAATATACATTGAAGGGAATGCGACGGCGGTTTTTGTTTTTTGTGAATATGTTGTTTCACTCATCACTTACAGGTCTTCATGTTACTGTAAATTTACCCACCATGCAACGGAATTGTGACGCCCGCCGGCACACGCATCTCCCTAACTGTGATACAACGAGCTCATCACATGAAAGAACAACGTTCTGTATACACTGCTCTCTGGAACGAGTTTCATTAATCTTTAAGTTATTCTATCTGTTTTGTTTGGACATTATTACCCAGAAATCTGTAGATAGACATAAAAAATCATGAGCGAACCTGTTTGGGTACAAAAGTACGAATCGGGGCTTAGAAGTATACATAACTTGGCAATGTATTTCATGCATATGCATGTGTGCGCCACGTCACACTTTTTGAGCATGGAGACTCGCTACACAGGAAACGGCTGGAAATTTTTAAGGTATTTTTTAAATGATGTCGATTACCAAAATAATACGATTGCGGTCGAGACTGTTTTGCAAATTTATGTATATTAAGTTTAGGTTGAAACTGATTGGGTAACCCTTTAATAAACGTGGTGTCAGTAACAACGTCAAAAACTGCAGCTAATAGTCTTACGTCAGTCACAACGTAAGACTATAGGTGGCAACGCGCTTCTTCGTGACTGAAGCGAAAATGGAATTATGATAACGAATTTGACAAATAATTTTAAATTTTATGACCTTTTGATCCACTAATCGTTGCACCAGTTTAAGCTGGAGTAGGCTATGAGTCGTACTGGCAATCTCCTGGTCATCTGTCTTTGTTTTCACCAGTGTTTCAGGGAAGAGAAAGTACAGGAAAAGATCACAATGTCGCAAAACCTGAGAGAGAACTATGCATTCATCTGCCAGATATTTGAATACGAAAATTGTCTCAACATTTTTGTTGGCCCTACAAAATTCAGACTTTCCAAGATAGTTATATAGCTAATCGCCATAACTTAAAATGAAAAAGATCATTTGGGAATGTATATGAATATTCATCTGTTCAAAAATAATGTTATTTGTATCGGCTATGATATATTCCGCTGAATTTTACTTTCAATGACAAATTTTCGACTCACATTCCAGCTTTAACTCGCAACGACCTCAACAGTGTAAATTTCAGAGTTACCTTAAAGTGTAAGTGAAGCCCTCTTCCGTGTCAGGTTTGTAAAATTGGTACCCTCTTTCAAGTGCATGCAGAGAACGGTATCCATCATACATGACGAACCAAAATCTCTCGTTACGTGCCTGAATTTGATGTTTCCTACCTCCTTTGACTTCAATTGGCACGTAGCAGTGGTATTCAAGTGAAATTTGCAGCGGGTAACCATCATCTCAGTTACAGTGTGATGTAACTATACATAAACTATTAAACTTACTTGTTGGTGTGCGTGAAGTAAAGGTCTTGAATGTATTTGCTGTGCAAACTCTCTAAAACCGGGTCACTTGATTTAACCCATCAGCAAATAAAAGAAGACTTTGGCAATCTCGATTCGCGCATAATTGTTGCAATTGTTGCAATTTGGGATACATGGAAGATAGAACAACCGCGCTCACGATACATAGCATGGAAATATATACACTTTTCGACAGATTTTAACACATATTTCTAGACGAAAAAGTCTGTTTAGATGCTGTTCAAGACACAAAAGTGTTGTATATTCACAGGTGGTCACAAAACAGGGGGGAGTTTAATATTTTCTATAGTAAACTCAGTTGTTTGGTACGTATTCTAGGAACGACAGTTTGCTATCTTCTGATTTCGAGCCTGTGTGCACATGCGCAGTCAAGATTGCGTAAAGGCTCATATAGATAGACGTGCAGATGTAGGAAGCGGGCCGGATATGATATTCAGAGTTGGATTCGAACTGGCGTCGACATCGTGCTATCTACCAGCTCGATTAAAACTGTATAGGAATCACGTTACTTAATGCCGACTCGCTTTGCATGTTAGGTGTTCCATGCAAAGCCGATGTAATATTTACCTGTGTCAGTTAAGATTTTGGATCACGCCTTACACACGTGTAGAGAAGTTTTGGATCAGTTGTAACGTTAATTTATTTCCCCCTTGCTTTAGTGTACAGTACAATATCTCCAAAACGTATTGACAAAGAGGATAATATTCGTGACCTATCAGGGGTCATATTGTACATGAATGATACAGTGTTAGGAGAGCTGGAACCATCCAATTAAATTATTGTTACGGAAACCGGTAGCTGTACCTACAGACATAAGAATGATATTAGTTTTTGCGACCGTGGGACACATTACACGAAGTTGAACACATAACGTCAGTGAAGTGACAGGTATTACGTTAGACCAGTAATTTTCAACCCGGGGTCCACGGACCTCCAGGGGGTCCGTGAAGCTTGTTTGGTGGTCCGCAAAGGGCAAAGGGGTCCGTGGAAAAAATAGGGACCGTAGAAACATTAGGGGTTCGCGAAAGCTTAAGTGCTTAGAAAAATTCAGACGAAAAATCGTAGGCGTAATTTAAAATTATAAATCATACAACCCGTAGTAGTAATCTAGTAATCGTTCTCGTAGCTTGTCTAATTTTTTTCCTAGCTAAAGCAGTATACAAAGTCTCCTTCGATTCACCGGTAGCAATTTGTTACAACAGAGCAGACTTAAACAAATTATACTACAGACCAATCACATGCGATTTAACGAATTGGTTCAATGAGGCGCTAATAAGTCACATTACTTGTCTATACGTTTTCTTTTCAGTTCCAACACCCACAAGATACAAAAGCAAAGTAATACATTTTACGCATTTTTGTTTCGTTCCGTGCTTCTTTTAAATGTCAGACAAGGACACAAATTCTTTTTTTTCGCCCCAAATAATAATTCGATGATACTAAATTTTGTACCCTGCATGTCTGCATGGCACATACCTTGATGAGGAGATTATATTTCCAAAAATAGACATACAGTGGTAATAAACTTTTGCAACAATTTCTTTTTTGAACTCAATTTCAATTTCTTATAATTTGATGAAGACCAACCGTTTCCCATGATGGGTAAGTTGTAACTCAATCAAAAGATATTCGTTGCCCCGACAGGGGTCCCTCAAAAAACATGGAGCATCCTAAGGGGTCCGTCGATGGGAAAAGGTTGAGAACCTAGGCGTTCGACGACAGGGTTGTTATTGGTAGGTAGCAGGTTGTTACGTGCTCTAGTAGAAACTTATGTCACTGAATGGCAACAGAAAAATTAGTATATACCCAGAGAGATGATGGAACGAGAGTGTTGCATTAAGTTTTAAATAGATCAAAAATTTCTCATTTACATTTCACATAGATTCAGATTACAATGTACAAACTATTTTTGGTTTAAGTTAACATGATTATGATGTTTAATGAAGTCAAACTTAACAATTAGAGTTGACACTACAAGGGAGGTAACTGGAAACAGCTCTGGACCCCTGGTTGAAGGTTTATAGTATTATGTTGGACTACCGTAGCTGGAAAGGACGACTACAATGCTGGAGATAACCCGAGGCTGACGTTGTCGTAAAAATGTCACCGGTAAGGAACTAGGAATTCTCCAATCAAATCCGATTCCGACGTGCAAGACGTCGAATAGTTGAATAACAGTTTCTCAAAATATAGGAATGTCAAACGATAATACAGTGAAAGAGCCACGTTGAAATATTGAAGGCTAGGCTGACGTTAGGGGATGAATAATGCCATGTTGGTTGGACAAATATCACACAGACAGGGTAACGTTAAGTTGATTATGACGGCTGACTAAGTAAATATGTAGGCGGGGTACAGAATGACGGAATCTTCAGATGTGTGGATTCAAATCGTTTCTTCACGGAAGACCAGCACAATATATATTTATAGTTTACACAGCTCCAATATCAAGGGTCATAACTTCATTCGAGAGATTTCTAATTTGCATGACATGAGCCGCTATTTCGGTGCATCAAAGATCTTGGTCGTTGCTAGCTCGATACAAGTACTTCGATGTAACAAAGGAAGACCACCACGGAACACTAAGATGGTAACATAAATTACAGACTGGACATTATTCTGACACATAAGCAATTACGTATATATTGGCTAGGCGTAGTCACCAACGGAATGAGCCGAATGACATTGTTCCCCCCTCCCTTGGAACATTTAATACGATGATACCTATTTTGTGTGATGACATTTCTATATGTATTGCATTTCGTGACAACCTTCTGGGTTTCGATCCGCTCAGTTACAAAAGTCATTATATAGTAATAGCGCCTGACTTATACATCCTTATACAAATCCAGACACATCCGTCTGTCTTTCTAGTCACGCAAACAGACTCATAACCCACCCCCCCCCCCCCCACTTTAGCTAATTCAACACTGAACTGAACTCCACACATGAAGGGTACCCAATGTGCATGGTGCAGCAAGGGGACTACAACAAGATCTTTTGACATTTGAGATGAAAATCTTATTGTAACCTTACACATGTTGAAGCCCTGGTACGAGCCCAATCAAAGGTTTTGAATAGAACATGAGGTCATAATTCTCGTAATGAGGCCAAAGTTCCGAGCTATTGGTAGAATTTCCATTGACAACAAAGACAAAGACTTCAGACCACCTACAAGTGTATAAAATTTGAAACATTAAGATTAGATAAGGGAAAAAAACTGGATTCAAGTCAATCAAGGAGGATAGGTTGACTTAAAATAAAAAAGGCTATTAAACAAAATGTTCCTTACACAAATGTTGCCAAGCAGTGAGTGATTAAATGCTATGAAAGTTGGGTTCATTCCAGTGTAACATTTTCTTCTAAGAAGGTAAAAAGAAAAAGAAAAATGACGTCAGAGATGCCAACGAACAAGTTTTGTAAATGGATAATTTTCCGTTGAGAAATAGTGTAATTAATGTCAAACTGCCTCACAATAAGATTAATTTGACTATTTCCTATCAAAAGATTTTAAGACAAGTGCATCAAAGGACAAAGCAAGCAAAGAAATTGAGATGATAACAATCAATCTATTTAATCCCATTAAAGATAATTGCATACAACCATCTCCAGCATCCTTCTTTTGTTTATTATTAAAGTACCATGGATATATTTCCAGACACACAGGGGAGATAAATTTAGATAACTGTAATGAACCTACATTGCTCTTTAAAGATTAGGACTCTAATCCATCTCTTAACCTATAATTCACTTTCCAGAAAGTATTTTGGGGGATTAATGGTTCAGCCTTGTGGTACCTCTTCAATTAATCTCAAACTCCAGTTTCTTTAACAGGCGTCGTAATACATAAGAAGCTTGTTCTTCGATTGCCATCTTGAATGTAGTTCACATTTCCGTATTTGTGTATGTCATGAGTGGCTATTTCGTCCAATGTCCAGATATAGAATTAAATAACTGGAAATGCATAATACCCATACTACTAAATCCGAATCGGCAATCTGACATCAGAGCTAGAAAATTTGTTTGTGCCCTACATTACTTTTTTTTAAAAGGGGGATGGGTCAACTATGGGTAATGTCTATTTTGTTTCTAATGAGGTTTGGAAAATGAGCCTTTATCCACTTGCAGATTTCCGTTTAGTTTGATGTTTTTTTTCTCAACCAGCAGAAGTTTTTCCTCCAGTGTAGACGGGATGTTTTCATTAAGCAAACTTAGGTTATGTCTCCTATGAGAATTCGAGGAGGAAATGAATGCAAACGGTACTGAATGACAGAAAAGAAATCCTTTCAACAACTGTGTATCATAAAGATTAATTGCGAGACTTGCTCAAGTTGGTTTCAACATAGTGATTATGTTCGGTGAGGATATATTAGTGTTCGGTAAGGGGATATTAACGTTCGGTTAGTTGATAGTATCTTTGTATCATTGTCATCTTTTGGCGGAATTGGCAGATAGACGACAAACGACCAACCTCAGTCACTGACATGCGCAGTTGCCTTTCTTTACTTGCCTCATGCATATTCACTCTCGGAAAATTTCACCGAGGGGATAAGAATTCGTTCTTTAGGGAATGTTTTATAGTGACCAAAATGTAAATTGCTGAATTCATTAGTTCAACTGATGAGAGGGGACGTCAAAAGATTATAATTTTAACACAGCCATTTCTAACTCATTAGTATATCCCACTGAACAATAAAGAGTGGTCTGACGTTATTCAAGTATAATTAACCTTTGAAATCTTCTCTGTTGCGTTGGGACACTCTCAACGAACATTGCTTAATTCTTTGAATTTAAAGAATACACGAATCTGTCAAAGCTGCAGAAAAGTAGGACGCATCTTTATTAGGGAAAAGTATGGATAAGGAGACTTGGTGGAAAGAATGTTGACGAGAGGATGTGGTGGGTTGGTTGAGTTCCAAGGAGGGCGTGATGTGGTGGGCAGGCGTCGAAGGTTTGGTGGAGAGTATGTGGTGGAGAGGATGTTGTGGATATAGTGTGGAGGGGGGGGGGGGGGAGTTGTGAGAGAATGTTCCAGGGAGGGTGTGGTGAGGAGGGTGGGTACGTGGTAGGTCAGGTATTGAAGATGGAAAGTGGTTACGTTTGGAACGGTGGGTAGGGGTAGATGTGTGAGTTATGTTTCCATTCACTTTTCATTATAATAGTTGCAATCCCCTGTGTTCATCACAAGATTCACGGCAGATGTCCATCTTACTGTCTTCCTCCCCGCTGCCCGACCCTTCCCCACCCTTCCCCCGCCCTTTTCTCTGCTCAAACGTAGGCGACCAATACAATCAATGACTCAGTGAATCGATGAACAAGATTTATACAATATTTTCTCCACGGTTGGAAGACATTTTTATGTAAATGGTTCCTCTGCTGTAATTCTTTTTTTCCCCTCTCGCTTTCTTGTTTTCCACAACAGTATCATTGGACAAAGCCGAAATTTATGGTGATGCTGCGTAACATAAAACAACAACAAAACCTTAGCAAAACATCTTTTATTTTACATGTCAGTCGCTTTTATGTTTTTGATTGATTTTCGTACTTCTGTACTTTACTTGTACCTATCAACGGTTTTTGCTCGAAGCCAGGTAGATGTCGATAACACTACGTCCAAAGTCATAAAGATCATCTTACAGCAGGGATCAGGTAGGGATTGGCTAAGTCACTAAAATATGATATATTGAAGGATATAAATCTCAATTTTAACGATAGCAGCTCCGTCAAGATCATTCGATGAAAGAGAAAAAAAAATTGACTCCGACTTATTGGAAACCATTTCTTACTTGGCACATTTCTTTTTTTACCTTACGGGGTCGATGGACTTACAAATCCCATCCCCCTAAGCGTTATACTTGTTCAATCGGGTAATAAAACAAGATATCTTGTCCTGTGATTCACTCACCATTTTCTCCTGCCCTATTTGTTTCTTTCGTTTAAAATATATATCTATTTATACCGTGCGTTCTTCAGCACGGAAGCGAGGTATTACAAGATATAAGGCCTCGCGAGCACGCACAGTAAGGGCAGTTTTAGAGAGACAGTTGTAACAGTGTTAGATTTTCATCCCTGGGTGCATTTTTTTTTAAATTGACAGTAATATTTTGATAATTTTATGTATTTTGTATTGATGTGGGACGGACAGGTTGATCAGGTGACTGACCCCTAGATTCGATTGTGGCATCGACCTAAATCACCTACCATTAGGACAGGTACCACTATTTACTAACTTTATTCATCAACCTTTCTTCTCATAACCTGAAAGGTAAGCGAAAAGAGGCATTTTACAATTAGACGTCAGAACGTCGTAAATCCGGTAGTTCGATTTGAATCAGGTATTCGGGGGGGGGGGGGGTACTGGTTTATTGCAACCCCACCACTCCAACACCATGTAAGCAACGTAAGATATCAACTTAAATTTGCGTCTCTATGTACATATAATGTTTGAGAAAATGTACACCACTTACAAAAGACGTTATTTAGACGGGATTTCGATTATTTTAAGAAACTTCCTAGCCCCGTCGGGCACTAAGTCTTAAATTATTCTTCTCGCGGTCTGTACAAATATTTGAAGTGGCTTCTTTCCCTTTGCTGTTGCTACCCGTAATGCTAGGGAGGAATGACCGTCTGACAAACAATTAAAAATACTCTTTTCCCCGCTGGAGTGACTTTTAATGCTTGCTAAGATAGACGACGATCAAAAAAAATGTAATAAAATAAGAAATATATGTAAAATCTGAAAAGCCAAAAGGAAAATTTACTTTTTATTTACTTTATGTAGAAATTTTATTATTATGCTGATTGTTTAAACATCACATTTTGATAAACTTCATTAATGCTTCTCCAATTTGATTTATTGAATGCAATTGAAGGATAAGAGCGTGTTGCTCATTTCTTTTCAACGCGTCGTTGTCTAGGTTACGGCAACGACGTACAAGGAACCGATGCGCGCGTTGATTTGCCGTGTATTCAGTGCACGGGCAAGAGACCCCCGGAGCACGTCATATCTACCGTCTTGTTTGAATTGCAGAATTTAATTTCCTTTCAATCTAAAAATCTTGTATTTTCGTTGTTGACATGATATTTTGAAAAAAAATAAGATCTCACATGGACATGAATCCTGAAAAGTTGCGCTTAGATTTAATTGTTTTCTCATTTTTGGCTGTACATCAGTACAAAAATAGGCACGATTAAATAAAACTTAGTCGGGCAACATATTTCCTTAACGATAGCAGTTTAAACTTTTAAATCTCTTTGATTTTTTTGTTGTTGTTGATAGGATGACATTTCACGAATTAAGGCTATACCCAAATTTTCTAAGCAGAGGAGGGCATTCACATGCTCTCATCACGTAGCTTTCATTACAAAACTGGCACGAATTTACGACTTTTCACCCACGTGTTACCATGTCACTTCTGAAATAATAATGAATCAATATGTCACATGTTTAAGAAGTCGTCGAAACCCTTTACGTGTTGCCTTTCTAAGCAGACAGCAATCAGGCCAGGTTGGAAAGAAAGAGGGAGGGGCATTTCATGGTGCAGAAAGTTTGATTCTAGCGAAGTAGCCGCAATCCGACCACGTAGCACTAGCAATTAGACGTGGTGGTAGGTGGGGTCCAGGGGAAATGCTCGGTGGGGCTTCCGGGCCCAAGTCTTCAGAAGCTAATTGCTTCTAACAATACAACGGCATGTATTTGGGCAAAAATAGACAATATATTCTTATCGAGGCTCCCTCCAATGTTACACTGGGGAAACTCTGGTCACTTAACTTTACTATAGTTGTGCGAAACGATACGTTTTGTTTTAGATACAAAGAAAATTCTTGTCAGTAAAGTAGGGAGGGGTAAGTACTCCATACAGCCGGCCTGATGGTCCCACCGGAATGCATGAGTTTACACTGTTTTTCTTTCCGCAATGTCACCTATAGAATTACTACAAAAAGTGAGAAGACGCAATTTAGTTTAACGTGACTAAGGTTTCCACCTTTTTTAAAAGTCCAATTAGATAGACTATAACTGTGATTACTGTGTGAAATTATGCACGCAAAGATATTATTGGGTGAAAGTAGTGACCGATGTCTGAAATTACGTCATTAAATGCCGAGACCGTTGTCAAAGTCAAAGAACTGACGAAATGAGCGTATCATTGTAATAACTATGCCGACCCAAACTAAGTCCATCAATTCACATATGTACAAAATACTGCTTTGTTTTCGACCGGAAGTAGGGCCAACAACTGGCTTATGTTAAATCCCTATTTACTCACTACCTCTTTTATTTTGAAATTTTCAAGCAGGTTCTGAAGAACAACAATAACACTTGCAGGTTGTAAAATGATTATTATCACTTAGTGATACCTTGGATTTCTCCCATTCATCTTAAAGTAAACTGATGTCTGTGTATTTTTTTCAAAACAGGCTGACACCTTTAAGTTTAAACTTCTAAATGACCTATTTGTGTTTACATATGTGTAGTAGGGATGTACCATGACTGAAAATTTGAATCCTGCCGAAACTTTTACAAAGTTCAGGCCGGAACTGGTATTTTGAATGCATTGTTTATGCCTGCAGTAGAATTATGTTATTAAATAGGAGCGCATAAGCTTCATTGCTAAACAGTGCTCAGTATTAGGCTGACTTGTAGCTGGTTGAAACATTTAAAATAAATCAAAATGTACTTTTAATATAACAAAGGAAAGGAACCGTTCAGTAAAAGGTAATAGTAGAAATTGGGCTCAGTCTCTGGATAGTAAAGTACTCTCTGAGCAACTACTGGTATATGGCATTTTGTTGGTTCTTGCTCTTTTTAATATTTTGACTCTAAGAGGGAGGTAGGGGACCTCAGAACATATATGGTATTTATGGGGGTACCTTGACAGTGTGGCCTTTCTGCATTCTAATTGGCAAGAAATGAATTAATTGAATAATTAGTGGAATCATTCTTTACAAGGAAAAACTGTCAAGATACAACAACCTACCTCTACCCACTGCACTCGCCTCAGGTCTACTTCCAAATGATATAGTACAATGAGATAATATGATAAAAAGCCATGCAGCTTTTAAAAATTACAGAGGACTACCACACTATATTTGCTTAACTTAGAAATAGACTGGGTGTAGGTGTTGCTGTCATCAAAGGTCTTGTAGACACTGTTGACATTGTAGAATAAAGCTGTGTTCATCGGGATGCTTGCATATCAAAGACCTCGGTTCACAGATAAAGAAGTATGATTTATTCATTGAAAGTACCCTGGACTCTGAAACGGGTGTTCACCATCACTCTAAAATAATTCATTATTTTGAAGGAAAGTCATGGCGAGAAAGAGTACAGTTAAAAAATTTCAGTTGACAAAATTTCACTCCTTAAAGGAGAGCAGTTGTATCTCATTCCCTCAGCCGTAAAGACAGGGCATCTATTCCATTATAGGAATTGAGCGTTCGAGAGGTTTCTCATTAAATAAGCCCAAAAGCTATATGAAGTGCAACTTAGCAACAATATCAAATATCAACCCTTTTATTATGACAGTATGATGTTGTTTCTGATACTGCAAATTATTTCTTTATCACTGTCATATGGGCTATATGCTGTTGACACATTATAATTGGTTTAAATAATAGTTAAATAATTTAAAGAGACTTGAAAAAACTGTCTGATCTTTTTCATTTGCATCTTATGATATAAATCAAACTCGAAAAGTAAGTGACTTGAAGCAAGTATAAAGTTCTGGCCCGGTATACTTTTTAATGGATCCGGCCGGAACCGGAACAATATCTGGGTTCCAGCCACATTGTTCCGGCGGGACCCTAGTTCCAGTAGAGCCTTCATAGTTAGTGTTTGCCCGTGTGCCTGACTGACGACCTCAGAACCACCGTTCTAAATTTACCAACGTGTCCTAAGTTTCACTATCGTGCGTTGTGCGTGTGACAAAAAAAAAAACTTTTTTCGCCACTGTTTTTCTTTAAACCCAGTAATCGCATCGTCCATTGAACAAAACTCACCCCGTTCGTCTAACTAAGAGCACTCCATCGTCATATTCTCATTTAAGATACACGTTTTTATATTAACGTGCAAAACAGAATGTATTATGACCATAGTCTAACACGACTATATTTTCCGGTGACCGAATTTTGGACCGGCATTAGTGCATACCATACATAAAATCTCTGAGACTTCAGAAACTGCCCGTAGACGTACTTGAAACGCATAAGTTTATAAACTTCATTTCTTTTCTGAGAAATGTTCGTTACTAATAGATTAAATTGTTTCGTTAAATGTTTTGTATCGTTATATGCAATAGGCCTAATCCATATTTTTGTTCAAGTATCTATATTTTGCATCATTTCCCCATACGGTAACTGATACGGTGATAACCTTACCTCCAGTCACTCAATGGGATTCTATAAAAGAAAGTATTCCACTTGCATGCGAGTAGTTTTTTTTTTGTCAAAATTCAAACTGTGGTTCATGTTTGGCCGTTCATATTTCTAAATTTAAAATTGCCTATTAATCTTCGTGTACTTTACATAGACATTAGAGATAAATTTTCAACTACTAAGGTACATCTATAAGTTAAACCTATAGTTGAACTTGTAATTTGTATAATGTGTCTTACGTCAGTGTGACAACTTGCCTTCAAAAATTTCAGACGTTTTTAATTCGTACTTTATACCTTTTCAGGCCTGCCAAGTGCTACGCACATGTACAGTGTGCTTGAAAACAAGTACTCAGCATTTTTTTTTCTATTTGTGTAAGTAGTCACAAAAGTGAAAAATAATTTTTTTGTCTTCCTCTTCTAATTTGGGGACCTTTCGAATGGCAAAGGCTTCTAAGTTACTGTCCGTTGCTGGCTTGTTTTTCGTGTCATTTTCAGCGACAGTTCTGACAGTTGTTAATGAGATAACGCATATACGTCGCACTCATATCAAAGAGTTTGTTGCAGTAGATTTCTGGATTTCGTCCGGAAGACTTTTCATTGACGACTAACAACCTGACTCCATGCACATCGACGTATACTCACGTCAGTTATTGTGCTTTTGTCCAGCTTTACAAGACACCCTTTTAGTTTTCCGTTTTTTTCTGAGGGGGGGGGGGGGGGGGGAGGAGCCTGGGTGTAATATTAAGGTGATGAGTTAAGTATGTGATAAAATACAAAAGCACAATAATGCCATTTAGAAGAAAGAATAAATGTATATTTTTAATTTCTAAACTTCTTTAAGATGAACAAATTTCGATATTAAAATAAGGTAGATTAATCCTGTGATGGAAGTTTCCTCTGCCGGTTGTAAATTGAACTTTAAATTTAAGCTTTAATAAAATCCAAAATCGTTCAAGTGACGTTCTGGAATAATTTCACATAGAATGTTTTCACATGAAACACCACAGGTTTCTTATTATATATGACCCAGAAACCAATTATTTCGCAGCACACTTTTTCATGCCGTGATGTGGTTAACCCCCGGTTTGCATTATGTGGGCAGCATATGAGGAAATTAACGAAGAAAAAAAAAAGTAAAGAAAGATTTTCACAAAGGCGTTTTCTCAATTTAGCCTCAAGGGGTGGAGATTCATCTGAGTTATGTTAAGACCTTATCTTATTATACTGAATATTATTGCCCTATAAATAGATTTATCTCACGCTTAATTGAAGATCAGAGTTTTAATTGGAACACTAATGTTGTAAATCGCGTTCCAATTTCTCAGAGGAAAACTTTGGCAAATGTTTTCCCAGCCAGCAGTCACAGTCCAAAATTTTATTCATGTATTTTATCAACAGATGGCAAGTCTTCCGAATTCCATGATTATTATTACTGATTATTCTTATTATTGTGTTTCGTCCGCATTCCCCTCTCAAAATTATGACTGAAGAGATGCAAATTTGAGATTGCAGGAAACACAAAGACATTGTTATCCAAAATAACTTCATCTCCCATTTTTCTATCTTTTTTTCTATCCTTGTTCAAATAAAAAGGACAGAGCAATTTTTCTTTAAGGCATATACACGTGGTCTAAAAATGGGCTCTCGGAGAAATTTACCTCAAAAAAAAATATATATATATATTTATTGCCAAGCGCTTTAATTGTCGCATTAAAAACTTAATATCGATTTATAAATAATGCACAAGAACAAAGTAGAATTATAACTTTACAAAGATCTGTGGAGAGGCCAGACCTTCCTCTCTCTTTTAATTTTATCTGAAACAGAGAACTTCCAATAAATAATTGATGAAACCTTTTTATTGTCAATGACTTTATAAATATTGGCATTCAAATAACACGCACACACAACAAAACAGATTGCTGTGTTCCTTCGAGTGGAGACTTCGGAATGATCTATCACGCGTTTATTGTGTTTCCCTCTTTTTGAACACTATTTACAGAGCAGTTCTATTTTTACATTTTCTTCCAAAGATACCTATCCATATTCTTTTTAAATGCGTTTTATTTTTGCTATCAAGTGGACTTTAAGTAACGATTGTCGGTTTCAACATGTTGCACACGCACGCACGCACACACACAGACACACACACACACACAAGCATTTGTGTACATACACACACCGATAGTTCTCTCTCTCTCAATGGGCATATTGCTTTAACTCTTACAGAACACTGTATAAGTTTCGATGCTTTCAAATAACACGTAAGCTACGATACAGATCGATCGATGTATTGTGATGTCAGGATTAAAGCCTTCAAACCGTGATAAGACTGCATAACCGACCCTAAGGGTAACCTTAGGAACGATGTCGATGACGGTTAAACGATATTATCCGCGAAGAGTGCAGAGCATGCGTCATATTTCTCACGTATGACTCCAGCAGGAAAGTTATATGGAACTTAACGTGTGATTGGTGAATGGATTTCGAAGGTAAACTCTTCATCCATGCACCATTGGACATAATTAAATATAGCTCCAATATCAGTATTATGCATAATTATATATGTACAGACCCTCAAATATGCTTCAAATAGGACGTTACTTTTACAATGGAGATCATATAATTTCTTTAAAGTTACACCATCGGCCCTGTGGTTACGTGGTTGAATGTCGATATAAGGGGAGAAATATTAATCAATACGAAGTGTTGGCAATTACATTTACAACCTATGATTTGTAACTGGCTGAACATTATGAAAATGTTATCGGTAAGAATATTTACATTTTCAACAAATGAAAGAGCCCAAAGAATAATTTTGCAGTTTACAGAAACCTTCATTTATGGATTTTCAGTATAGACTTTAATGTCAAACACTGGTTTCGGTTGTATGGCTCCTGTGCATTAAAGGTTTGCATTAAATGTTTTACAACTGTCACTCCCTTCCACCCTATTTCCCTCCAACGTTTGCTGATCTCAAAATCAGAAACACCGAATACATCTTGTCCAAATAGATAATCATTACTGTAGGCCTACTTGTCAAATCGTTTAAATTCCTCGAGGAGAACGTCTTCCGGTTGGTTGGTAGATGGTAACCATGGAGATAATTTAGATTTCTTAATGTCAGGTGTTCTTTGTTCTCTACTTTCATTCATCTTCTACAGAAGATCGGTTCCATTTTATCGAGGTGCAGTGTTCATCATTTTTATCTTCAAAGTGGTCAACTCCCCCATAATATGTTCAAGTTCATTTTTCTAACAACGTTCAAACTAAGCTAAAGGGTTCTCGTAAATTAATAATACTGCTTCATTTTAAAAGGACGTAAAATCTTTACATCTTTTACAACCTTTTAAGAAACACACACACAAAAAAACGATAAAGAAAACGCAATTTACCTGTGTGTTTTGTATATTAGACTCCCGTCTCTGTCTCTTTCTCTTTTTCCTTGCCGTCCGAGGGAAAAAATCTCTTCTTCTAAATTATTTTTAATCTTTTATCTTGTTCTGTTTTACGCAGTGTGATTCCGTTCAAACCGGAAATGCAAAAGTTACGGGTTTGCTTTTTTTCTCTCTCTCCTCCTTTCTGTATATGCGTAAACGGCTGAACGAATGCGACGAATATATACCTTCAATGGTTAACTGCGAGTATCCTTCACTTCGTGTTACCTTTCTTCTCTTCTCTATTCTTTTTTTTTTTTTCGTTGCCAATGCTCACAAAAGCTCTATCGACAATAGTCTAGGCATCTGAATCTTTTCCACTCCATTTATTGGGCAAATATCCCTCTCTGTAACATATGTAATACTCTTGTTCACGGACATGATTGGCTAATACTGTGACGTGCGTCTGCATATCAATTTTTCCTCTTGTCTTTTCGTCATCACCCTGCAGTGCGGGCGTCTTTTAACTTTTTATCGTTCGCGCGTTTTTTCTTTTTTTTTTTCGCCCCAAAGAGGCAGGTCTTAAGTTTTCATGTACTACGGATGTGGTGAGGCTCCTCTTACAGCTAAGAAAAAAATACAAAGAAAAAATTAAAGCTGAAGAAAGAAGTAAAACATTAAATAAAAACTTCTAACCGTACGTACGCACGAAAAGACGTATGACTTCTACGTTTCTTAATTATGGCTGACTTTAGGGACTTGGGCTTAAAAAAGGAGTACAACGCCAGAGAAAAAAAAAAGAAGTATAGAAAAGGGGGGTGAACTTCTTTTGTACCAAAGGGAGTAATATTTGAATCACGAAAGGGTGTTTCGTTTCATTCTTGACAGACAACTGCCGTCATTTTTGTGGGATGAAGAAGTCCTTCTTGTTAGAGGCAGTTAATGATGGAACAATAGCCTACCAATCAGAACATGAGGTCTCAGTCATCTGCTTCTCAGTCCTCCATCGCGAGCGATGATTAGCAAACTCTCAGTCTTTTCTTCTTCTTTTTCTTCTTTTTTTTCTTCCGTTCTTCTTTTCTCCTTTGTTAATGAAAAAAAATTTTTTTTTTCGGAAAGAGGACTAATTATTGTAAAATGTTTAAGCCCTGGAGGGATGAGTAACGAGCCAATGGTTCTTAATGACTCGTTAAAGAGATTTAACAATCCTTTCAGTGAAATGAGATGGTCTGAAGATTGAAGAAAAATCGACAACAGCAATCCACCTGCGTCATCATTTGTGCATAAATACTTTGAGACAAACAAAAAAAAAACCAAATATGCAAATGGGATTAAAATGTCTTGTAAATTTCTGAAATAAAAATGTACGAAAATTGTAGATGATAACAGGTGGGTCCACCTCTCGATTTCAGTACACTGAACCATCGTATATCAACTTGATTGTTAACGTTTGAGAAAGGTAAATGGATAAGGTGTGTAGAGATTTTCCTTGTAATGACAGGCATACTTTTTCTCTGCCAAAATGGAAAAATAAAAAAGAAAGAAACGTTAACATCATTAACGTTGCAAAAAACGGGAGCCGAAAACAAGTTGGAGGGATTAGAGTATATATATAGCGTTGTGCGTTGAAAAGAAATGTTTCACTGAAAAGTATAAAGAAAGATATTAAGCTGTTGTTTGAATTATATATTTTTTATTCAATACTAACCGTAGTGTGAATGGCACACCCACTCATCACAATCGTGTTTGTCGCGCATTGGAGCAATGTGTATGTTTGGTAGACAAAGTAATAGGTAATGTTGGTGATCCCTGTACAGTGCGGGTCAAAGACATTTGAAGTCAATAGTCAAAGTCCCATCTCACAAAGACAAAACAAGTAGGCAATCCACGGAGTTGCAAATCTCGTCCCTATCATTTTGCATGGTCATTCGTACATCATTTTATGTACTTCCGGAGTGTGCTGAGCTGTGCATTATTTTCATCAGTGATTAAGATCGCCCGTTGTGGATAAAAGTGCTGGATATTCAAGTCACTTAGCTTAGTGATCTAGTGCTGAAGTACAACGCATATGCGTCAAACTGCACAAATACCCGCATGCGCGTAGACATGTAAGTAGAAATCGAGCGTGCTTCAAACTTATTCCTAGAAATGTGTGAACGTTTACGTATTCCTCAGATCCACACACGCCGTCACTCTAGATGTTTTGATTGAGCTGAAAGGGTGTTATGCGCGACTTACCGTTTAAAACTGAGGAGATCGTGACACACTTTTTAGAGCAGTTTGGCCGGTTTGACCGCTAATCACGTGACCTGTGACGTGCTGACGTCATCAACATTTTAAAGAAAAAACTTCTTATTGTCTACTTTCCATATATTGTAGTGTTATAACTCTAGGATATTCACACACTGAGATAATGCTAAAAATGTGTTTTCGTTTTTATGACCTGTGATCTTTAACCTATGACCTATGATGTCATCTGTCTGGCGAGCCCTGTATCACATACCCTGGCATCTACCTACCAAGTTTGAAGTTTATCCGATTTACAGAGGAGATCTTGACACACTTTTTTATCATTTTTGTTCATTTGACCCTTAATCACGTGACCTTTGACCTTATGACGTCATCAATACTTTTTAAAAAATTCTCTTATTGTCTTCTTTCCATATATGAATATTTTATTACTCTAGGATATTCCCACATTGAGATAATGCTAAAAATGTGTTTTCGTTTTCATGACCTGTGACCTTTGACGTATGACGTCATCGGTCGGGCGGACACTACACCTCATACTCGGGCACCTACCAACCAAGTTTGAGGTCCATCCGACTTACCATTTAGGAGGAGATCGTGATACAAATTCGATTGTACACACACGCACTTGCACACACACACATTTTGACTCCCTTCTTACCTAACCCCAGTGGGCCCCCCAGTGGGTCCTAATCCATGTCATTTGCATACCATCACATAAGGGCTACTGGGCAACTAAGTTTCGGTTAAATACTACAAGAGGTGTACGGTGGGCTTCCAATTAAGTGTCACTTTTTGGCGACTTAATTCGCTCAAGTACAATATCTCCTCCCTGTATACTAAATAAGGGATGAGATAAAAATGTTGCAACTCATGAAAAACAAAATAAACTTCGAGTTGAATCAAACCTTAAATTGGTAACTGATCCATGTTGTTTTTAACAGAGATCATGTCTTCTGAGATTAGTATCTCTGTATAGCAGGTCTCTATTTTGACTGCCCGTCGTCCTTTGCACATCAGATGTAACGAAGGTCGTGTAGTGCGCGCATATCGATAATCACCTTCTGCGCATGTGCGATCACGACCAATCACACTAACGTCACGTGCAAAACATTTGTATGCGTTATGGCGTTATGGCATTTGTTCATTTGTTTTA
Organism: Stichopus chloronotus; assembly: GCA_021234535.1. NCBI lineage: Eukaryota > Metazoa > Echinodermata > Holothuroidea > Aspidochirotida > Stichopodidae > Stichopus > Stichopus chloronotus. The sequence continues at coordinate 17,654,076 of CM037835.1, forward strand.
TGACAGTCAAAGTTTGTTTCAAGTATAATCGACCTTCAGAGACTGAATTAATGCTAACGTAACAATTCAAGAAGTGGATATTGCTTGGACTTTAATTTTGGTATGTTGGAAGCTGGCCTAGGTAATCGATGTCTTGATAAATTTGATATCGGATGAAGGGAATGACGAAATCCAGTCATTTCGTATTACTCAATAGTAAAGGTCTAGGTCTGCGAGTCGACCATATGACTCACTTAACTGCTCACGACTGCGATGAATAGGCAACCTTTTACGATCGGTCTCAGGTCACATATATCCACGATAATCGACCGAGAACATTCTTTATCAAATTAATTTGACCAAAGGTAAATAAAGTGGTCTCCATAAGTTTCATCTGGAACACAAGTGGATGAGTTCGTAGGAGAGTGGACGGAGGCAGGTGCCTTTGAAGAGGTTGTGATAGCTGAAAGTGTAAACAAGGTCTTGTTGGTAACGGCACGTAAAAAAAAAGAGAAGAGGACCGCTCATATGATAGAGGATATTAAAATAGACAAAATGGAATACTTTGTCACTCAAACAAAGATAATCAACAATTATTGCTTGATAAGGAAACTCGTTACCATAGTGACAGTTGAAATTAACATGACTATTCATGGCTTATTTGTTAATGCGTTACAAGCCACGGTTTTATAAATTATTCGCAAATTGTGACTTAGGCCGTACAGCAGCGGAGAAGACTTAGCCAATATTGAACATGTCTTGATTTAATATCTCCGATAAAATCTCTTAAAGGTAGTGGCATTCTTTCTTTTGGTTTTTTAACTTTAAGGAGGAGTTCACTGACATTCCATATCACGGTTTTGGTGTACTTAAAAGAAATGTTTGCACTGGGTCAAGAATGCCAGTTTAATAACTTTTCGTTAAAATTTACCATGACCAATCTTTAAATTAGATAGTAAAAGAAGTTCGAGAATTAATTTTGACGGTGTGGGGTAAGTTGTACAAATTTGTTGACTATTTATTGTTGCCAGTTGTCACAAACGAATGAGAATAAAAGCCTCTGTGTGTGTGCGCGTGCGCGTGTGTGTTCTTCAGCGAATTAAGACCTCACGATGTGAGTGCGCTTCTATACTAAAAGACTTTATGGAGAAAGTGCTCTTTTATGAGCATCAAAAGTGCACAACTCCTGAAACACCTACATTTCGAAGATTGCTTCTCAGAAAGGGAAAAAATAAATCCAAGTTTGAAATCGGACACTTTGAACTGTCGCAAAAAGACGGTGATCTCCCTGTTTGCAAAGACTGTACACTGATGAAATATATCACAGGTATGACTTCGTTTAGCCAATATGATAACAAAACCGTTGTTTCATGATAGCTATAGGTTCAAACAGGCTCACGGTAGACAAATAAAACTGTTTAATGTTATAATAATTGCGTAATCTGTGGCCTAATTGCGTAAGCTACAGCATAAACCATGTGCACTGTGTGGTTTCAAGAAAATTTGCAAGGCTATGAAAACTTTATCACAGGACAATCCCATCCCACCGAGGACCATGTGCCTGACACAACCATAACCCCACATCCTCTGCGAGCCAGTCGTTCTTAACTTGCGGTCTGCTCTCTCACAAGGTCTGTCACATTTCTATTTCTTAAGGAGGTACATTGACTATTGTGGATGTTTACCAGGGTACAACCACATGGCAATGCTTGTAGTTAGCATAATAAGTCGAGTTTCACACCCAACAGATATGAAAACTGTCAATTTAATTTTGATCCTGCCTTGTACTGGCCGTTTGCATATATGAATGAGCAGCACTCATGTGAAAAGTGTCTGGTCACGAATTTTCAGAAACTAAATTTAATCGCTAACTACTCACTCACTGGTGTTCATTTGTATGAGACACATCGGGATCTTCTTAGCTTAGCCATTTGCCATAAGTATGTGAAGCAAACTTGTCAGGTTTTGGAAAAAACGGTAGTGATTTTCACAAAACAATCCAAGGTTCCCCGACCCTCCAGCGGTTCTCGTCATACAGTAATAGCATCCCCAACTCCATCCCAACCACAAATGGTGTCATGGCATCGATCTAATAATATGATCTAATATTTTCTCGATGCAAAGTCCGCATTTCGCAAAATCCTACAGCCACATTCACACATATACCCCCACGAACACACATCGCTAACAATCCTCCACTGTCGCCCTATCAAGCAAAATGATTCACGTAACGTTAATCGACATGACCTTGAAAGTTGAGATCGAAACTACTCGCTGTTCTCTATACCTGACACCAACGTTACGCTTTAAGGCTATCATAAGGTCACGTGAGTCCCATGTTCATGCGCATTTGAATTAATAAGGCATTAAGACCACGTTCATTCCATTGCAACCGCATCTCTCGTCGTATTGAAAAGTGTGCAGACATCATTACGCAAGCATCACAGGGAGTCACTTGTTCACCTTCACTGAATACATCTACGCTATTCAAATTACATCTCCAGCACTTACCACTCCCGGTCTTTTCTTCGTCTGAGAAATTCTAAGTGAAAACATTATGCAGAAATTACGAATTTATCTCAATCTACATCTCTTTTAGTATTTTTTGTAAATCAGCTTTGTTTTTTTTTTTTTTATAACTATTGCTATTGGCCTAGCGTGTCGCCTTAATATGTGACGCCACATATTGTATGCCTTAAATTCCACTCACGAGATCTATTGCATAGGTTGCAAGACTTTCAACTAGTAGTAATAAAAAATGCGCTTAAGTTTCTACTTTTCATTTATTTATCTATCTTAAGGTTTTGGCATTCTATTAATTTTGAATATCTACATAACAACAAAAATAATAGAACTAGCGTAGTTCCTCGCCTGCAGGTCAGCAAATGATAAAATCTTATCGTCAACGTCGCTTGGTCCTAATCAAGATGGTCCAGATAATTTGGATGGAAATTGCGCCAGTGTTAAAGGCAGTAACTCATCACCCCAACTTATATTTTTGGCTGGTGGATAGCAAAATTCTCAACTGGCTCTGCTCTTTGATTGACAGCAAATTTCGAAAGATACAAAGTCGCAGATAGGGACCGACTGTTTTGATTACACAAGCATGTGGAGGCGTTTAGACTGGACGTGGGAGGGACTATACAGTGGTTGGGAGAATTGAAACTGTCCGGGATGATGATGAGTCTTTGTCTTTAAAGAAAAATGTCGTTGTCAGTCACTCACGTGACAAGTTAACCTGGTTTGAGATTAAAAGTGACTTACTGTCAAGACAACATAGATTTAGACGCCATCCTCGGTGTTTTGCAGAACTCGTGCACAGGGTAAGGGCAGCAGCTCCTTGTGACAGGCGGAAATGTGACTGGTATCTTGCGAGATATCATTCCTATTAGAATATAAAATATGAAAAGCATAATCCACAGTTGGCAGTATATATCATGCAATTGTAGCCTTTTATGTGATGTTACATAAATTGCCGCTGCATAAAATACAACCAGGCACGATTACATAATGATCATATTATTAGAGATAATTACTGATGCTGTTGAACAACAACCACTTTGATCTGTTGACCTGCATGTTAACCTTTATCTATAAAGCAAGTAACGTAGTAAGTGTTGTAGCAAGAGAGTATCTACTGGTCAGGAGAACATTTACATTCAAGTTTACCGTATACGTACATTACTGATTGGCCCTCCCAGCCTACGGGACTATTCAAATTTTCGCTTCCACTGAAATTTCTTCATGGTGTCCCTTTCAGTATGGACAAAATGACTACATATATCACTGTATAGCATAAAGGTTTCTTAAAACTTTGCCACAAGGCCTGCAGCCTACCTGAAGTAAAAATACATAAACTGAACCAGTCTTGATCATTTATTGATTGACATGTCACGGAAAGAAGATGTAATCGCGTCATTTGATTATTTTTGTTTGGTGTGATTGTCACATCTCATTACCTTTTGTGTCGTAAATGAGTAAATTTTTCATGAAATATTTATTGGGATCGGTGACGTGACGGTTCTAACAAGCATCGATCAATGTTCTTCACTCCCCCTCCTCCTTCCCCCCACGCCCATAAACTGATTCCGTTAAATGACGTCAATATTTTCGACAACGTGCACTTTGACGAGTGGTTATCAAATTAATAAAACCTCTCTCGATAATGACGTGAAAGCCGTTAAAACACCAACCCTTTGCATATTTTGTCCCCGCTGACTTAACTTTGAGAGTGGAAAGGTTGTTATATTCAGTTACAACGCTACTATCAGTTAGAGAACGTTATCTGTACGGATGTATAGATATAGTCGTCCACCATTATGTGTACTCACGTACGTTTTACCCGCACTCGTGCATGTAGTGTTTCATGTTATCATATATAACCTGTTATATGCCACTTCTGTTAGAAAGGTCTAAATTGTATATATGGGCTATTACGCAATGTGATTGCAACCTTCTACGCTAACTTGATGATACGAGAGTGGCACGACAACCTTTTTTATTTTGCCCAGCAGAAAAGAAGAAAAATCAAAATTGCGAGTAATAGGATTAACGAAATAAAGAAAAGAGAGAAACATGGCCCAGAAACAATACAAATCGATATCTAGTTATTTCACTATGGGAAATAAAAACGCTGACGTACTAAAAAACTGGGCAAGAGAGTTTTTTACAGGACGAACGAAGAAAGTGATCACTGAGCCAGTGACAAATTTATTTACAAGGGCGATAGAAAATCGACTTGATCTGCTTAGGCTACAAAAGCAAGATGGAATTTATTCAAAGATATAGCTTAGAGGAACAGAGAAAAAAAAATAATCCAAAGAAGGAAGAAGCAGGATATCTCTAGAAATGTCAACTCGTGAATTAAGTGGGTCGGACACCTATACAGTATTGTTATTGAAAGACTGCAGGGGTTCATCAGACGTAGATGTGCATGTATGTAAACCCACAATAGTTAAAGCAGATGAACCTGGTACTAGTTCTGTAATATTACTTCCATTTGTAAAAATAACAAAACCAATATATAGAAAAAAAGACATGTAATCTACGAATATCTATAGTAAAATTGCACATACAGACAGCTTACTATAAGTGTTGTTCCTGGATATATATATATATATATATATATATATATATATATATATATATATATATATATATATATATATGTATATATATATATATTGCAATTGCTTATAATTCGTATAATAACTATAGTTTTACCCTTTTTGACTGTCATGTATTTGGTTAGAGCTATTTTGGGCGTCAATGCAATTTGTTTCGTGCCAGCTTTTTCTGTTATGTATTTTACATTGTTACCATGTTCTCCTTGTTTATGACGTACCAGATCCAAAACGTAAACCAAGCATAGTGTCATGTTTATATTATGTAGAAAACATTCATAAATTCCATTTAAACCATGGATAAAGTGTCTGTTTCTTTTATACTTCTCTTTTAATGGATTGCAAAAAGTAAATCCTGACAGATGAGGTTATTAAATTTCAGAATTAATAAGTTACGTAAGACCAAACAAGGGAGATTTGAAATCGTGTGCTAGATTAGTAGTACTTAGCAACAGTTCGGTTGAAAGTCACTGGGATTTAGTCCTGTCCTGTCCCGTGCAATTGTTCATGAGTATCTATGGAAACTTGGTGATTTCAAACATGTAAACATATCTACGCAGACTGAACCAAACAGTTTTCATTCTTTTCGTTCAACAACAATTGTTGGGCACATGTACATGTTACTTTAAATGAACACATATTAAGGGGTTAGTCAGATTGGTCAGTTGCAAACTCAGAAGGTAACATTTGTTGTACGTATCCTTAGACTCAGATTCATAAACTAGGACCCACCCATGCCTATGGCTACATCACCCCGATTTTGAGTTTAAGTAACTGTATTAAAACCTTCAAAAATAAAATGGTAAACGAAACAAAATGTACCGTTAAGTATTACAAATAGGCAGATGGGGAAATTCTACAAGCACTACGTAAAGCAGACGTCAACAATGTAAGAGAATACAAATTATTACAAGAAGTGATGGGATTTGACAGTAGCTACGATACGTTTACTTATGGTTTGTTGAAACCAGTAAAATAACAAGTTGTAGAAAAACCGTGTATACGGGTTAGAAAATTAAAGATGACAGGAAAACGATCGTAAAAGTAAGACTACAGAAATAATTAAAAAAAGTATCACTAATACATACGAAAGAAAAATCCTCCCCCCCCCCCACTCAACAAATCAGGAGAAATGGGAGGAGAAATTATTTCAACCAAATCAAAGTTTGTAATTTCAAAAGATTTGACGAAAAGTTATACCCATTTACACTAAATTATGAATATGTGGTGAATAGAAAGGACGAAATATGATTTCTGAAGGATTCTACACAATGTTCAATGATATACATGATCTATCGCATTACTTATACCCATTATTAAAATTCGAATAAAGGAAGTCTCGAGGGGATAAAGATTCATCACCCCTCCCCCACGGGTCCTGCACTCACTTACTCGCATACCCTTCTTCACTTTCATGCGCTTCTCCGTCGGACTGAATACGTCTTAATTTCATGTTTCAATTTGCTCCGTGTTCAGTCAAGCAAAATGAGTCTCCGATAAATTCTCTTTTGAACCCCCAAGTGAAATTGTACCTGAAATTGTTCATGAAACCTTATACCAGCATAAAAAAAAATATGAAAAGCGAAATGCGCAGGCGCATGAGCCCGGACGAATCTAAAATTGAGAGAATTATTATTATTTTTTTTTTGGTTTAAATATTTCAGTCGTTCCAGTTGTAAAATGTTCGGTTTTTATATCAATTAATACATTTCTAAAGTGCCATGACATCTCATAAACCTAGATGGTTTAAGATGTTTTTGTCACTTTGGCGCCGCTGCTGTCGCTTGTTATATGTCTTATCGAATTTACTTTTAACCGTATCATTTAAAGATATATTTTTTTTTTCAATTTTTGGTGGATTTTGTATTTTTAATCTGAAAAATAGTGAACTTCTTGTGTCAGTAGTGGGTATGTGTGAGAATTGTTGTTTATTGTTTAAGGCGCAAGCGGAGGAGAGTGTCGACTTTGCTATACACTTAATGAAATTGCATCTCCCAGTATCGTCAACAAAGTTTCGAAATCAGAATATAATGGACCATTTTCCGATTGCTCATATCAATGAGAAACTTTTTTAAAGATAAACACTAACAAAATACAAAAAACAAAGTCCTAGCAGCTATGGCTCTATTATAGAGCTACTGCGGCGTATGAAAATATATTATACACATATGTTTTCGAATAAAACCAATCACATTATGGAAGAAGGGAGAAATGTTTTGATCAGCTGTTGATCACATATGGAACTTTTTGTAACTTATCTGAAAGTGGATTGCATGTACCCATATTTCATTGCAAAAGCGTAAATAGTTCAAAGGATTGAAACGCGTCTGTTTCACAAAGGCGTTTAAGCCAGAGTATATTTCGGCAATTTGCATTTAAATAGAAAGTCGTCGTAACCGGAACTAGTGAACGATATTGCAAGCCACTACAAAATGTATTTCCTTCAAAAACCTCCAGCTTTTACCACTTATTCGTCTTCCATCTTTATTTTTTTTTCATTTATTATTTCGCTCAATTACTTTGTATACAACCGTCTGACCTATCTCGCTTAAAGGAGGATAGAATGCTTCGAAAATAAAAATATAAGTAAATAAAAACACAAATACAAAAAAAAAATTAAAAATATAAATTTTTTCCCGGTTCTTTTAAGATCTAATATACGACGTGGGCAATTGCGTAAGTAATTCAAATGTATGGCACCGTAATCCACAGTGACGAAAGAACGGGGAAGGGGATACAAACATAATATGCCTTGCCTATTTGATGCTACAGATCGTCAGGAAACATCGAATGTGAATATAAACTTTCTGGTGGAAAGTCTTAACACCAGCTGGAGCCGTGTTTTGAGGTATGCAGACATTTCAAACAGGAAGCATGTGACAAAACTGTCTGAAAATGCACAGAAAATATGTTTGACTGTTTGTAAGGCCATCAATTCTCCTTTAAGAGAAACTATGATTACACGTGTGCCATTGTTTTATATTTACATTCTAGTGCAGTGTTTCCGATGCGTTTTATTTACTCTATTAAATAGACTTTATAGGTCCCATATTCATAGCTTTTACGGAATTTTTCCATGCAACAAGTGAATATAAATTCTCATCATTTACATAAAATTTTGAAAATAGTGTCAGTGGAGGCTCCTATTGACGGTTTTCATGCACATACTAGGCTTTCCCTGAGGGTTTAAGCCAAAGCTTTTGACAGCTTTATATCGTCCTATGTGACTTCAAAATCACCCGTTAACTTGTTGTTTTTAACACACTGACACAAGGGCCACATGAATTACGAGTGTATGTACTCATCCAACTGGCCTGTATGAAGAATATGTTATGCAGTTTGTTATCCCAAATCGGTTTCCTCTTTGTCATGTATTACTATGTAAAGTCAATTTTTGCTGATTGAGAGTGCGTCTCGTCATAATGCAAACCCCAGTCATGATATCTGATGCTGCCCCGCAAATCGGAAATGTTCCTTGCAAAACATTCTTTCGCGAGTGATGTTAAAACTATACATGATACATATTTCCGGTCGATCAATCGGTGTTGATGTTGTTATGTCATGAATAAAATCCTGTTTTGATTTTCACAATTGAGAAATAAATCTCTCTGCAAAGTACATGAAACGATCAGTGGCGGCGTAGTTACATCATCCCTTGGGGCTTCAGGCCCACGTGGCTCCCTCTATCACTAACATGATAGCTGGAATACCCGAAAGACTATCTACAAGTGGGGCGCCATCATCAGGTGGCGCTGAGTTTGGCAGATGCTTCTTCTTTTAAAGAAGGGGGGGGGGGGGAGTATCCCCTTAACGGCAGAATATCTCCTTGCCGGACTCCACAGGGGCCCTTTTACTTCTGCGACTCTACAAAAGTCTGCTGGGGGACGCTTGGTCACAAACACTTTCACATGGTGTGTAACATTACAATTGTGTTGTAATGATTGTTATGTTTTTCAATTAAATATTGTATGCGAATTAACTCATTCATTTGTTTATAGAACTAAGCCACATCATCCACGGGGGATGGGAATCACATCAACCGTAAACATGGGCGGCATAGGAGGGCCTCACCCTTTCAGGTACCCTCCATCTTAATATAAAAATATCATGTCTACTGCAACTACAACAGAATTTTTAAAAAAATTCTCATTTTAAGGTCAATTCCGGTTATGTGTTTAGTTTTACATCAATTTTTTGTTCAGTTTCCTAATATTCTCATCAAAAATATGATTGTTTAATCTGATATGGAACAGAATCGACGGAGAGGATGTCACCTGGTATTCAGATCTTTCTCAAAATCTCAACCTTTAGCTCGGCTTCATCGGTTTTGTGTTTTTCGAATATCTTCCTCTCGATGTGCCTTAAAGTCAAATCTAAGTCCAGATTCAAATAAAATGTACACGGTATACAGCTTAGTTTATTGACGGATTCATTGTTTTTTAACAGACCTCCCTCGATTGACAAGATTACGTTGAACGGGTTGCTTAATTAAACTGAAAATCATCCATTTGAGTGTATCCTCTCTTCACGCTACTGCCCCCTCCCCCCCCCCCTTTCTGCTCTTCACTCACTCTGCCATTCTGCCATCGAGTCGTCTAAGCTCGCTTGTATTTTGCTTCAGGAGGAAGGACATTGATAATTGGTTGATTGGTAGTTCAAACGGAAGCTTTGGTATCTCTTTTTGTTAAGTGCGCTTTACCTTGTTACTTGTATCTCACAAAAGGAACAGTGACACTTTCCGCTTGAAAAGTTTGCATGCGAAACAAAGAAACAAAGTAATTCAAAAGCTTAATTGTCTTTTCAAGTTGATCACTTGAAAAATACATTTACAGGATTTTCTTCACGAATTGGTCCAGGATGATTGTGTGTTTCTGAGGTATAGGTGCAGAAAGTGAAGAATGGAGGGAATGGAAGAATAGGGGGGGGGGGAGGCGGGGTGAGTGTTTTATGTAAGTAAAACACAGTGAGGGACTAACGCACCAGTCGTTGATTTATTTCGCCGTGACAACCACAAACATCGAACGTTTAAATGCACACTTTCCTGACCTGAGGTCCCCGCACCTATGCGATAATGTTTAACTTAATAAACGTCATGCTTTTAGCTCGAATTTGATCAGAATGTCTATATATACGGGCAGACGGTGAATTCTTTGCGTTAAGAAGCAGTCGTGGAAAAGTTATGCGTTAAAAGCGTAAAATACAAGACGGCTCATCAATTTAAGCGCTGTTAGAAGAGTAAGGGGAAATTTCCACTTTAGAGCAATCGAAAGTGACGGGTCGTAGTAAACAGACGTTACAGCCGAAAATGTAAGTTGTAAACTAAAGGTAAATTGAAGGTTAAAGTTCAAGTTGGATGAAATTACAAGCACTTTAAAAGGAAAACAAGAGTTTGAAAACACGCTGGTGAGGTTTCCCGGCTATAAATAATTTTAACATCCTTCCCTCAAGACTTTCAAATCGATCTGAGGTGAGTTCAAAAGCAAGTACTAATTCTTAGAGAAAGAGTTTTACCGTTATGATTTAGTCTTAGGTGTACATACAACAATCCTGGAATTCAAGGGATCACAATATTTTGTGCAGAAGTTAATTTACTCTCTTGTTTAGATACATCATTTTTCAGAGGAATACTTGAAAATATTAGAAAGGCAGCTGAAGATCAAAAGTGATGTATGCGATAAACAGATAAACACACAACATACACACGCAGACATTTATATATATATATATATATATATATATATATATATATATATATATATATATATATATATATATATATATATATATATATATATATATATATATATATATACCCCTGACAGTTCCCCTACCCCTTGCGTTAGTCCTGACCCATTCCCTGAAGGAATCATCATTTAGAGGGGTTGTAGGAGGGGAATTTTCCTGGGAGGTAATTGGGGGAGGGGGAATTGTCCGACAGGGGGGGGGCAGTTTTTCTATCACAAGACAAATGACGCTCAAAGATTCCCAGCTATTGAAAGTCAAAGACATATAAAGTTTTCAGCATTGCTAAAGGTGGAATGTAACAAACACTATCAACATAAATGTCTGTATAAATTTCTGCTTTCTTTTTGAAAGAACTTCACACGGCAAATGCGACTTTAACTTGGAAACACACATCTGGTGTTACAAGAAACTCCAAAAAGGGTAAAAGAAAAAAAAAAAATTGTGACGTACGTAGTGCTGTCATTTACATTGCATAGGATTCACCATCTTGTGACGTCATTGACCAAGGGGGACTTATTTCTTTGCATTTATTCTCATTCTTGTGTTTTTTCTCTTTATTTATATATTTTAAATTAACATTCGCACCTTGCACGGACCTTGCCGGGAACAGACGGCAGGAACAGTTTTATACTTATCCGACCATCTTTAAATTCACATCTTATGCACCAACGAGACTCTAATCGTCAAATAGAGATCGTATAATCATTCAACGAATTCTGCCCTAGTCATTCACCATGCGTCCAGGTCACAATTTAAAAGAAAAAAAAACGTGCTCCTCAGTGTTTTGGTCTTTTAATTTTCTCATCTGTCTCTTCGTTTTTCTGTTTTGTCTATGATGGAAAGAGGAAATAGCCGGCCCTAATTGTATCAAAAAAAAAAAGAAATCATTTTACGCAAAGGTTTGTTATGACAATCACACAAACGGTAAACGACTGTTATGTTTAACGCTGAAGTTCTAGCGACTTAGCTTGGCGTATAGCTTTTGGCGCATGCGATTTTCGACACTGTTAGCAAACGATTGTCTGGGCGCGTGAGATATCGCATATACAGCCCATTTCTATCTGCTGTAAACAGTGTTGGCGCACGTATACTACACGTTTGTCACTACGTGTATGATGTACTAATGTACTCCACACTTTCTTTAGACATCTTTTCTACACGATTGAGCAGATCCGTATGCTAAAACTAGACATAACTCTCAAAATGTGCCAAATACGGTGTAAGTGGTTGTTTGTATTAACAGTGCAAGGTATACAACAAAGTCTTTTTTACAGTATTACTCAAGTGTGCATGCTCAGACTTCGTGCGCTGCGCGTCCCACCGGAAGGCCCATTCCATTATTGGCAGTTCCGCTGACAGATTTTTCGTTAAACTGTCCATGCTCGTTACGAGGATTGTGAGATCCTTTGAAGTGGTATTATAAATATAAATTTGGAAAATAGACGACCAGTTGACTCCTCAGAAAGTACAAACAATAAAGAAAAATGTGACATCTTAAATGTTGCCAATTTGACGGTAAAGGTCAAATTTAACATGAAGTGACAGAAGTAATAATCGAATATGGGGAAATTTTAACTTCGCAAATTTTGAAGGGCTGCACTAGTGACAAAAACACAAGATGATGTGGTTTTTATACGTTTTTCAGATATTTTCGTTGTATTTCTACTATTTTCAAAGTAGGCTGCTAAAAGAATGGCATTTTGAGCGACGTTATGTGTGTACTTATCATCTTTGATTACGTCTTCATCAGAACCTTTCCCTTTCTCCCTTCCTTTCTCCTTTTTGTTTCCATCTTTATAATCAGACACAAATTAACCTTCTTCTCTGGAAGCTTCTTCGTTAACATGCCTGTCAATAAATTTCAAACCCACTTTTTAGCACTGAATGTATATCTGTCTTCATCACATTCCTCTCAGCGGATGGGGCATGAGCGCTTTTTACTTAAACACAATAATTAACTGACTTACCACCCATCTGTGTAGGGGAGATTATAACAGCTAAAAGAGGAGGACTACACCGTAAATCTCAACTCCACGGAGACGATGAAATTATACACGTCCAGCCACTGGGATAATCATGATTTAAACATACTGTACTTTCCCAACTATGGGGATTTTTTGACACAATCTAAATCCTGAAGGACAGATGAATGTTCATTTAGTAGTAGAAGTAAAATAGTAATAATAGTATCGGAATAAGTAACAGAAATGTTAGCTGAAGGGGTGATAGCGCGAAAGTAGTGGTAGCAGTAGTGGTGGTAGTACTAGTTGCCAAATTAAGAGTAGAAATGCGGGCTTGTAGTTTAGCAATTATAGTAATATACTTTACTATATAGTCTATATAAGTATCAGTAATCACAATTAGTAGCACTAACAGCATACCAGTGTAGTGAGTACTCGAGCAGCTTATTGTTAGTGGCAGTAGTGTAGTAGTGTAGTGCTGTAATAGTAGTAGCGGTAAAAGAATGAACGCATTTGTTGGCCTGTAATTAGTGATATTAATAGTAGTGGCAGTAGGAGTGGACTAGAATATTAATGACATATGTATTAGAGTTATTAACAATGATAGTTAAAATATTGGTATCCTCGTAGTAGAAATGTGGCACATCAGTGTTAGAAGTGGGAGTGACGGTATTTATAGTGATAGTAGTATGGTGTTATCATGATATTATTATGCATCTTTCACTCCTTTTTCATGACTTCATTTCGAACCTTTACCGATTAAAGTGATTCGGGAGGGTAATTGTAAGTCATCACAATGAAGGCACAACCCTATAGAGCCTTGGAGTGGTAAATATCTAAGAGGCCACTCTGAAAATACAGAGGGGGGGGGGGGGGGTAAAAGTCTAAAAGAGCACTTCTACTTCGAATCTAGATTTTTTTTTGGGGGGGAATACCCCCTCTCTACCCCTGACGGAGCCTTCCCTGTGTGATCAGTACAGTTTTCTTGTGGGTGTCTTCTTTCTTAACCCTGATTGGGGGACATAGAGACGGTGATGTGTCTTTTGTAAAGGCTAGAATTTCTTGGGACAGAAAATGTAGGTGACAAAACTGACAAAGTAAGCTGAGTTTTATCAATTATGTAAAATTCTAATTTATCCTTGTATACATTTGCTTACAGATTGTAGTCTATGTCGCGCACTGATAACAAAGCTTAAAAAGTGCGGCCTTTCTTTTTGTTTTCTAATATTACTTTCATTTAACCGCGGTTTTGTAATTTTACTTAAATACAGATGAATAATCTCAGAAGACTCGAGTGACTTAATTTCCGCACTCTAGCAAATTATTATAGCATAAAGATATGAAATAATATCAATGATCGTAGTTGTCAACATAAACATGAAGGGAACATTACTGTGCAGTGTGCACCGTGACCGGTATAAGATGGCACTTGTAATTGTTTCGGCTCAGATTCGCATGCAGTAACTCGATTGTTACCCAGCATGTCATAAAATATGAACTGAAAATGTGATCATTGATGGTCCAAGATTCACGAAGAGCAGTGGCTCTTAAAACCCTCGATCTAATTTTGGTATCTCATGAGGGTATTCATTGATGACTCATCCTATCAAATAGTTTTCTTATGATAATGTTACTTTTGTAAGTCAACGCCTGAGTCCGACGATCTGAAATGGTACTGAATTGTAATACTATAACGGTATATCCATTTTAGTATGCTTGCAAATTACAAATCAATCACGAAACTGGTACAAGTGCCACAGATTTTCGTCGAGACTTCAAGTGCAACTTTTTATCCCTTTTAGCAGGAGATGGTGGCTGATTACAAAAGGGGGTGGGATGGTACGTAAACGGTTAACAACAGCTGCCACAGAAACATGTAGGCCTATTAAGTAATGAACAAAAGAAAGCTGATGCATGAATGTGTGTCAGTTTACATGTCAACAACTCTTTGACACTTAATGACTAAATTTATTTGCAAGGCTTTTTTATTCAGCTGATTTCACAATTGAGTATTTATCTTCAGTTGAAGCGCAAAGGTATGCATACTTTATTCTCTGCAAGATAAGCACACCCCACACGAAACTTCATTAGTTTTACATGATCAAAACAAGTTCACTTCAAAACTTGTTCGTCAACTTTAAAATTATATACTCATGGTCCTAAGGAGATTCCGTCACTATAAAATCATAACATAAAACTAAACCATAACTATTCTGTCATTTTTTTTTTGTCTGTGTGATATGTTCACTTTAATGATCAGCAAGCACTTAGAATGGTTCCTACTGTCTCGGGAGGGTGTATTTAGAGGGGCTGTCTTCTTGTGATTTTCTTTTTAGTCTATTTATTTATTTTATCAATCTTTCCTGCTATTGCTGTCTCTCTCCCTTCTCTGTTTTTTTCTCTAATCTCGCTTTAGATTTACTGAATCAGTTCCAGCAGTTCACAAGACAACAGGCCGAGAAAACTTTTACAACGAGTTTACTTTTTAACATATGGAATAAAGCAACTCCAGAGAACAGCTGTCCAGGTGCGCGTTCCAAAGAATAAATAAGGAGGTCATGTGACCACTTTGACGCTTTCCGAATGGAAATTTTTTGAATTCGTAAAAGGAGTAATGAAATCGCTTTAAAGTTCGGGGTAATTTCGGAAACAGAAAGAAAATTAGAAGAGAAGATACAAAATAATAAGAAAATAAAACAGAAAGTTCAACATAATAACGATAACTTGTGCTGCTTTTATTTTTAGAATGTGCAATTCCTCTGTTTCATGATAAAATATAGACAATTACCAATCACGGAATCCGACCATGAATAAAACATACAGTAATGAAAGAATACCGAAAAGAAGGGAATACAAGACTGGCTAGTGGATCAACTAAAGGTTGGATAGTTTCAAGAATAAAGATAAATACTTAGTTCGAGGTAATTACCTCTGTTTGATTTAATAGCTGTCTATAAGTTCTGGACCCGTACGATCAAGAGTGCATTAAGGTATATCTATTGGCATAATTATTGGCGGAATAACTTTCTTTGAATTTACTCGTAGTGTTCTGTGAAAATCAAGCAAAACCTGGGAGATTAAACACAGAGGAGCTAAAAATTGCTTCCCGTCTTCGTTAATAAGGAAAATATTACGATAAAATGTAACCAACAAATCTTTAATCAGTAATCAACAATGTGTTTACTATTCGTATTGTCTTTCTCTTTAATTATAATTTTCGAATTTTAAAAATCATATTACAAGGAAAGTCGAAACTATCTCTCCACAATCTCTCCACAATCTCTCGCTGATCACGCACACACACACGCACACACACACATAATGACGGTCGGTGACGATGATGATGTGGATGGCTATGGCGGTTACTATGACGACTGTGATGACGATAATGGTGGCGATGATGATAACTGTAACGATGATGATGATGACGATGACGATAATGATGATAGAGATGATGATGATGATAATAATGATGATGAAGATGATGATGATGGTAATATTTGACATGTGAAAAAGCGCCCTTTAATCGCACTGCCATTCCGTTTTTCGTTGCCCCAGGCACATATCAAGGCAGCCGGCATCATTGGAAAGAAATTCAATACCTCTCTCCACTGGCTGACTTTCCTCGTTTTTACAAGATAACATATACAAAAGTGAAATTTGCAGTAAAATATGTCCAGATACGGAATCTAACGGCGATTTAACAGTGAATTGCACTTTGAAACGAAGAAAAGAAATGCAGGCCATTCTTTCCCATCTACGTTAGTAGTAATCAAAAGAAATATTTCTTGCACATCTTGAACGAAGTTAGCGTAGGCTTCCCATGAATTTACACAGTGACAACAACATACTCTCTAAGAAAAAAGGCTTTTAACGAGCAAAAGGTTCTCCTTGCTGCACAAAAAGGGTCTTAACAGGTCCTTCATTTCTTTTTTTTTCAAAAAGACGTTACGAAATGCACGATATTTCTTTTGAGTGAAAATAGTTGTTGCTCATCGCAATGAAAACTGCAATCACGAACTTCAAAACGACGTTTAATAATTTCTTAAAAACCGAACCCAATGTTGGCCTGACACGACTTCAAATTCCTCTTTTTAACTTATTTTCACTTCTTCATGAGAAATACCATCATTTGCCCCCAACTGTCCCAGGTGGATAGACCTTCCTTCCGGAGGATACACACCTGGATCTCTCAGAGGACTCCCCAGCCACCTTAAGGACTTCAAGAGTAACCATGGAAACTAGAGCTTCATCAGAAAATTGAAGTCAATTTTTTTTTACGTGAACGGGACAAATTTACGAGTAAGTGTTTCGGTACCTCACTACCTTGAGTTAATTGTGCATTGCGTTAGGAAAACTGTTCGCACATCGATGTGACCGCACGAAGGTTCTAGGAAAGCAAATTTAATCGATGTTTTAGCAAGATGGAAGAAAAAAAAGCTAGGTGATCATTTCGGGTGAGTATTCAAATAAAGACGAAAGGGCGATGTGAGAGTAAATCTGGGGAAATACGAAGACAGGCCTTTGATCTGGGCAAAGGGTGTGATGTAATTGTAATGTCAACTAAATGACAACTCAGCTCCTTTGAATATTGAATTGGAAGTATAAAAAAAAAGCAATTCTTGTCTCCTGAGAGTGACAATGTGACACGGAGGGAGACGGAGGGGAGGGGGGGGGGGGAGAAGAGGAGAGTATATCATTAGAGTCACAACGTATAATTTTCAGTTTGGTTTAAGTCACGTCAGCTGGTGGTCATTTGACTTTATTTGTATGATGTGAGTGGCATTTGGGATTTGGGTAATACTTAATACCTAACACGCAGTGTTCTCCTAATGGTAGGACTGCCCGCCTCTGGGAAAATTATCATCCCTCTGAAATAGCCAAATAGTCCACTAAAAAAAAAACCCTCCCCATCCAAGGGTAAAAGCTCCGCTGGACCCCAAAAAGTTGAAAGATAGGCTACGTTCGATTGAAAAGTGCCAAGAAATATTCTCTAAGTAGCTCCATTTTGGCATCATTTGGCATTTCAGTTCATCCAAAATTTCTGGAGGTGAAGGTGAACAACCTCCTTTCAAACCAGTCCCGGGCGATCGTTTCCAGTCCGTAGCTATCCGCGTGTGGTAGTCCCCACCCCTTAAGCTCTCAAAAATCTCCCGTGAATACTGACAGGATCGAAAGTCCTCAACGACACCAGCATCATCACTCATTACCAACAACATCACTAGTAGCAGCAACATTGTTATAGCATTATCAGTGCCAGTGACATCACCGGTGTAGCAGTAACATTGCTAGGATCAGCAACACCAGCAGTGCTGACAACAGTTGCATCTTCACCAGCGCCAGTAACAACACCAGCACCAACAACGTTACAAATATATGGCTCTGCACACTAGCCTAAGATAATTCATTGGAATTATCTTAGACACTAGCTAGCAACAGCGCCATCAGCCACAACAACAGCAACGTTGCTGGCACCAGCAACATCATTCACCAGCACCATTAACAACATTAGTATACTATCGACATTTATTAAAAACAACGTGACTAAGACTAGCCAGTTATTGCACCACAGCACGAGCAACATCACTGCCACTGGCACCAAGAACATCTCCCAACAACACCTATGCCATCAACGTTACTAACAGAAGGCAACGTCATGAGTATAGTAAAAGACAAGAAAGTCATCAGAACAAACAAGTCATCACTTTACCATTTGTCTTAATAATGCAATTTGTATTGCAATGTTGAGAGGTATTTGTGAGGGTTTAAGTTCGTCAACATTTTGCAAGTGTACTTGTAAACCTGCCATAAGTCCACTGATGGACAAGTGTTGTTGATCCAAGTGGTACCGTGTAAGGGAAACGAAAAACACCGCATCGCCGTAGTTATAACAACCATATTCGGACGGAAATACGCATGGCACGATGAAAATCTCAAGCATTTCAAAAGTACTCAAGTTCTACTACGTGGGGATATACTGCATGCCTATCGATTTTTGCCAGGTTTCGTCAATTTCTTTTAATCTAGATCATTTGACAACGACTTGAAACAAAGGACAACTCAAGGAAATCCATTAAGGTAAATATATTCTGTGGAGACGTAGACATCATGAAATGTTGAACTTTCCCGACGGCTGGCCGTGGCTATTTTTACATATAGGTTGTAAAGAAAAGAGGAAAATTCATTCCCTCAAAAGAAGGTACACATCACGGTTTGCCATAAAAAGAAATATGACAGAGGCATATTACAGAGTGGATAGATTTCACAAACCAATGTGCATATATTCGTCAGTTAGAATTAAAAGTTCTGACAAAACAAGTAAGGTGGTAGCAAAGACAACCTGTGATGATATTTTCAAAGTTTTTGGTTAGATATACCACAATCCTAACACTATGTCGACAGCGCACTATCTGTGACCATCAAGCTTCGTTCGCTTGATCAGTATACGACCATCCTATACTTGTTGAACTTGTTTACTTAGGTTGTTAGTGATGGGTTCAAGACAAAGTAACGTTTCTATATGCCGACGAAATAAAAATGACCGGACTGCTAACGACGTAACTAATTAGAACGCTTTCTTTTTTTTGCAGAAAAGGAACTTGAACATTTCATGACAATACCGACAGATATTAGTGACACACAAAGCAATTACATACAAATTGATACTTTTTTTTCCCGGCCAAACTATCAACAACATGCAACAAAAAAAGTTGTTTCCGTGGTGACGATTGAAGCACAACTACGGCTGGCCGAGGAAGGAGGGTTGACCAAGTTACAGGACCTTAAAAATGAGATTATTATCCGACACTACGTCATTGACAGATTTAGAGATGTTCAAGTGATGGAATCGTGACGTCATTATCCAACGATACCTCATAACCGGCAGTGACCTAGAGGTGGGTCTACAACTTGAATTTGTCATGTGAAGTTGAACTCTGATAGGAATACATAGTTCAAATTCAGTGAACCGATTTGGCTACTACAGAAAAAATAAAAAATATAATTGGCAATGTAACGTGTTTTGATCGTCGATTATTAATCCTCAGGATAAATTATCCTCAGGATCAATAATCCTCCGTTTTTGATCCAGAAGTCTGCATCAGTTTCGTCTGGACTCAGTCTAGCTGTATCAAATATCGTAGAAGTTAAAAAAAAACAACTCTGGGTTTGATCTATCATAACGTTTTCAAAAATTATTATTTTCATGGATCTATACAATCATCTGTATATTCAATTCAAAATATAGTTATGCACACGTTTAAACAGTTAAGTTACTTTTTAAGTGAATTCGCTGACTGATTGTTTACGTATTTATTTGTTTTGTTTCTCCTTTTGATCATCAGTACATATTTGTATCTAGAATCACTGCTTTTGTTCATGATTTTCTCCTCATTTTTTCTTACTTATCCTATTGCTGCAAGGAACAATTGATTCATTTTGTTCATTTCTATTGTCATTATATTCACTGATCTATTCATTGAGTCGTTCATCTAGTCATCAGGTGCATCGAGTTACAGATACTTTCTTTCAGGTAAGTTTACTCAGAAATTCAGCTCATGTATGTATTCATTGTCACGTTTCACCTTGACCGTTAATTCATTCGCTGATTATTACTGGCTATGAGTTTACTCGTAGTCAGTGTATTGTTGTAGGTAGCTTTCAAATCCGTGTTGAAAGTGACGTCATCGATAGCTTTGTCGCGCAAAATAGAACCACACCCCCCCCCTCCCCTGTGTAAATTTCAGTGCCAGTTTTAAGGCCATTCGCTAAAAATTGTTCGCTAAAAATTATGAAGACGAAAATGAGATTTGATTAAGACATTTTTAAGTAATACGAGCGAGATATTGTCGATTTAGTTTTACTTCCCTTTGTAAGTTATTGTTTACAACTATGAAACCTTCGACAAGCTTACGAATGCGGCAATACCATTGACATAGTGAGATAACAGAGCGACGGACAAACTTTCACGGACAACTATGTTGCACACAGAAATCGTTCAAAACCTCACCATCACCCTGTCGCTCAGGGTTCCAAATACAACTCAGAGACACCGAAAAATCATATATCATGCACAAATCTGTCCATTTGCAGGGCTTTTCTGTCCAAAAATCGCACTTTTGGGGTATGACTATAGGCTACGTTGTCGCTGCAGTAAAAACACTAAGTAAAATGCCATATATAGAGCGCGCATATCTTCAGGCGCACCCAACTCGCTGACTTCTAACCTACGCAACCATTAAAGTAACCTACGCAACCATTAGAATAATGGATGATTAATATGTACTTCCCAACAAACAAATGTGACAGGAAAGCAATACCGGTGTATCCTAACAATTCAAATGTTATAGTCTTCTTAGCAGTACTTACGGGTACATAGCTCTTACTTTGGCGGGAATGTGAAAGGTTCTAGAAGCATTTAGTTTAAGGCGATTTACATTTTTGCACATCTGCATAGGCACCTACACTACTAGTTTACCTTTGGTGTCGCACCGCCAAGAAGGCTGCCGCATATTTCTTTTTTCTTACGATTTTGCAACGCTGAAGGGATCACATTACTCCATTCAAACGAAAAAAAAAAGGTTTTTTTTTTTATCTTTCAAATCGCTACGGTGTTAAACTTTTAATCTAAAATCATCAAGCTCATTCCGAAAATGTGATGTTTTTCGGAACATCCGAGAACAATATGTGAAAAATAACATAATACATGTTCAAGATGAAGATGGGGGTATGTTAATAACATGGACTGTGTTTGGCGGAGCATCATGAACGGCGCATTCGAACAGCGGTTTAACATCGTAGTAGGTTTAAAAAAAATCATATCTCAGTCGTCCTTTCACCGATGTACATGATTTTTGTTTTGTTTGCTTTATTATTTTACGCCTTATTTCATCTTGCTATATTAGAATAGGTAATATATTTCTCCCTTTTTCGTGTGGACTAGAGCTACCTATCTTGGACATCTCAATCCGGCAAGGTTAATTGTACTCTCAGCTCTTTCATGTATATACAATTTTTTTCGAACTCTCCCAAAAGTCGATATCTCTTGCAGACAAGAGGGCTATGGTCTAGTAATGTAAGAATCCCCGACCCTATCTCACAGGACGCTACGTACAGAACAGCTGATTTTATGCTGATTTTTGGCTGATTTTTGCATGATTTTATGATTCCCAATTCATTCATTCTTAAATTAAACATTCATCCAACTATTGATTACATAATTGATATTCGCTTCATCCATCGAAATCTTCATTGATTTATTTGGTCATCAAGTTCATTCATACAGCGGCTTTCATTTCATTCAAATGCTCTAATTAAAACAAAATAATTTCTTATAACACATTTTTCTCATAAGACGTTTTCCAAGTTTAGCCTCATTCATTCATACTCGCCTGTGTAATCCATCTTAGTTCAAACCACTTGCAGACCCTGTCACACGGTTATTAAACTACCAATGTACTCTTTACATTTTCCATCTGTTAAAAAATGTCTCGTCTATTTAATTTTCATGATTGGGTTATCCATAATTTTGACAGCCGAATGCACCCGTTGTTAGACATTTGAAATGCCGGTCAAACACAAATTGGTAAATATTTAAGGAAGGCTCCTTACCATTTTTTTCTATTTTTTTTTCTCACGTCCATGTATAACAATTTGTCGCAATTGTTTCCCATGTCTTCTTGTTTTTGTTTTGTTGCTCCTTTCCGGTTGCTTTTACCAAAAGACTTTCTCCGTGGCAACCAACGTTTGACGATATACAGTTGTCGTCACCAACGTTTTAAGTTTACTTTCACGGTTTTAGGACTATTACCCATTCTTCGTAATTGAACGGCCTCTTTGTGACGTCACCGTCTTTTGATTAAAATATTGGTTGTTTTTATTTATTTCTATGAACCCACAAAATTAGAGAGATGTTTTTTTTATGTGTCTCTCTCTCGCTTTCCCTTTCTTGTTTTTAAATCTCGACCACAAAGAACTTGAATTGGATTTATCTCTGATTACAGAAGTCTACATCTCGGTTGGGTTGGAGGGGTTGAAACGACTTTGAAACGATAACCACCATAATGCACCGGTGATGACGTAAACCATTGAAAAAAATCACTAGCGAGTTCTCTGGAATTTCGAATTGTAAGCATTAGAAGGAAACAGACTGGTGATAACTAATCGAAACCCCATGATCGTTAAAGACAGTTTACCAGTTCTTTGGCAGAAAGTATATCGGTGGCCATCTCGATGTCGCAACCAGCCAAGAAATGATGGAAAATTTTCAAAACAAAACATGTTAAGGAAATTTCAAATCTTGATAGATCAGTTTTTGCCAATGAAATCCACGTGGAAGGTGTATTAATTAAATACCCGATGTGAAGTTAAATGAATAATTTGCAACACCGTGGAATGTTCATGTTACGTTTTGCCACATATGGTACAGATCAGTTGATTAGACTTACTTTGTGTCAATAACTTGCAAAAGAACTTAATATGTGATGACGTCAGTGTTACGTGACATATCCTCCTTAAATATGCACAAGCAGGAAGAAGAACGCTCTCCTGATGGGACCAAGGAACAGAATCACGCAGAGTACTTAGATATGCACTTACGTACGTAGGCAAAGTCCTACGCAGTATTGACGCGCACGTTGGACAAATGCCATCATTACAAACAAATTGATATAAGCAACAGTAACACCTTGCAGATTAAAGTAAAGACCCGAAACCTTTGTAAAAGTTCGTCGAACTCTACCAACGCTTTTAAGAGGACAAATTTCAGAATGCATTCCATCAAAATTCATTTTAAGTATTCCATTTGCCTAAAAGGTTCTGTGCTGTTGACATGCAATTACACAAAAAAGCTCACGCGATCAACAAAATACATAGCGTACAAACCGTTTATAGGAAATGTGTACCCGAAATGCTTGCAATAAATTCAGTAGAACATCCCCATTGTGCTGAGTAAATTGTCGAAACTTGTGTGTCCTAGCCATCACATTCGAGCAGTACAAAAGGAAGAAATTAATACGTAGTCTAAGTTCCTCCAGGTCGTAGGGCTTACCCTGTGCCCCTTGTTTGTCTTTGTAGTCAATCAAAGTTTACTTGGGGCAAAACATCAACATGCCCACGAAGTGTTTACGTTTCTTTATGTGCACAAAACTTGTCATTATGTGCTGTTAGAGGCTAAAAGAAAGTTATTATCATGGCCAGTATCATTTTATATGGGGCGCAGTACTTGATAGGACACTTTCTCTTCCGAAGAGCAGCCACGTAGGACCAGCCGACTTTTAAGGTAAGATACGTCAGGATAATAACTGGCGCTCACATTAATTTCTGCTGATTACCAAAAAAAGTGTTATAGGATTACAAATAACATAGTCTTTCTACTATCAAGAGTTACCAACAATTTTAATGATCTTTAGACTGCAGTACCACAGTAATCAAGTTAAGAATCTTCCTTAGCCAAAGGTCACTTTACAGAGGGCGCCACAGAGATGGCGCCAACAAATTTAACTCTGATATATTGCTCTGCAAATGCAGCACTCCTTGCCTCCAAGTTCATTCAGTGTGATGTCGCGTACTTGTTGAGAAATGGAAAGATTGTTCAAAAGAAGTGCATTACTTGGGCCCTAAGGATTCATTTGGAAATGTTGCAAAGCACGACTTCAAGAAATAAACCAAACATAAAAAAGGTCTGCATGTCCCTTTTCAAATGGGTCAAATTATCTTCGAAACCGGTCACTGACATGGGGCTTGATCGCTCGATAAACTTCTCATCCAACCTGGTCAACATGAATGCACACAGTTAGTGGAATATCAATTTTTTGTGTGTGTTTTCAAAACTGCATGATGGAAAAGAGTTTCATCTCTTAATTTTTTGACGTAAATCCACGAAGTGGGATAACATTATGCAAGAGATGGCAAAACTTCATCACGTGGAACAGCTTGTAAACTAAGTGTACCGATGGGAGTTACGCATAAGTTTCCTTTCGGAGGTTTCTTCTCGATAAACCGAGATCGATAGAACGTGGGTTTCATGAATATTTACGAAGTAAGAAACACGGCGGAATAATTGGAATTTTTCGTTCGTTTTGTTTTAAATTTACTCATTTACTTCTATCCAAACATGAAGGCAATATCTCACATTTGTAACTCGCGATCAAGCACGACTTTCGTCGATACGACGGCAATTTGCAGCCAAAATAAAAACATTTTCAACGTTGAGCGTACATTTTAAGAAATGTCTACAGATTGACATTGTAATATTACAGAAAAAAAGAGAAATACAGAGAAGAAACGGCGGAAGTAAGTGTTGTCCATTTTTGGAAGCAAATTGACAGCACATTTACCGTTTTCTTTTGTATCTCTTTAGTCTTAATTTTGTAGATATGCACAGATTTTTCTTTTACATTGTATTTATGGACAAACTATGTTGTCACCTATTTACCTCTTCCTTTGTCTTTTTTTTCACTTTAAATGAGATCATTTTTCAGAGTATGATAACATTGAAAGTTTGTATTATTCGCGTGCACTGCATGGGGTAGACGTTCAATGGAGTACACTTCTTTTTAATTAACCAGAGTGTAAATCGTCGATATGGAGTTCTGAAAGACAACGCACCGGATGTGACGACAGGCCATACTTAACATGTAAGCTAAATGCGGTGAATCTAGGGAGTGAAGTAACATTACAACATAACTATCTGATTTTTCATGGAAGTAACACTAACTTTTATGTGTGAATATTAAGGCACAATACTAAATGTGATATCACAATGCAATTGTAATGCAATTTTCCTAGATTTAGTCCAGACAGTTATGAACCGGTACATGGGCCACTATAATGTAACTTGGACAAAAGTAACGGGAAAAAAAGCCGACATATAAACATACAAACCATGTTTGACTCCAAATATGGCATTTTATTATTACGAAAAATTCCTAACTTACGTGATCGACTGCCACGATATGAAAAATGATCTCAGATTCCATCTCCTGGGTGTCTTCTGCAGAACAATATAGGGGAACGAGGGCGCTGTTTTCGTGGAGGGTAAAAACTGTCATATGGCTCATATGGACAAATCAACCATGACCGATCCATCGTTTACGTGTTGTGCTGAGTGTAGGCTGAGTACTCTAACATATGTGCATTAATGGAAGGCGATGTGTGCATTGAGAGGAACAACTCAAAACACACACCCGCACACCCACACACACAAAGAAAAAAACCTTTAAAAACGCCCTCACAAAAGGGTCTAGCGCACCTTTAACTATTGAGGGTGTTAAGTAATTCATTTGAAGTTGATAATGAGTCGTGCTAAACTTTGAGCAGATTATGATTAACCGATAACACACTCAGACAATGAGGTATTGTTTAGCATACATGTTGGGCACCGGACAGCTGGACAGGTTATTCAATTGATTATTGACTATTGATCTATTTAATTATTAGCAATTGATTATTGACTATTGATCTATAAAATACTTCGACAATGAGGTATAGTTTTAGCAGGTTGAACACCAGACAGCTGTCATCATTTAACAGTCTCGTTGTCTTATCTTCTACTCAATGAAGTGTAGAGATACTTACTAAAGTACATTCTTGAAAGCAAAACCATTGTTTTGTTACACTTAATTTCCACAATTTCAACCCAGCATCAGTTACGATATGACCATCGCCAAGAAATATTTGAAACTGTCGCCTTTATTGCGTGTTTACTGCACATCACAAAAGCATTAACGGAAGTCCTGTAACCTGTATTGGGATAGGACACTTGTCGTTCAAGAAGAAATGTGATTCAAGATGGGCTACCCTGTTAACGTATATTTGTGATCATGTGATGTCTATCAAGCGTAAAAGCGAGCGACAAATTTAACATCGGAGAGCTGAGTAAGTTATCAATGAAAAGACAAACCAGTCTTCTTAGGGAGTCACTAACACTCCTTCCATAACAATGTCTTTGTCATTACCTTAACCAACCAATACCAATGCAATATTTTCTTTTAATTGAAGAGTTTCACAAAAAAATACGTACGTAAAGTCAATTTTATCGGAAGTGCAAGACTTATTGTAATTAAAGATATAGGCCTGGTATAGCACTGGATAGAGCCCCGGGCAGCACGTAAAGTTGCATGTGGTCTCAATGATTTTGAGCAACGAAAAGCTCAGTTAGTTAAATCACTTTCTTGTTTCAATCCTGAGGCTTTGAACATCAGCAACAGTGAAGAAATGTACACAATTTACTCTCTTTCTCATTTCATTTTGTAAACTCTAACAAACGAAGGTTCCTCTGCACAACTTACAGTTAAATCAGGTCATTGCAAAGTTTCAGTCGGCTTTTTTTTTTTCTAGGCTACAGCTGCGTTTTGAGATTTTGATCACATAAAACCTTAAAATGACAAACTTAACTTTGAACAAAAGTCACCTAATTAAGATTGATGCTAGTGTAACTCCGATGCAAAAAAAAAAAAAAAAGGTGGAAGTTCTCAAAAATAATGCATGGGTCCTTTAATGAGCCCAACAGAGAAGATTTGAAACAAACTTTTATACACGAAGACAAACACACAAACACATTCGCCTTTTGACTGGTCGCACCAGGGAGCTGTCATTTAACCTGCAGGTGACACAGACATGCACTTCCAGTCACCCCAGGATACGTAACATTGCATTCAGTTACCCAAACCGTCGCCCCCCCCCCCACACCCGGCCCCACAAACACTCATTGTTACCACATCGACTTTTGGTTGCTACTATATGGCCGTGACTGACAGATGGGAAGATTGGTCCTAGAACCCTTATCTGATCGCCAACGAAATATTACTTATTACGCCGTACGAGATGATGCACTGTACATAGCGGGGACACTGGCTAGTGTAAAATAAATGCGACGTCGTGGCACCATCGTGGTAGCCAGTAAGTTGAATGCATGCCAATGCTGTTAGGCTGAGCCAGATTCTCACCGATAAAATCAAAAGCGCACATTGTCGTGCACTTCGGTGTATATGTACGATAATAATAAGCAAAATGCAAAGCAGAAATCGTGCGAAAGACCTTAAAATCTGACTAATGATATTGAAAGGCCATTGACCCGCGATAACAAGAAAATCTTGGCCAATTTAACCCAAACAGTTTGATTCAATTATTTGTATGATTTCTATTTCATAAACCGCTTTGATAAGTATAATTTTCTTTGCCACATGTGAAGCTTTATTTCAATGAGTGCAATCTAAAAAAAAGATGAAAAAAAGAAAAGAAAAAAGGAAAGTTTAAAACGAGGTCTTTAACTGTGAGCCAATTAGATTAATTGATATGTTGGTACTGACTAGAATTAAGTGCTTTTAATAATTTCCAACATCTTGGTACTTGGCTGTACGGTTTATAGGTTCTGACAATGATGCATCAATTTCCCATTTTTATAGTTTTAACTTTGTTGTGGTATTTCGTATTGACAAAGAAAGAAATGATTGCCCCAAATAGCGAAAACGAGAACCACCGAGAAGAAAATTTAAAAAAAACAAAAAAAAAACAAACGCATGAACGCAAAACTAAGCGAACTTAAAAAAGTTTCAATTCTTGTCTGTGACAATTACAAATCTCGCTCTCCTCAGCCACACTTCAAAAAAAGAAAAAGATCCATCTTTTTCTTTCCTGAAATATTTCATTCTCCCTTCACATGGAATTGGTATGTGGTTGAGAGAATAAAAACCCAGCTTGCATTCCATGTTCTTCGATAAATGTTACTTCATCAGTGTCGAGGTTGCTATGGTGACTACCAGATGTTGCATAAAACAGTGTATGTCGTGACGTCATTGTATTCTCCCATCAGCATGTGAACCAAAAACCTTGCAAGCTCATCCGGCAATTCCTCTTTCTCGATTTCTCTTATATTTACAAAGTTAAACATTCAACCATCCACAAAGCCGTAAATTGCTGCAACGACTGGGCAGCGAAACAAATCACATGATATTTTAAGTTTTCCTGGAAGTTACAAGGAAGAAAAAACAAAACTAACAGGATAATGCTAACATATGCACAACCTAACTTGGAATTCATTTCGCCTACCGTACCTTTGGAACAATTTCACATACTTATATACATACCAATTTAGGTACATACCAATAAGGATAAATGGGGGGGGGGGGGGGGGAACCGTAAGGCTATAAGGCCCTATAGGCAATTCTAAATTAACTCAGTACAATTAGTCTACATAGTGCCCGTTAACTGACTTAACCTATGACGCATGGTTGGTGCCCAAATCCCTCCCTACATCTTGTGCATCAAAGAAAACTAGCTTTCATTTTCGGCAGTTTCCGGCTTTGCATCAAACGAATTGTTCCATTTTAATTTTTTTCCCTCCTTTATGTTGGAGATTGCCGTTTGTTCCGTGAAATGGGTTGTTTATCACCCCAGTCAAAGTTAATGACCGTTACTTCTATCGTTCTCATTGAAACATTATATATAGACCTGGCTCCCTCCTTGTAATCATATCCAGAACCTCTAATCCAAGAATGGCCAATATTCATTCTTTAAAAATTGTCTGAGGGATTTTCCTTTTGTTTTACTACCTTTTTTTCTGTCTTTTTTGGTAGCTTTGATTCTGTGCCGTCGATTCCAAATAGAATAGATCTGAGGGCTGTCACGCCAAACAATCAAGTCTTACAAATGGGTTTGCTTGGAAACCTAATATATCTGTGTATATCACAACCGATGAAGATTAATGTTGACTACCAGCTAGCCTTCTTTTTTTTTTCTTCTATTTTTTCGTTCTCCTAAAGATTCCAAACTCATCTTCCCGCCTCCAAGATGAATGTTCAAATGAAATAAAAGGGCTGCTTTCAATTAACATCTTCTGAATTTCTTGCTCGTACTAATGATCAAAAGGTTTCCGTGAATAGTTGTAAAATAGCGTCTCAATTCAGCTGAAAATTCCCTCTGGCTATGGGTTATTTATCGTTTTTTATAACTTTTAGTAGTTTTTTTTTGTAATACTTTTTTTTTAAAAAAACTTATCAACGAAGAGGAGACTTTTGAAATCGTTTTGAGGTGGAATCTTGACGGTAAAACACGGAAAAAAATATCTCGGGTAAATGACTTTACATTTGAAAAGTGCCAATGTAACCCGATATCTTTCAGACGACCCATTTTGTTTACCTAAAATGAAATTCTTTTCGTTGCCCTTACATTCGCATTATGATCAATTCCTGTAAACTTGTTTGAATTTATGCCAGTTGCCACAGAACCTCTGGCCAGTTGTTTCTGAAAACGTATTCCTTGATATTATAGTAAAAAAAATTCAGTTCCTCTTATTTTAGCTGCATGTTCTTGACTTGGTGGAAACAACCTTGCGGGCAAAGCCACTGGTGACATTTGTAACTTTTGTCAGCAAAAGTTTAATCGCTTGCCAATAACAATTAAATGTAAAGTATTCTTTGTATTTACAGGTAAAAAAGATATCCCTCAATATTGCCAAACAAGGGTAAAAATAATATACGCCGACTTAATTCTTAGTTTTTGCTACAATGAATAATAAAACATGAATATCCCTAGAGTGTAACCTTCCTTTCTATCTCACCAGCAGCTGGGTCTAAGAACAGAAATTGTGTTTCTTCAAAAAGTTTATAAGTGCAACATTAACGGGGTTGCTAGGAAATTGTGAATGGACGTCCTATTACAGAGTGGTCGTTGCGAATTGTCAGTTACAAAGCTTCTGTCTTAAAGGGGAACTTTGACTCGTTCTGTATATTGTCAAAAAAAAGGGGCAAAAACAAAATATGCTTAGTTAAGACCTTAGTTTTTGTGCCAATAGACACGACATAAATTAGTCGAGCATCACTTTTCTGCTAATTAGCAATTAATGCGTGGAAGTGGTTCCATAACCAGTAGCCGGTTGTAAAAGGGACATTCCACATTACACTGGGCATAATTATGTAAATATCAAATGCGAAGTATCCAGACAGTTGATCTACTTGTTACACGAGTCATGATTTCAAGTTGCGAAATTTTATTAAAAAAAAAAAAACAATCACTCTTATGGTAGTTAAGTAATGAACAGAGTAGACGAACTGGGACACAGGGTCGCGGACGAGACATTACGTTTCCTTGTAATAGACCGTGTTACAGATGGAAAAATGGTATCAAATAGTTCGGACATTTTTAGCATGTGATATGAGACATCATGAATAAAGTTCAATGTTTCTGCGCTACTGACAATTCTAATTAGTTGAAATTTGACTTCGAAGACAATTTGAAAATATTTTCAATATTGAGTCATTAATTATTGGTTGAAATTCTTGTTCTTTCAAAATTCTCTTGCGTACTACAATAAAACACCCCCCTCCCAATGAGCCTCACTATTCTCCACTTTATTTATTTCACCTAGTAATTAATGAAAAATGTCCCATCCACACATTTCGTTGTGGACAGTAACAATACAAGCATTAGTTGTGGAAAAGTAATACCAGTGTACCAGTCCCTGTAGGGATTGCAACAGGTGAAGGATATGGAGGGGGTTGAACGTTTATTACTTTTCAGTGAAAGCTTCATACATCACAATGAGCCCGGACTGCTGGTCATGTTAATTGTTTAGGAGATATTCAGAAGACTGTGCATTCATGTTGGCTCGTCCGCAACATTGGGAAATGTCCCATCCGCGACACTGATTTTCTTTCTTGGACACAGAAGGGAGTAGTCCCTTCTAATTTGCATGACCGCTTTCAGTTGGAAAGTTGAGTTTGAATAACTTGCTTACCAAATCTACGGTACCTTACCATACCCACATTCAGAGCGAACATAGTTCAACCCTTGAATATTCTTGCCCATTTTCTGTTCCGTCAGTCATACGCATTAAAGAAGCTATTACTAGATGACCATTAATGCTATTGGTTCCCGGACATTCCCATCCCCCCACCCACGGACAATTTCCCCTGAGGGAATTCGTCATTTCCTGAATAAGGAATTCGTTGGGTGGGGGGGGGGGCATTGGCCGGGTTGGGGGATTCGTCCCGTAGGTGGTGTACGGTCGCGAATGTGGTTATTGAAATGGAAACAGTTCACGGTTAAGGAGGTTGATTCTGAATAAATATATCATATATTCATGTAATTAATCTATTTTGAGTAATAAATGGATTAAACGTGTAAAATGTACCACGGATTACCGCAAGAGGAATGTTTCCTCAAAGGTTATGTCTATGTGCAGCGAGTTTCTAGAATGTTTAACATATTGGGAACGTCCTGTGACGAATGGTCGTTGCAAACCGTCAGTTACAGAGTTCCGATCTTGAAGGGGCACTTTGACTTGTCTGTGTGAAATTCACTACATTTTCCAACCTGTCAAATTCCTAATAACAATAATGGTCAAACTGAGAGGATCCCCACAAGTCACACACAAATGAACATTTTTGACGGAGAAATTAACTATTCATTTCATTTCGTCTTTTTTTTTTTTTTTGATAACTCGAGACCAGACACGTTCCACATTGTAAATAATTCTTATTAACACAACCAGAACAAGCTATGGTGAATGGTATGGTGAATTCATCTCTTAAAGGCAGCGACTCATCACCCTAGACAGCTCCAATTCTCCCAACCACTTACTGCTTGTCCATCCCACATCCTGTTCAAAACTCCTCCACATGAGTAATAAAACACTGGACCCCATGTATGCTGCATCATATGAGCTACCTTGCATCTTTCCAATTTGCTCTCAATCGAAGAGCAGAACCAATAGAGAATTTCGCTTACCCCAGCAAAAAAAAAAAGTAGCTTGGGGGTCATGAGTGACTGTCTTTAAATCTCGGGGTGGGAGCAGTGGATTGTTCGTGGCTTTTGGGCCTATCCATGACTTTCCGTTTGTATCAAGTGGTCATAAATTTGAAAAAAGGGACAAGGGTATTAATTGGAAGATACATCATATTCCGTTGAATGCACAGCTGATTTGCTAAAATCATACTCGTCGCTCACCTGATTGTAAACAAGAGTAAATTAACAGGATAGGCATACATGCGCACAATAGCATAAAACATGCTTACATAATATGTCGGGCCAACATGATCTGATCATACTCGGAAACGCAAGAAAAAAAAAGAATGTTTATAAATTTCACCCATTTTTTCTTTTTCATGTTCTAAAATTATCGACGACTGAAGAAGATTGATTGCACAATTCCGCACAGTAAACATGAATCAATAATTAAACAGCAAAGACAATAGACATCCATGTCCTTTCTGTTTATTGTAATCATGTGTTTTCTTAGAGGTTGACAAGCATGATGGACTTTGGTGATGTAAAGAGGACTCGCACACAGTTCAAAGGAGCCGAAAGAAAAATCCATGTCTCACATATAGGATACGGGGAGAGAATCCCAATCCGAATTAATGGTATATGAGCAGATGAGAAAAGTAATTCAGAAGACGGGAGAACAACTAAATGGATACGTAACTTCAGGGAAACACGCCGCTCATAGACTGCAAAGGCTGAAATCACTAGAGTTCCTTTCTAGAAGTCACATAACCACCACGCATTCACCAGGTAAAACCTGTATTTATGTTATGATACACGATGCGAAATGAGAAAAAAAACCCAAAAAACTGCACTTCCCAAAAATTATCTGGAAGCAGGATAACTTGAGAATGTGAATGCAACCGAGACGCATTTGGTATTAGATTACACACGCTCGTTAATTTTAGTAATGCTTTGAAGAGTACACATATCACTGCATCCTTCCAGATGTGACAGAATTTCAAATTACAAAGTGGAAAAAGTTCCTCGTTTATCTCAACGTCCCCTCACCCCAAGACTCACACATATCTTCGTCTAACCCAAAGTTTGTTCCATTGCTTCATTATAAGTTGATAAACACTGTGCGTCAAAAAGACACACGGGATGAGCGTCGAATGATTTTGCCTAGGGGAAAAGGAAGGGGGCTAGTATTAGAACGTGTTCTAATACTTGAAACGAACAAAATTCACCACTAATAGCTCACCACGTATTCACTAATTCTTGTATTTTGGCTGACGTATGTGTTTTCACTGACTACATAACAACATGTGCGCATGACCAGAAAAAAAAAAGAAACAAACATTTTAACATCTAAGAACCGCATTCTACACGAATGGTTGTAAGTTACATCTTCCGCAACTGAGAAAGAGGTTTTTTGGTACATAAGAATCACGTGTTTATTGCACTGCATGGCGGGAATGAACCCGCTGGCCACCGTGGTAATGTAGCGCCTATGTGACCAGATAATCGCCATGTAACAGTATATGAGTTAAAGTCATCAGCGTCTAGCTCTGCAGGGAGAACCGTAATTCACAAAAGCGGAACACCAGTTAATGAAAAAAAAGTGTGATGACTCCTGCAGATTTTGGTCGTTAAAACCACGCCATCACACAAACCTATTAACATATTCATAACATCACAAATGAACAGGATTGCGAACCTTATGTTATTGTTTATAACCGAACTCGATAGCCATTAAAGGCAGGAGATTATGAAGAGAATTACTACGGAGGTCAAAAACTACAGAAACAGTTCGTCGTTGAAGAGTTTCGGTCCGCGGTTGTGGATTATGATTTATCGGAATAAGAACATATCAACAGAAAGCCGAAGAAAAAAGTTTTATATGGTGATAAAAAAAATAAGCAAGGAAACTGCAGCTTTGGCAATGACATCCAAGAAAGTTCGGAAAAGGGACGTGGCGCCTTTTCTTCCCCACTGAGAGCAAAAAAAAAAAAGAAAAAAAAATCTGCAAAGATTCTTTCGGGGGATTGATCCGGATATGAAGTCCCTTTCCTATATGCGTTAAAGTAGCGCACCGTTCATCATGTTAACCACATCGGCACAATTACTACGTCAAGCTGTGTCTACATTCATTAAGCAATACTGTACGAAAGCTACCGATCCGGAAAACCCCTTGACGTCATACCTGGTTGGTGGAGTTAAGTAAAAGTTTGAATGTTGACCACATGTGGAGGACGCTTTTTGGCAGTACACGGCAGCCTTGGAGTCACGTGTACGTAGCAGCGTAGTGAAATTCCGTGATACTTCTGGCGACGCAGTTACGAAATACAAATGCCAATTCGTTAGACATTCGGTACGTACACTGCAGATACTAACGTCATTGGGTCACCACATCTCCACGGTTACAATCTTGCCGTAAAAAAGTTTTCACAGCTAAGTCAGCTGTAATTACCATACACGCTAAAAGCAAGCAAGTAAAGAAGAAAAAAAATGAAGGCATTGGAGCTTTCTCTCCTCTTACAACAGAAACACGCACTTTGCATCCATCACAACATAATAATAATAATATAAAATACATAGAAATTAAAATGTAGCATACCCCAGCTTTCTGTATTCTGTTCGTATACACATAAATGAAGACGCAAGTCAGATTTTGAAATTGTGACAGTTTTACAAATTTAATATTCTTTTCAAATATATTTTATCTCAATTGAAAATACAAGTCACATCAACTTTCAACCTACGATTACTGAAAGAGAAAATGAACAAGTAAGTCGCATTTCATGGACATTTCATCGACTTACTTTCACAACGGAATATACCAGAAACTATACGTACACCAGTTTCGCGAAACAGAGAAGAAAAAAACGAAATATCTCAACGTCGTCCGAACGTCCTTTGTTTAAAATTGAAAAAAAAAATATATCTTTTTATCGCACAAGACTATTAACAAATTTGTACCTTCTTGCTAACCAAATTAATTTTTTATTCTATCGACAATTTTTCACCATCTTTAAGGCACTCGGATTAGTCTTCTGCACCGTTGGTGACAAATTAATTTTAAAGATTACACTGAACGATGTATGGTGGTATGACAAAAATTTTGCAAGTCCCATAATGAAAATAAGGTTAGCCCGTCGTATTGGTTTACCAATAGGCCATAAAGCTTTTGAGATATATCCTGGACAGGTTATCATAATTGTTGTTATTAAAAAAAAAATACCGTAAAGAAAACGGAAACTTTGAAAATGCGTCTAGAGATCCACGAATATAAATACAATGCCTCAGTGAAAATAACATCTACTACGAAATTTTGTGCTTCGCATGATTCTTAAAAGAAAATCGCGGCAGTTTTTACAACATACTGTAAAGTGATCGGAGTAGGGTCAGGGTTGGGAGATGAAAAAAAGAAAACAACAATAAACATCATAATGGACCTCCCCCTTTATACCCCCCCCCCCCCTCCTTCCTTCTCCTCATCCGTACAGATAGTCAAATCTATGACCACTCTGTCGATGGAAATCCAGTGCAGCGACAGTACGAGGAAGCGTTCCTCGACACTGTATCATCTAGAGTGTTTCTTAAAGCTTTTTTTTTTCTCTTCGCTTCCAACTCGTTCAAAATGTTGAGATATCCAGGCCAACCACTTGACACATCATAATTAAGAAAACGGAAAGTGCCCCGTCCCCCACAGGCGAAACATCCCTTCAATAATGTTCTTTACATCAGTTAGAATCAAAGAACTTGAGAGATACACACCCATCTCACCCCCCAAAAAAAGAAAAAAAAAAGGGTAAAAGCAGTGAACTGTTCAGTTCAAAGTGAGAAATTCATACTTTCGGAAAATTTACTGTTAATGAACGTCCGACGGATAGGAAGCAATTCCTTTGAGAAAATATTTGTCAAGATCAAAATTAGAGGTACCAAGCTATCCTGTCGAGCGTCTCGCTTTTTGGCAGTCTGTCTCACGAAAGACGCTTCTTTCACGTCCTCGGGGCAGTGGCGCTGCGAAGATGAAGATGGCGCAGAATTTCAAGTCGTAAATATTCATTACGTCGGTTACGTTGATACGCTGGTAGCCTATACAGCACGTCTTTGCTGTAGTTTGGCTATGCATGACGTCAAGACCAGTATTTGGCCCAATCCAAAATTTGACCCGGGTGTTGGTTACAATGAAACCTACTTCTTTTGCTGATGATATCAATGATGTCTGCTAATCTTCTGGTTTACTGATGTCTGAGTTACTGATAGCGGTAGGACTCCGGCTGGACACTTGAGATTTTAATAAATGGGTCAATCTCTCTGCGATAGTCCACAGGCATCGGTAAAAATTGGAAGCAAACGCAGATGCAGGTATCCTCGGGGCAGATGGAAAGATTGCATTTCAGAGCTCATTTTCAGGAAGATAAGAGCCAAATGTCTGAGAGCATAAACTGTAATCAGTCCAGCCAAGGAGCGATCGTCCGGCAAACGAAGGAAATATTGTCCGACAAACCCACGTTTATACAACTGATGTCTAATTACAACGATTTGCCTTGAAACACTGTGGCAGGGTGTGGTGAACAACATTTCAATTAAGCCTGAGGGTCTTAATTCGAACACAACTGACAACTGATAGACATAATAACTTGATGATAAAACCTGACCTGCTTCTAATGAAAAACAGACACTTGATTCCACTGAATGACTGCATGGCATCTAATCTGATCCAGATGAATGCATAGCCATCGCAGCTTTGTTCATCCATATTGAGGAAATCTGACTTGATTATAGTGAATGAAATGATGATACCTGGCCTGCCTCTAATGAAGACAGGAGTAATGAGTGACATGGAACTCAAAATACATGAAAACTGCTTTCACAAAGACTTCAACTCTTCACATGAAGTGACTCCTTACCACCAAAACTGACTCTCATGAAAGATTTCATCACATCAGACTTGACTCCCATACATGGTTTGATCACATCAGAACTGATTTCACTGAACGACTTGATCACACCTGACCTGACTCCCATACATGGTTTGATCACATCATAACTGATTCCACTGAACGACTTGATCACACCTGACCTGACTCCCATACATGGTTTGATCACATCATAACTGATTCCACTGAACGACTTGATCACACCTGACCTGACTCCCATACATGGTTTGATCACATCATAACTGATTCCACTGAACGACTTGATCACACCTGACCTGACTCCCATACATGGTTTGATCACATCGTAATTGATTCCACTGAACGACTTGATCACACCTGACCTGACTCCCATACATGGTTTGATCACTCATAACTGATTCCACTGAATGACTTGATCACACCAGACCTGACTCCCATACATGGTTTGATCACATCATAACTGATTCCACTGAACGACTTGATCACACCAGACCTGACTCCCATACATGGTTTGATCACATCAGAACTGATTCCACTAAATGACTTGATCACACCTGACCTGACTCCCATACATGGTCTGATCACATCATAACTGATTCCACTGAACGACTTGATCACACCAGACCTGACTTCCATAAATGACTTCCATGACACCAAACCTCTCACTAAAGACTAGATCACATCAGATCTGACTCTCATCAATGACTTGATCACATCAGAGCTGACATTCATGAATGACTTGATCACATCTGTCGTCATGGAGATGAGGTGTTATCAATTTCCGAGCAATGTTATCAAACTCTGAAAATGGAGTTGATAATTCTGTAAGGTTCTTACATGAAGGTTGTGTGTCAACCTTCAGCTCATAATATTTGACCGGTGTTTTCCAATTTGCCTTGCAAACATTTGAAATCTCTTTTTTCTCCTTTCATTCTTCCTCTGATTAAGGAGGTGGTATTTAAATGGAAACACAACAGTACATTTAAGTGCTACTAATACTTTAAGGCCTACCAAATCAAGTGACGACAAGCTGGGTGAGTTGGCTCAAAGGTATTTCTTTCCTTCATTTAGAGCCTCCAATTCAATATCAATCATTGAGCAACATTATTTAAGTCAACTAATCTTTAAACAAGTAGCTCGCTCAGAGCGATACTGTTCTACCACGAAAACTGTCAGGAGTAGGTGACACAAAACTTGAAAGAATTGTTGAATTAAAACAAATGGATACATTTAGCCCCTTTCACAACTAGGGATTACATGCAAATGAGCTGAAGAGGCAGAAGTTTAATATTTTGACACCTCATATCTCATATATCTCATATGATTCTTTTTCCCATT
Organism: Stichopus chloronotus; assembly: GCA_021234535.1. Lineage (NCBI taxonomy): Eukaryota > Metazoa > Echinodermata > Holothuroidea > Aspidochirotida > Stichopodidae > Stichopus > Stichopus chloronotus. The sequence goes on from CM037835.1 coordinate 17,692,851, forward strand.
TTGACCTACACACACACACACACACACACACACACGCACACACACACACACACACACACACACACACACACACACACACACACACACACACACACACACACACACACACATATATATTGCCATGAGTGACGCCAAGCGACCAAAGACAAATTATCTTCGCAACAACTAGCAATGCTGCAATGCTGTAGCAATAGAGGCAACTTCCCCCATCCTACTGCAACTGTGTTGTTTGCTTTCTAATCCTACATAAGCCTCACAGAAGTGTCCAGGAACAATACAAAAGACAGATTACTGTGTGACCTCCACTGCTTCAAAGCATTGTGTCTCCCTTTAAGTAAAACCTCTCTGCTTTGATCAAATCAGTGTTGCAATTAGCTGGTACAATGGTAATAAGTTACAATTGATGAACTGTGAACCAACATGTCAGCATGAATCACTAGATGCAAGTAAGCTTTACACATACCCAGAACTGACTGAAAATGGGATTATATTCACATGATTGGGCACAAAAGCGCACTTGAATGAGGAAATCTGAGTGTAATGTTTTTAAGCACACAGGCAAAAAGGGGGAGGACAAATGAAAAAAACAAAAGGAACAAAAAACAAAGATAGGGAAAGACAGAGATGGAGTAAAAAGGGAGCAGGGAATCAAAGAAAATTGCATAGTAAGAAACTGTTTTGTCTATAACAACACTCCACTATACCACAAGGCTGTCTTTTTAATACTGCACTAGCAACAAACTCACTTTGGAAAACCTAGGGGTCTTTCTAACAATCTTAAGTGATCATTCCTTCAAATGCTTTACAGTGAATCATATAATTTCCTCAAGAACAACTTCTCTGTCAACTAAAAGTCTGAATCTGCACACCAAATCCGACATTGCCGTGGTCAGCGAAATAGCGGCGTCCAATAAAAAACTGAGGTCGGTTTTAATTGACTTGACAATCTTTGCCAATAATTTATAGGATAGTCCAGGAAATCACTATAGCCAACCAACTGTATCCCCTTTGGGGTGAACAAACATGACAGACACTGGGTTCACAGCTGTTCCTCCGATCCAGCGTACGTCGAGATCAGCGAGGGTATGGCCATCAAAACATGATGCTGTCCCATACATTGACTTTATTCTATAGTATTCTGGAAAACTAACATAGACACTACATAGGCTGCTGCATCGGTAGCCTACACTCAGTACTCTAATGACACTAAAGCTGCTTGTGGTAACTTGCACGATAACGCTAGGCAACTTTCTTAGAGGTTGAATTTGTTCGTGATGCACAAACCGCAAAATGTTTACCCAAATATTTACCTAAATAAGCAGACACACAGTTTAACGTACGTAGGAACCTGCACTCGGCTGCAAACAACGATTGTCGCGTCAAATCAATACAAGCAAGCAGTGCGAGACTAGCGGCTCATCAACGTGTAGGACATGAGTTACAAGTAACACGTACAGTTGCCACGAGAACGTAATCTGTGCCCACTTGGTCAATATAGTAAAGTGCATCTAGATATATCTATCCATATATTCATTGATCAGTGCTATTACAATCCATGCATGACTCCTTATCAGCAGGCTGCCTAACCAGACAGTGAACATAACTCATTTGCAATCATTGTATAAAATACATGAACATATCTTCCCAAAGTTTGAGAAGTTTCATTGAACCAGAATCCTAATTTATGGCTTGACTGAAGACCAGCTAATACTTTGTCTTGGTACTTAATTCCCTTTGGTCACGAACGTTATGGCAATTATGAAAAATCGCGAGGACAGGGCAATTGTACTTGAGATTGTGCACTAATTTGCTGTATGCCGATTCTGTGCATAAAGGTTATAATTTTCCGACGAGCGTACGCATGTTGCGTGACATATCATGCAAAACCCGGAGGGCGATTCCAGGGACGTAGCCTGTGAGGCTATGTAATTAAAAGAGAAAATAAAAATTACACCCATCATTTCACAGCTGCTCTGCTGTACTTTCAGGTAGTTTCCACATTCATTGGAAACACTCCACCAATACTGAACCCTAATGGTTACTGGAGAACCATCAGTCTGCCAATCACCAGACAAGGAGAACCATGGATGAATCATCTCCACGAATTGATCTATAAGTAGGTCACCAACTTTGCTACCATTACCATGGTAGCTGCAGCCACAAGTGCTGGAGGTGCAAGATACCAGTTCGCCGTGCCAATCACAAATACATCGCCTTTTTGGTGCTCGAAGCACAACTGTGGACATATTTTGTGTCCCTTTGGTATCTTTAAATGTCTGCCACCATACCTGGATGGTGCTCTGAATGCCGATGTGTACGCATGAATTGGCAACAGTCCAATAATGCTACTTTAAATCAAGGAAAAAAGACAGTTCAGCATTTTAAATTACCATCACAAAAACCTTCAGTTTCTCATATCGTTGGAACGAATAACTCAAAATCACATCATATTTGCAGCCAGACTTCTAACAAAAGATAACAAAGTGCTATGTCAGTTTAGTTTGCAATTAAAAAGTCATTGGGCTAGCTCATATTCCCTCTCGTCAACGAATACCTGCTGCAATGTTTAAAAGTTACAATGAGTGGCTCTCACATCGTCACAGTTTTTCTGATACGTTTCGCACCACTGGCCCTGTGGAGCGAATTGTTTCTCAATTGAATCTTCGAAATACTGATATTACTGATATATATATATGCTGATATGCAATATATTTGTTACCTCTTTCCTTCAAATTACAGTTTCTTATGATTTTGGGAGGTCATGCTTTGCACAAGTTTGGTACCTTTTACTACATCTCTCAAACAAAATGCTACATAACTGCATCCTGAAGTGTTTTTGACAGCAAATTTAAGTGTTTTTTAATATGCCTGCATTGGGGAATTAATATGTAAGCACCAATATCTAAGTCCAATCAACAGGATTTTGATATGTGTGTTTGTAATCTGCTCTGTAGCTGCCACACTTTTTCTGATCTATTCATTAACATTCAGTGGTGTTTGTATCTGGTCTGATAAAACATTATTACTTGTTTTGTCACCCTCTGTCCCTTCCCTTCCAAAAGGCTCACGACCTCATCGCCGAACATCTAAATCTTTGGTATTTTTCACGAGAGATCTACAAAACTGATGGACAGGTCCACCCCAAACTGTTCGGACCACGGCCTGTTGATTGCATCGACCATCTGTTTTATGCTGGATGGTGTCAGGAACTTAACTTCCCAATGTCCTTCCCTGTCCTCATCCTGCATGTAAAGGATACGTAATGACACATGTAATCACACACGTAATCACACATTCAACGCATATCAGCAAGCAGGTGTTCTGGAATGTCCTTTCCACAAAACATGAGTTGTAACCACACTCAAAGTGCATGCAAGAGATATACAAATTAACTACGGAACAGTGACAGCAAAGGTGTCACTTTCTGCACATGCTTAGGTAATGCTAAAGTAGGTAATGCAAAAGTCATGGATACAAGGGATAATTTATTTTGACCAAAAAAAAAAAAAAATGATTGGATTAGGTACAAATGACTGACATTATGTAACTGTGCCAGCATTACATGGAATGTGCAGCTCATATCGAGGTAAGCATATAACAGCCAACCATACAAATCACATGAAGTGCAGTTTGCTACTTAAAGCTTTGTATTACATAAGTATAGAACTAGTGCCTGCCAGAGTTAGTAGGATATAGAAATATATAGATATATACAGCAACATAAGAAAAAAAAAAAAACAGCCACCATTCAACATGTAAAACTTTCATGTTCTTTATCTGACTGCTGCCACTCAAACAATGAGTACCTTCAATATTTAACATTTTACAATCCTATCTGATCATACTATGTCAGCTTGAACGGAACGGGATTTTGAAGTCTATTCCATCTCAAAAAGAGATTTCTATTCTCGTATCATGTTTACCATCTAAGATAACAAGTAGTCTAAACACACCAGGAGGAGGAGGATCAGCCTGAATGTGATAATCATAAATTCTCCTCACAATTAATGTCATCTGGATCGAGTCAGTTCCGGCAAAATCAACGGGTAATACCATCAAAACAAAAACAACAAAAACCGAGAAAAAAAATGTTACAGTTAATGTAAACATTGACGTTAAATGTTACGGTACAACTAAAACTGAGAGAATCATAAATATCTCACCTCATCTGAAAAATTAATCACCACTTTCAATTCTTGCATTGCACATTCCTGTAAATTCAAGAAGTGGAAAATGTATGAAAAATATGTGCTTTTTCATCTTCATTGTTCTCTGGGGGTAAAAACTTTCCTGCAGGCTTTTGCATTTTTTCTTAATAATTTTAGAGGGGACTGATTTTAATCAATCAAATCTCAAACCATTGCTTCATACCTTGCAAATCTTCCCACTATCTGATGGCATTGATTTATTGCCCCACAGGTACGCACGGCCCACGGCCGATGAAAAATCTACATGGTAACGAGTGAAATTGATTTTGTTTGGCTAATCCACGGATTTGCGACGCGAGGCGGCAGGCCGGTGGTGACACTCGAGTCGTAAATCACGTTCGACAGGTGCACTTGTTATTAAATGTTTACAAGGGCTTTAAACACCTGTACTGTTGGAATGCTTTTTATTCAGCATGTCGTATGATTGATGATCACATGGGTGTTTTCTTTCAGATTATGTCGACCGCGTTTCCTGAGCAGCTAGACTTCACATAAGTAAACAAAACAAGATAAAAAAAAAGAAGATATCTGCAGCAACGTCCGGCATCGCATGGTAAGCCTTGTGGAAAAGTCACCTTTTATCATTTTAAATACAAACTTTTTAATTGTGGAGTTTTACTATCACAGAAGACTTTTGTTTCGAACGAGAAGAGAAAAACGTAGTCATCTTTACTTTTCAGTTATGTCTCATTCTCATCAAACACAAAATGCAATAATTTTTGTTGTAACAGTCACACAAATCTGTGATATTCAAAGGGTGAGGGACCTTCTACATGGCATGTATGGCTGCCCTTTCATTCAAGAGGGGTCCTCTTATTTCTACCTCTAAAAGTAGGTTATTTTTTATAACAGTTCACCTTTTGCATATTTTACTCAAAGCGACCAATCATGACAAATCAAACCGTTCCCTGTTGAGTCCATTCTTGCCCCCACAAATGGCTGGGCCTCTTTTAAGGTAGTAAATCCTCAAGAAATTTTCAAGAAACATACAAAGAATTCCATTCAAGTTCTGTGGTGTCTTACTTTTGGTGGCAATAACCATTCTGGTTACAGCTATGAAAAATATACAAAGGCATAAACATGAGGAGGCCACATCGTTGAGGTGGAGGAAAAAATCCAGAAAGCATGACTAACTGAACACGAGCAACAAGAAGATAAATTCCTATGAATATTCAAGTTTCATATAGATACTTGTCATTTCTCCAGGTGATTCTTAGTGGCAGTGACTTATTTACAACCTCTGAGGCCACTTATCACAGACAGCCATAGAACAAGCCAGGAGGGTGGTAATTCACAGGAATGTGCAGAGTAAATCATTTCAACTAGCAGAAGATACTTTCTCAGTCCTAGTAAAAAGGGGACTATGTCATCTGGACTAGAACTATATGTAACTCATCCAGATTAGCACTAAGTAGGTCACACACAACATCACTGCTGGTTAAGTCAATGACATTGCTTCTTTTAATAGCACATGAGAAAAAAAAGAAAAAAAAGAACTAGTACCAAATATGGGGTCACTGAGACTGACATAACATAATTTACTAAATCCTTGGACAAGTTTGGGTTCACTGATTAAGACCACAGCATGGCTGAGTCAGGCAGCACAGTATGGTACTCATTCGCATTAACCAGTCTGGTGACTGGTACCCTTTACATTATAAAGCTAAGAAGAGTTTTAAGTACCAAATTTCGATTTAGAGTTTCCCCAGGACTCACAGTCAGAGTACCAACTGGCTTGCTTTCTTTTCCCTTTATTCTGCAGTCTGTTTTTTTTTTTTTATGTATTTCTCAGAGATGCTATTGATTGGTCATTATCTTTCATTTTACTTTTCTTCCAAAGGCTGCTTTTCTGGTCTTGAACCTACTAATTTCCACTATTCCTCTGAAAATGTGAAGTTTCTAACAACGCTGAACCTGTGACAATATCACCCTACGGACACATTCAACTTAAGAGTTTACCATTAAATTACATTACTACAGAAAATGAAAATTTATTTGAGTTAGGTTTAACTATGACATCACACCTGCTTGCTTCAAGTTCAGTTTTTGGGCCAACGATTGGTAATAATTTAAAGTGCACATGAAGTACGTAGCAAAATTGAAATGTGATGCAAACTTCACCATAAAACCCCTTATCCTTCATTGACTATATTTAAAAATGGCAACAGATGCAATGTTCTTGCTCCCTCATATCAGCACAGAAGATCTTTCTTTGCTAGCTTTTCCTTCTTAAAGTTCTCATATTTAAAGCTGCATACTGAGAAAAAAATTCTCACAAAAGTTAAATATCGAGTGAAATTTAAAAACAATCTAAATACCAAACATGAATATAAAAAAAAAAAATGACAGCCTTACGAGATCTGTGATATCTGTTATGTTGAGCTTTTCCTTGAGAGTGAAATGTTGACCTCTAAAGGTGACCTTACTGGATTTAAGTCCCAGGAGAGGCCAAGAACAATTCTCTACCAAGAGGTAAATGTGATGCTCTGTAATGAAGATTCCCTGCCTCATGTAGGATGTTGATGCATCTGAAAAAAACAAAAATAAGAAAAGAAATCAAACATGATCATAGTATGGCTATTGCATAACCAAAATGGAAAGCTACCAGTTTTGGTCTCTTGAGCACCCCTTCTGACGTACCAACCCCAAGAAGAAAAAATGTCTGAAGTCTCTTCCATAGCATTTTGTCCACCACACTTGGTCAAAGTGATGCTGCCAAGGTCACTTCAACACCACTAATGCCAAAGAGGCAATGGCAAATGAGTGTAACACTACACTCAACCTCTAATTACCTGAACTATGTCCATCTCAGTGTTTTGGTCATCTCTGTACATTTTTTTTTGGTCTATTGCAAAAGATGTGAAATCTTTCAACAGCAATGTTTTCACTGCTGTATCGACCGCTATACATTTAGATCTTTGCCCTGTTTTTTGCCATGTTTCTCTCTCTGCTTGATAATGTTTCAACTCGGTGGAGCAATACCGTTACTCCACTTTCACATTTTTAAATTTGAAAAAGTATGACAATAATCCAGAATCTGGAATTCGTACCAATAAGCGAAAAGGCCAAAGTCCACTGAAGAGTTTGAATGTACACAAAGCACTGAGGATCTTATAAAACGATCTCACAACCATACGATGTGTCTTTTACTGCTTGGATGTAGCCTGCAGTTGCATCTACACATTGAAAATATATTTGCTCTGTTTGCTATTTTTCGTCTTTCCCACGATGACAAAATATGACAACCAATGTCTGAATGTCTGTAGCTACACACAAAAGGGTTGCTTGATGATTCAGATATCAACAAGCAGCATGTCCCGAAGGGCTGACAAAGTCAGATGTATCGCACGTACAAGTAAAGTATCCCTAAAGTCTAGAATTACAAGAAAATATATTTTAGAAGTTAGACAATAAATTCCATTCATCTTGCAGCTTTCCTATTTATAGCTTGTTACATCGCTGAGATATAAAAAGTGGAAAGACATTTCTTCTTGTACAATCTGCATTTACCTGCTTTTGCTTCCCTTTTAAATTTAAAATGTTCATATGACCCTGAAAGAGTTAACCGTTTTTTCTTATATAACATGGCGCATGGAAAGGGGCTTGTGTAATTAAGTCAATCCATAACAAAGATAGTGATTGCATTCATGATGACATTCCATGGCTTTTAAAAAAAAAGTAAAGAAAACAAAGAAACTGACTTGGTTGTTCAAGAAAAACATAATAAATTGAGTGAACATACTCTAACATTTCTATCTCGGCTCAGAAATGCCCAGTGAAGGTGGTAGTTGGATGATTAGCATGAATTTTTTTTTAAGCTGATCTTTTTACTCAAGTACACTATAATAGAAATATATCGCTGTTCTCGTTATGCTGTTATTTCCTTAAATACAAACACATCATCCTATAGTCAAACAATACAAATAGTCAAAAACAAGAAGAAAATAATAAGAATGTTGACGGCAAGGTGTGAATCCAGAATTACTTGCCAGTGGTGAGAAGAAATTTGAGTCTAAATGGAAAAAAAAAAAAGGAAGCTCTTAGTGACAAACTTTGAATACTGAGATATTCTGTAAAAATAAGAGATTTTTAATTCTTGCAGCAGGCTCACCTTTCTGTTTGGTGTCAAGAGCATGGATGTAGGTAATCTGGTCCAAATCTGTGGCATCTCCATCATCTTCTGACACCAAAGCTAGGACAGACTCCTTAACCTCCGTGTGATCCCTTTGGACACCTTCAAACTTTTTGCTTTGGTTCTCTTTATCTATCACAGAGCCTAACGAGAGGACACACCCACAAAAAATAAGAAGACCTTTTTTCAGGTAAAACAGTGTCAAATGCTATTTTTTAAAACTGGAGATGAGATAAGAAAATCCTCACAGAATACTCTCTTATTTGGTAAAGACTCATTTTCACTTTATGGTATAAAACCCCCAAAGTGGCCTTCATTTCCTCACTGATATTTAACTTTCTGAATAACAGATGTTAAAAATCTTCAATACTTCCCCCCCCCCCCTTTTAGAACAACTGACATCTGTTTCCCTCACACTTACATGAATACTACCCATGAGAATTCTTCTTGAAAGCAATGACTACAGGCTTGTGCCTACGAAACGGTAAGCAACTTTTCTGGCGTACTTTTGCTCCTGCGTGGGTGTCTCTTGCAAAAACGTAGCTGTACTAAATGTCATTCCTAAGCATTAAGATCGTAATATGTGCATGCAGTCCAACAGAGCAGTCATAATCTCATATCAATATGTGAAGATGACGTGATCATATGACAATGATGGTAAGAATGATGTCACAATTCACGAAACTGTAACTTCACCAAACTGCGACAAACTGCACAGCATGCCACCTACATTAATGGATTGCACTGTGGTTTGTGAAGCAGAAGTACTGCACAGTGCCACACGTTATGAATGACGCATCAACAAATTCTACACCTTGTGTACCAGACTGCACCATACATGCACAAATCTGCAACATACATGCACCAATCTACACCATGCATGAACAAAACAAACTAAGCCCTCTGCCACGACTGAACTCCCTTGATGATCGCAGGTGATCAGAGGTTGCCTGAATACTGAACATTTAAAACTAACATCTATACTGTCTTTGAAACAACTCACACCACTCCTACGACATGATAGCGACCATCTTTCATCGAGTTTCACTAAGAGTCACATTACCATCAGATCATTCATTGACAAGTTACAGATTGCTTTTTATTTTGAACAGCTATCACTGACTAGTGACAATAATGACACCCACACAAGGAGACAAGAAAACTACCACTAAATATTAATATGCTCTATTTATTGAACTTCAAACTCTAAACACAAAGACTAAAGATTAAGTGACAGGAAATTACCAAAAATAAACCAATCCAAAGTTTTTCTGAAGTATCATATTTACATGGTTTGAACAGAATTAAACCTCGCTAAGCGATGATAATCTTGACCTTCTACAGAAACAAAAACCTTTTGGACTCAAGACATACACCCACTTTACATCTGTCCAAGGTGTCATAGACGAAACACGACTTCAAGGTTTAGATAACCAATGACATTCACACCCCCTACCATGCCCTCGTCCCCCCCCAAAAAAAACAAACCATGTTTTGTATACGTGGTACACCTACCTACTAAAAAGACATCTTAATTTGGCTTCTTGGGATATTGCATTGACAGAATATTGAAATTTCACCCACTGCTGATCACAATAGACATTTGACCTTCGACAAAATACAATATAGTTCATTTTCTAAACGTGATACACCCAAAATACCAACTATGAAACCCCTTCCAGCTTCAATTTTTTTTTAAATTCCCCATCAGCAAAGACAGAATCACACACAAATATGCATACTGACACATATTGTTATCACGTTTCATTTATGATGGAAAAAAAAACAGATGAAACTCTAAAAATTTAAAATTATGGACAATCTTTAATTAATATTACCAAGTCTGAGAATGGAACATTTCTACTTTCTTATTAGTTTTCTACAAATCAAAAACCAGATGAGAAATTAAAAAGGAGCCATCCACCCATTTCTCACCTTGGACCAATGTTGCAAACTTTTCCATGGTGATGCAGTCCCCCGTCATGAGAGTGAAGCGCCCTCCATCTGCTGCAAACTCAAACTGAACGAGCTGGCTGCCCATCCCAACATGGAGATAGAGAAGCTCTTGGATAGGAAAGGTCAATTTCTTGGTCAGAAAGTCGGACTGGCTTCTCCCTGTCGTGGATACCAGCAGAAAGCAGATTTGTCAGAATGTGATTCAATAACAGTGGGGGGAGGGGGGGGGGCAAAACTGTCTCGATGTTGACTTGGCAAACAAACAAAAGGTAAAGTGTGCCAAACATCCCAAGGCTTTGTGAATATTTTCAGTGGTCCACAAAAACTGAAAGTAATCTAATTTCACGTACAATGGTTCAAATCATCAAGTTTATGAAAATCTTGACATTTATCTCGTTCCCTTCACTAATTGTCAAAGCTTCCCTCTGTGCTAATTATCAAAGCTTGTCTCTTCCCTGGTTCTGACATTTCACGAATGTTCATGATGAGTGACACATGAAGTGCTTTATAAGTGTTTTAATATAATGAAATTTATAAAGTTGCATTATTTTGAAGATAAATGGTTAAATAAGATACAAGAGAGGATCGTATGGCACACTGATTGATGCAGATGATGGTATACAGGTCCTGCTTAGGGCAAAGTACCTCTAATGTGGTAGTAAAACAAGGACTGCAAATTGTGTCTCCACCAATGGACCTCATTAAAATACATCTATATATTTTTAAGAGGAATCCTACAGCAAGTTAGACGGACTTTTCACTCCACGTAATTACTTTATCTTAACAGTTGCTGGATCTAACTGGGGTGTGGGCAAGGGGTGATACATCACTTGCCCTTGCACACACATCCCTAATTATCCTGATGTCAACCCGAGGCCAAGAAAAAAGAAAGATCCAAAATATACAGGATCCAAAATAGAAACAGAGAGAGAGAAGAAAAAAGCATTCACCATACTGTAGTAATTCTTTCTGTTCAGAATTGATCACTCGGCCAAATGCTGACATTTCAGATGAAAAGATTAACAAATATGTTTAACTTACGATTCTGCCTTGCCCACTTTCAGAACTGTAGACGTGAGTATTCGAAAGTACTACTAAACCTTCGTAGGTGACAGGCCCCAACATCGAAGAAGCACAAATGATGCCCTGGATGTTGGAAAGTGACGTTAGAATGAAACTTAGTGAAACGAAAAAAATAAAAGATACAGAAACAAAGGAAAATACCAAAGCAGAAAACAAATATGTAATACTGCAGCGCATAAAAAAACTCAAAATACTAAAACTGAACAAAGAACATAAGAATACGATAGGCGAGCCATTATAAACCTGACAGACTCGAGCTGCTGTTTACACATGGCTTTGTGTTTACAAGCAACAATGAAAACACTAATTTAAAGAAATTGTACTTTTTCAAGACATGGCACATGACAAGTTTTTAAGTCTTCATGACCTTATGTAAGAGATACTCTGATATATATAAGACATTCTTGAGCCTTGCAATTTGAATTGAGTTTGAGGTTATTTGAAACAATTTCATTGGGCACCCTCACTTACCAGCACCCTCACTTACCACCACATGGCACTGAAAGTGTTCATCGTCACTCGAAAAGAGAGACATTGAGTAAAATAACTTCAATCTGTGGTCAGCAAATTCTTGATCCTCCCTGACTTTAGTCAACATGAAGACCTTTCTATCTCGTTTGCTTTCTCTGTCACTGGTGGAACCTGATCCTGGTCAGGCTTGAATCTGTGGTCTTTCTCTCATAACTGCTGAGAAAGTCGCTGCCCTCGCCCGACCTTTCCAGGCTGGATTTATGCCCTGATCCGCCGTCAAGGTCTGTGTTTCCAAAGACGTTATCAGAGGTGACACTGTCCACCCGGCCCCTCGGTTCTGTTTCCTGGTGCTCTCTGTCCGACAGCACCGCTATGTCACTTTCGTTGCTGTGGTTTCTACCATGCTCGAGGGTGATGATCCGGGATGGAGGGATCCCCTTCTCTTTGCTAGCGGCCTGCTGGACCTCCGCTGCCGATTCTTGAGAGTCTTCCAAGATGTCGATGTCGTCTTCGTCGCTGAATTCCGATCTGCCACCGTAGATATCCTCCTCCAGGACCTGAACTACCCGTCTCTCATTTTTCACCCCATCCGTTATGGCTTCTTCCTCCTCGATGTCGACGGAGGTACGTTGTGGGGTGCCTTGCAAAGATGACGCATCCACCGAGACCTGAGGCATCAGTGAATACCGGTCTCTGAACTGGTACTTGTCTGACTTGAGCAGCATGTCTAACTGTTCTCTGGAGTAATGGGCAACCTCCTCAATGGGTGTCTTGGCGTCCATGGAGTCCGAAGGTATGGTGGACTCTGGTAACCTGAGGGAAACGTCCAAGACCTCTGAGCTGAAAGAACTGTTGGGCTTGTCGCTGAGGGTGGAGGACGATCCGGGGTTGACAACTGTGGCCATGCTCTCGGCAGGGCTCACAGATGTGGGCGGTACTTTCGGGAGAAATGGAAAATTGTCGACCAAGGGAAGAAGACAGCTGCCCAGTTTCTCTGTTTGAGAGGTAAAGGAAGGGAACTTTGAACATTTGGTCAATCTAGACAAGAATGAGAGCAACAGAAATGAGTGATTCTATGCCCCTTCCCTACCCCACCCATACCCCTCAAAAATAAATTATAAGATATGATACAAATAGCCTACTGGTATCAAGTTAGCACTGACTATCCTCAGACAGATGAATAAAATTGATTGAAGATGTTTTAGGTTTCAGCTTCAGAGCTCATAACAGATGTTTCTGTTTTCTGAAATTCAAGGGCAAAAGCTCTCTTGTCTCTTTTCTTTAACTTTCTTCGAGTTGACTGAAAAGTGACTTTTTGTGTTTTGCCACCAAACTTGCAACCTTTCACCCAACCTAGAAATCTTTAATCAACTTTGTGATAGCCAAACTAATAAATTTTCTGATTTGTACCTGGTGGTTGTTTATTGGCAACTATGTACTAATTGGGTTCTGAACATGTTATTGTCCACTGACTTTTGAAGGACTCAAAAACACACCCCAAAATCCTAAACATTCAAAAAGGTTTAAACTTCTGAACACTTATTGAATTATCGGAAGTCATTGCAACACAAATGTGCTATTCAGATGTACAACTATGGCTTTAGACATCTAAAACGAAACCCAAAGAACCTGAAGATGACCCATCAAGGGTATGGGAATTAAATACACACAGCAAACAAAGTAAAACTAAATAACAGAATCAGAGACTCTTAAAAATGAATGGTGCACAGAAGCAGGCAGTAGTATTCAACAGGTGTCATCGTACCTGGATTTCCATGGAGAGGAGGTAGCCAATGGCTTGGTAGTCCCAGATGAAGAAAATGATCCAATAACAGGGGTACCACTGTTGACGGATCCATGCTTCTTTCTCCACCAGGTATCGATTTCCGCAGAACGGACAAGTCGGAATCTCGTTCAGGGCATATTCTAGAGATGTTATAAACATAAAATGTAATTAAACAGTGTTTTTTTTTTTTACAATCAGCTGAATCTAACAATTTCACGTCAATGCTCAGGTTATTGCTATTGATCTCAGATTCCAATATTTCTTGATAATGTACTCTAAATACACTCTCTCCTTGAATCAATGATAAGATCCTGCTTACAATGATGAGAGATGGTCTACAAATCCCTTACGAGCATTTCCCCAGAATAAGATCAAAATATGAAACAGGGATGGCCAACCTTTCTGAATCAAGGTGATCACACTGACACCTTTGAACTTGGTGGCAGGCTACACAAGTCACACACCCACTCTCTGTTATCCTTCTCCTTATGATATTGGTACTTTAGAAGAAAACAACAAATGCTTCGATCCGGAAATGTGTAACGAGTGAGGCAATAGAATTGCATGAATGAAGTGCAGACATATCTATGCAAAAAAATGCCAAAATCTGTGAAAATTGGTAATACTGTCATATGCAGTGAGTGTCAGATTTGACAACAAAATATCACAAGTTTTCACATAGATATCTTTATTACTTTTCTCTCTTCGTTTATTTTTCTTCTCTTTTTTTAATTTTTTTTCTGTTCAATGGGGATGGGGGGTGGGGGTGGTGCATGATTCCTCTCTTACGGGCTGCATTTCACAAATGGACCACAGGTTGGCCACCCCTGATATATATGGAATTGATTGTACAATAATCACCAAGAGTTTGAACACTGAAAAAAAATAATGGAGCATTTGCCAACATTCAAACATTAGACTTTGTTCATTAACTACAGAGTAGACCTTTCAAAGAGATGGTTTTAGATCTATTTTTTAATCTATGTCAAGATTTTGGACATTCAACGATTGACCAATTGCATGTGCTGTTTGACTTCACTTGGGTAACCAGCCACAGTTTAATAACAGTTAACAAAATGTGACAAAATAGGAATGTTAGTATGTCCAGTCTTTTGACAGCTCCACTGTACAGGTACTTATTATCATTAGGTCAAAAGCACATTTAAATAAAAGCAAAGTCCAGGAAAGGTGGAAGAAACTTAACAATCTCATTGCATCTAGTTCGTCATATATCATTCACATACAGCAACACTTCATATATTCTTCAAACCCCAGGTGACCTTCAAACTGATGATGAAAACCATCAAACTACTGTGATGTTTGAGATACCTTGCTGATCTGACGTTTTTCTTCCCTTTGGTTTGTCCAACACCATGACCGCCCTCGACAACGGAAACTCCTTCGCGCATTTCAAGCAGCTCATGAACTGTGTCACCTTCTTCTGCTGATTTTCTTGCCAAAAGGGCTCCAAGACGTCAGCGAGCATCTGTTTGTAAAATTCATGTTCACAGGGAAAGAAAAAAAAAATGCTTTTCACAGTGTGGAGAAACATGCTATTCATAACTCCATCATCTCGCGAAAACTTAACACTTAACCTGTCAGGCAATAACAGAAAGCTATCCAAACGTGAGACAACTTTCCTTGATGTCACAGGAAGGTGAAACAACTTCTAAGCAGGAGACAGATGTGTCACTTAAATCCAAAGATGAAATTGTTATAAAAAGCCAAGTTTGCATTATTCAACAGGTTGGGCCACTTTGCTCTAAAGGTGATACCAGAGGGAACTGAAAGGTGTGGTAAACCAGATGGAGAAGAAAAACGATGATAAATGCCAAAAGCAATTTCACAAGATCTCCAAACTTCTAGCACATCAGGATGGTAGAATGGAAAGGAGGCACTAGTCTGGTGGAGGAAGTGTTAAAGGTTATCGGTACTCTTGGCACTGTAGATGGTAATGCATTTGTTGTGATGAGACAAGTAAGTGAGGAGCGAAATAAATTGTATTACTTATTCAACAGGAGCAATATGACAATCAATGCTCAAAGGTCTGAATATTAGCAGGACATACAGTAGCTGGCAGGAAGAAGTCTGTGAACTGCAAAGCATGAGTACGGAAGCTTAAAAGTGCCATCAAGATAAGTATATCTTTGCCCCATAAGTTGACAATTTTCAGCAAAATGTCTACAGAACGAGATAATATCTCGTCAAAAATCAGAAAAATGATCACTTGTTCAGTTGTGTTATCTAAACAACTCAACATTTTTCTGCAAAATGTTAACTTGTTTACTTGCTTCCTGGCAAGGAATTCAACACTTTTTTGAAGAATGTTCTTATAACAACTTGTCACATCCTGTCAATTGAACAATTTGCTGCAAAATGTTGACATTTTCACTTTCTTACTAAGTGAAAAATTGAACACTTTTCTGCAAAATGTTTGAATGACAACTTATCATGTCTTGCCATTTTAACAATTTTCTGCAAAATGTCTACTTGTTCACTTTTTTGTAAGTGAACAATTGAACAATTTTCTGAAAAATGTTGATTGTTTACTTTCTTACTAAGTAAGCAATTGAACAATTTTCTGCAAAATGTTCGGATGACAACTTATATATCTTTTCATTTCAACAATTTTCTGAAAAATGTCCACTTGTTCTCTTCCCAATCCAGAAATAGATATTACAGCATGAGATAAGTTGTCATTTGAACATCTGGCAGAAAATTGATTAATTGTTCACTTAGAAAGATATGAACAAGATAATATTCTGCAGAAAATTGTTTAATTGTTCACATAAAAGGAAATGACCAAATCAACATTTTGCAGAAAATTGTTGAAATGACAGGATGTAATAAGTCGTCATTTAAACATTTTGCGGAAAAATGTTTAATTGCTCATTCAGAAAAGAAGTGAACAAGTCAACATTTTGCAGAAAATTGTTGAGTTGAAAAGATATGATAAGTTGTCATTTGGACATTTTGCCAAAAATTGTTGAATTGCTCACTTAGTCAAAAAGTAAACATGTGGACATTTTGCAGCAAATTGTTGAAATGACAAGATATGCAAGTTGTCATTTGAACAATTTGCAGAAAATTGTTTAATTGTTCAAATAACATAACTAAACAATTGATCATTTTTCCATTTTTTGTCGCTATATTTCTTGTTATCTAGACATTTTGCAGAAAATTGTCAAGTTACAGGGGCAAAGATATTCTTATTTGGATGGCACTTTTAAGCTTCCGTACATGAGCCATATTTTCACTTGAAATGTTAAACAGGTAGCAGCCTTGAGAACTGCATTGGTGGAGGCAAATAAGAAGGAAAAAAGAAATCTTCATCTTTAATCAATGTCTTTGCAAAACAACTTGGTTCACAAGCCTTCACCTTGATTTTTCACAGTAAACCATAGCAAAAATAATAGGTGCAATTGTATGACTAGCATTTGCTTTGCAAAATTCACCTCAGCGGTACGCAGCGGTAAGTCAACTTGCCGTAGAGGTCATGACAATTCTGAATGATGTCACACAGCATTATATGAAAACTGCCAAAGAGATTATTGAAGTAACTGACCACCGTCCTTTTTTCTGAGAGCACAATGGAGGCCTGCCCTGAACAGAATGTCTTATCAATTTCAGCAACCATAAATCGTATCGGAAGGAAGTTCCAAATTCCGTATCTTGTGCACATAACTTGAGACTGCTTGTTAAATGATTGACCACTTCGTTTGTAAGGAATACTGCTATTTGTATTCTAAATTGGATTAAGCATCTGTGGTAGGATATTAGGAAGTGCTTGTGAACAGAGTTCATGGGGGCTGCTCCTGATGACGACAAATGCTTGAGAGCACACCCATCGTAGGTTACCGTTGGCTGCCGAGAAGGTGACTTATGCAAAGACCCCTTACTTGTGTGTTATTGTGGGTTTTCTTCAACCACCTCCCACCCACTTAGCCCTCTGTCCCCATCACATCTGCCATAGCAGTATCAGTTAAGTGCAAAAGTGGATGTTTGTACAAGAGACACCTAGAAGAAATGTGAGGCTTCATGGTTTTCTCACTTGTTTACTCACTTGTTTACTTACCACTCACTTGTTACTTACCACTCATTTATTTACCAATGACAATAGCCATCTGTCTCACCTTCCAATTCGGGGATGGGGATAACCAATTCCATTAGGATGTGACCTGGAAGTTGGGTCACTGAAGGTGCAGTGGGAAAAAAATTACACCATTTTGTTTTGGTTACAGGTGATCGGGAAAGCAAGAGCAGTTTACGAGAGAGAGTGATAGCAGTTCAAATACTAGGCGTGTCTCACCTCTGAGCTGGACTGGTCTTCCATGAAGTATCTTCTCTGTCTTCTGTCTTTCCTGACGTATTCAAAGTTTATCTCGACCACGGGGACCACACCCTCATCCTCCAGATGCTCCTCAGACACATCCACACTGAAAATGGAGAATAAAAATGAGAGATGTAGGGAGATAATTAGCGCCAACACTTTCCAAGGAGTAAGTAAAACTCCTCCTCTATCAAGTTGGGGAATTCAGTGAACAGTCACCTTGGAAAGATAAACAGTGACATGTCCACTAGGAGCAACCTCTGCAATCTTCTCCGATACGATGGTTTTGTGGGATCAGGAACATCTCCCCTGTCAACACCCAGATGATGCATATGAAAAAGATCAAGATACACTATGTCTGGACTACAAAAAGGTAAACCTGTTATCATTTATTGCTGATGGGAAGCCACACATATTTTAAATGAGGGCCTTCTTTCTCAAACAAATCTGCCTGGTCACCGACATATCAGCGATGTACAATTATGTCATCAATGTCAATCAAAGGTAGTTGCTTTATTATGAGACAAACGACACCGGAGGGTTCTGGCTTTTCGTACAACAATAGAGGGATTGAAAGGTTCCACTTCTTCACTTGGTAAAGACTTAAGGCAAGAGATTCATTAGAGATAAATATCTGGAAGGCAAATACACTGTTGTGGAAGTGTTGATACACTTGTATACATATGTACTTAAGTAAATATAGCTTGTCTTCTTGTTGGTATAAGGAGCTTCAGATCGATGAAGCACTTGACTGAGCAAACAGCTTTCTAAAGACTTTCACTTAATCATGATGTCATCTGCATTTACAACTTGCACAGAATACACTACAAAAGTAGATTTTGGTTCACTGTTAATGTTCTGACCTGTTTTAAATGTAGAAGGAAGATTGAATGCCTTACAGGAACCCATCTTTAACCTCTCAGAGCCTGTTGCTTTGCATTTTTGGAGAATTCCCTAGGAACATTTCTCTCTCAGATAACTATGAAACCTCAGGATAGAAGAGGATATTTGGGGTTATTTTAATGTTTGACGAAAGGCGCCTCATCGACCGCTACTGCATAATTTCTTGAGTGATGAAATTTCAACGAATGTTTGAGAGAAAACTGTACTAAAGGCAGAGCCAAGCGTGTTTCACACAGTTAAATGACATCGGGTAGGGAAAATTCTGTCTGACTGTGTAAGCATTTTAAGATGTGTGATAGTACCATGGGAAGAGTTTGTGGAGAAGGTGAAGGGTGTTTACCTCAACAAGCTCTCAAGTTCTAACCTCTCTTGAACCTCCCCATTCAAGTCGCTCTCTTCCAGGTGCGTCTGTTTCACTGTCAGCAGCATCTCGTTAAATTTACCGTCGGTGCCTCCTGACAATTTAACCAGCAGAGGGCCACAGAGATCTAAAGTACATGAACAGGACAAGGAAAATAGAGCAACTTGTCGTTCAAAGGACCTCTCAACCATGGGCTGTAAACAACATGCAATAAAAAGTGCTGTACTGTTTAAGCTAGGCAATGGTACCATTAGAAAAATTTATGTTTGTTCATAACCAGGATAATTGTGACTATTCTGTATTTTATTTTCATTATCTTGTTTTTGTCACATCAAAATCCCTGTGGAGAGTTACGTGACACTTCTGAGAACGAGGAAAATATTCAACCTCTGTGCTAACTAGAGAGATGATTAATGGAAACTTACACATTTCTCCAAACCATTGACATTAAATGCTCCTCAAATTTCTAATAATCTTCCTACAGTTAATTTTCCATTTTTATGCCTACTTGTTTTCCTTGAGACAATACACTACTGCGTGGTTCCCTTGCCGACTGTTTCACAATTTCCTTGTGTTATGGGTCTCACTTCCTTCCAAGATCTTACACATTTTTTTTTTTACCTTAGAACATGAGGCTTGGAAATCAATATAAACAAGAAACTTTCATTCAGTGTCATCGCTGTGACAAAGTCACAGTGATATTTTTCAGAACCATAAAGATTTTAATACCCACCTGAACATCTGAGATACAACTTGTGACAATAATATCGCTATCCTTATTGATGTCGAAAATTCTAGAGGAATTCTTGCGTCTTTCAACTCGCATATTGTTTAAAAACTTCGTTATTATTCTCTTTTTGTTAAATATTTTGTAGGTGTCATCCTCACCTTCCTCTGAATCTGTTCTTTGGAGGTCAGATTTCTCCAAGTCACTCTCCTGGATCAGCTCCTGGGTTGTGATGACAAGACCATTGGCCTGAAAGTCATACTCAAGGTCAATCCCCGAACTGGTCTGAGTGTCATTGAGTTCTGTAAAGCTTACATCCGTCTCTTTTTCAGCCTCCTTTTGTAAAGCACTCTGCGTTTCCCGGGGCGACCCTTCTTCTCTCTGCTTGGTGACGGCTTCTTCACTCGTCTCGTCTCTCCTTGGCTCGACATCTACGGTGATGACTTCTGCCCGTTCTGGTTCTCCATCTCTTGCTTTCTCTTCATCTTCTCCTGGGTTGTCTGTCACAACATCCTCTATTTTCTCTTGCTGACACTCTTGTTGAGGTTCTTGCGAAGGTCCTTGTGAAGTTCCTTCCTCATCCCAGTCGACTTGTATGAAAGGATTGAGATTATCGCCTCCATTGATTGCCTCCGGGGGCTTCTTGTAAGGAGCCTGGAGTGACAGCAGCCAATCCTGTCCATGCTCCTCCCTCTTCTTCTCAAATTCCTTCTTGGCTTCCTCTAGGTAAGAACTATCTAAGCTCTTTGGTGCTAGATGAAAAACAACCACAAGTGAAGACATGTGAAAACATCTCTGGATTAAAAATCTTGTTCCTTTGTAAGAATTGTCCTTAAGGAAGCATACTGACTTGAAGACAGTGACGTGACGGTGTTCCTGTCGTATTGCCACAAAGCAGATAACAGATATGTCTCCTCCCTGGGAGGGTGCAAACTCTGAGATGGAATTAAAATTGCTTCAAAACTGTGCTGCTCTCTTCTAACATAGAAAGCATCTTCAGTGTTACATCTGAAGCTACTGTCTACTTGTCACAACTTAATCAATTGTGACAGTAGTGCTCCTCTAGAAATTAATTGATCTTGAGCAATTAAGGTTGATGTATTGTTTGTATCACACACTGTCTACTTTCTTGCCTTATCAGCTGTTACACATTCAATGTAGGTCACATGACTTCATTCTCCAATACTACTTTGATAGTTATGCCTGTTCTTCATGTTTATACTAATGATATTTCATATTTCTGTTTGAAAGTTTGTCCCTTTTAGTTGTATCTTTCTGAGGGAGAGAATTGTTTCTTCTTTACTTCAGTTTCACACCTTAAAGGGGCTGATTGAGTTGCATCATTTAATTAACAATTTTGTACAAACCTTACAAGTTTCATTCATATACTCATGACAAATGGTCCAACTGGGAAATTGACCATGTATCATCCTACAAAGGAACACTAATGAGCTGAGTCATCACGATTCAAATTTGATTTTTGAATAATTGTGACCAGATGCATTTTCACATTAGCACCAAGTCATACTGCCAGAACAAGCCAAGGTCAAAGCTTCAACTAAGTTGACATTTTCATAGCTACCACGGATGAGAAACTTGACAAACTATGCTTAATAATTGTGATGAGATTGTACCCTTCAAAATCCTCACAATGTGATGCTTTAAGTGTACTGGATATACCTCCCATTACAGTGCGACATGCCATGATCTCTCCGACCACTACACATAGTACACAAAATAATCTAGCATGACGAATTTACAGTAATTTACACCGTAAATGTGACGCTAAACAACTAATAGTGGGTCTACCAATCTCTTTGATGATTTCTGTTGAATATAGCACATACAATCTATCATATTTTATTTTATGCCAACTTTCAAGCTCAAGATCAACAACAAGAATACAAAACTATTTTCTGTATGGGTGAAAAAAATTGGAAAGAGAGCTCAAGCAGTAGAGACTAAAATGGAGTAAGAGGTAATTAATTTGACCTCAGCAACAGGATTAGTAAGGTTAACAAAAAAGCTTGTTTACTTCTATGGCCACAGCAGCAAATCATCTGAGAGGGATTGAAGATGCAAACATGGCTGACTGAAAACCACAGGGAATGAATTCACCAGAGGTTACTCCCACCCCCACCCCCCACCAATGATCATGTTGCAAATGATCGAGGGGAATAGCTGAGGGTGGCATATCTTTGATTCTTGTCAATATTATGAAAGAGATGATTCTTTTCATCTGGCACAAGACAGGTTTACATTCACTTGTACACCCGACATGACAAAGGTTGTTCAATCAATTGATGGCAGAAAGGCAAATCATGGTTGGCATAGCATCCTCTATTGAAGATAAAGGAAAGATTTCAAAAGTCTGAGAAAGCATGGGTACAATTTGCTGGCTAAAAAGCCTTACAGGCTAAAGTGGGCCAACATTCTCCACGTATAGAAATTTACTTCACTGAGAGAAGTATTAAAGGAGGACAAGTAGGACAGGGACTCCACCAATTCAAGAATGTGGTGTGCATTATTCTTACCAGTACTACATTGACACTGTCTCTTTAAGTGTATTTCTGGTACAGGTTCTTAAAAGTCATAAATCAACTATACATGTTTACAGATACCTTACGAGATCAGTGGTTGGAAACACCAGGATATAACGGATAAACTCATAATTATTAGGGGTCACCTCTTAATTTCTATTTTGTTTAAAGGCCTGATAGGTGAAATCAAGCAATTTAAAGGAATTCTCCACCAACAAGAAAACTTCACACAATATGAAGTTCTCTAACGTGCTATCAGTTAAACATAACGATTCTACCAAAAGAGGCTTCCTGAGGTGTGAAATGACGCTTTGATAGTTGGACCCTCAGCACGAGCCTGAAAATGTGTGACGTAGAACCAACAAATACTGCTTCCCATTTTTTGCACTCTTTGTCTGGCAAGGTCTTGCTATGCAAAACCTCTTTAATTCAGAAATTATGAAAACCCTATGAATGTCTACATTCAGTAAGATACTTTCAGTATCGTTCAGTACAGTAAGATATGACATTCAGTAAGGTGCTTTTCCTGCATGAAACCAGTGGAGCTGTTATTGTGATGGACATAACATTTATTTACTGCTAATACTTTAAGACCCACCAAACCGAGCGAAGGTAAGCTGTGTCATTAGCTCAAAGGTATTCCGATCCTTTATTCGTCGCTACCAGTTCAATTTCATATACAGAGCAACATCATTTAAGACAACTGATCCTTAAACAATTAGGTAGCTCTGAACAATGCTTTGAAAGATAGATCCGTGCCCCTGGTGAAATTAAGGTTTTATCACCAAATAAAGAGATCAGCACAGTACTGCAACTTACAGCTTGAGATAAAAACCAACAGCAATGTTCAATCTAGATTTGTCGGTGCTATGTCACAACCAATTTCTAGCGCCAGGCTTGTACCTTAAATATTTACTAAAATAATTCATTTTCCAAATTCTTTGAGATATTTCCTGAAAATGAGGACAACGACTTGTCTCCAATAATGTTTGCATCTTTTTAAGAGACATGAGAAATGATGGTGGAGAATTCCTTTCAGCGATAACCAAAGTCTATGGTGGGAGAACCAGAAACACTATTTGAGATCACTACAACTGTTTGTGACAATATTTCAGGTTGTATGAAAAACTAAAACAGAAAAACTTGAAAATAGAATGCAGGGTACAAGCAGAGTCCAAGTATAATACAGATGTGTTCAAAACTGTACAAGAACAATGATCTTTGGCAGTAAAATTTATTCTTAGTTTTTACTTATATTGTTCACATGACTATTGGAGAAACATTTCTGTACCTTGACAAAATTATTGTAACGTTAAAAATCATTGATACATGAAATATCAGTCAACTGTAAGTACAGGACCTTGTCAAATGTAACAATATGAGATGAAATGATTACAAACTAAAGTGTTACATACACACACCAAAGTGAATGCGTGGGTTACTTGCTTTTTCTCATAAGTCACCAACAAAGGGTGTTTACACGAAATAGATTGTCGCTATTCATTAAAACCATAAACATGTTATTCACTACTATGCTAAACATGTTTCAATTATTTCTAGTAACTTACTAACTGCAGGTAAATCTTCATTCTGAGCTTGATCTGATATAACTACATGTCTAACTCGATCCTTTTTCTTCCTTTTCTTCTTCTTATCCTTTGCCCTGAGGGACCTGGTCAGTCCAGAGGAACTGTAATCTGCAGACTCTGCGAAGCTGTCCACCGACTGTTCCACAAAGAGCGAACTCTTGGCGGCACTGGAGGCTGCTTTGGGAGGGTTCCGATAGACTGTCTTCCTCTGTGTCGGAATGAACTTAGGGTAAAAAGAATACGACGTGAACACCCATCAACATAGAGACACAAAACAGAAACAAAATGATTGCTCCTGCTGTCATTTCATTATGTCTAAAGACTACCAGTTTAGGAAAAATTCTACAGCTTGCTTTAATAAGCAACTTTAACATTTATAGATCTCATCTGCTAGGATCATTGAATCAAGGAACTTATCTATTGACTGTTCACCATCGGATATGGGGCTACATCCCTAGCTAAAAACATCCTCACATCACGCCTTGCAGTTCACTACTGAGAAAGCAGAAAGGGTTTCTTAAAGAGACAGACACACACACACACACACACACACAAAAAAAGAAAAAACCTGCGATCAGTTTTCTAACCGTAAAAACATTAAGATTGTCAATTTACAAATGAAGTGAGACATCTATAATGTGACACTAATACAGAAGTTTAAAAACATTTGAAAAATGTAAAAAAACTATGCCAATAGCAACATCATCAACCTTATGCTACATTTTAACACAACAGAAAATGTCCAATAGTTACAACCAAGAACATCACCAACCTTGTACTAGATAACAAACATTACAAATTACACTCATCATTATCCATCTCACTGTACAGTTGAAAAACAGGCATAAAACATAACTGACATATAAAATATTCAAAAAGGTAAGTGGTACCTTGAAGATCATGTAAACAACTTTCATAATGTTACCTTGATTTCAGCCTCTGATAACTGTCTACCATCGAGATAAACCTGTCAAGAGCAAACGAAGTATCAAATTCACTAAAGTAATAAAATCTAGGCGAAGGTATGACAGGATTGGCTGCAAAGTTAAGTAATAGTGGGCATAGAAATAAGATCACCAAGCTAATTCTCTGAATGCGAAGTAGCTTCCTTGGTTTAATACAAGCTCTCTTATCACCAACAGCTGAGCCAATGAAATCAGTAGATGTCACTTATAAATTAACTGATGAAGAACTAAGCGAGAATGAATTCCAGCCAATCTAAATACTATTGCCTAGACTGAACAGGCTGACAAATTTATGACTGACTTACTCATGACCTTGGCATACCATCCACAGGGGAATGCACTGTACAGTATGACCTAGCACACACTGAAGAATGTGCCATTTTTTAGCTACCTTCTTCATGCAGGTTTTCAAAATATCAGTTCTGAGAGCTGAGATGATATGACCTTTGACGTCCATGAAAGTTAAATGAATTATCAAGTTACTACGAGCAAGTAACATTGTGAAAGATTTCTTGTCCCACTAAATGTATGAAATGTGAAAGACGTACAGTGCAAGAGCAGTCATAACACACATCACATCAAACTGACAGTTTGACTGATTGAGGTATCAAGTACACCGACGAAGAAGACCTTGAAAGGTCATAAGGATACTAGTTCCAGTAACTTTCTATGCAAGTAAGGAACACCAATTACCAAAAAACCACTTTATAATATATCTGATATAGATCCTCAATAAATTTTGAAGACTGAAACCTGCAGAGGGTTGCCTGGTTCACGACACTTGCCCAGACAGATGATGGATGAATGAAAACATGCTGAAAGGCACTTGAATTGCTACTTGGAAAAATGAGCCACTACCATTCCAGTGCCTTTATCAATGCACAGAGATACAAATCCAAATTGCTGGTTAGAGTATAAGAGTAAATGTTCTGTTGTTTTTTTTTTTTCACACATCAGGTTGCTTCCATTGAAACGGATACAGAAGTATGTAATACTCATGATCCTCAATGCTGAAGGATGCACCTGTGTTATATGTGTGTTTCCATTCTAGGGGACTTAAAAGGACCGTAACACTGTGTAAGTAATACTTACAGTTCTAAATGCTGCCCCTGGTGGTAGGTTCTTTGAGATTAACTGCCTGTATAACGGTTCTTGGGCTACTGGATTACCTTGCATATTAATCTGACAAAATCAAAGATAACAATAAAAACGATAAAAGAACAATAACAGAACAACATAAAAGAAGCAAATACCTTACCACCCGCTTTTATGCACAGTATGTACAACATTTCACAAGGCAGAAACATACAAGGACTTTACTTGTCCATTCAGAACACTTTTTTTTTTTTTGCTCTCTTGTTCAAACTCTGACTGTGTTTTGTAAGATACAAACCCTGAGTAAAGATCAAGGCAGTTATGTTTAACCTGCCAAACTTTTGTGTAAAAAGCCCACAGCATACAGTACTGATATGCAGACATGAGGGACTACTCAACCTTGTATGCATACAATATGTGTGCATGACAGAGTAGCCACCCAATAGATTGCTTTCTCCATTATCACTAATGCAGACCTAGATTTTTTTTTTAAAGTTATTTTAGCATAGTTGTCTCACTTTATGAGATCAGAGCAGGTTAAAGAAGTGACCAACTGCAATGTACTTTGGCTTCACTCGTGCAATTTTCTGCACCGGGAGCCACCGATCTTGATGCAGAAGGAAACGTTTCTGGTACCTGTCTCAAAATACTGCCAGCCGATTGCATTAAACAGTCCCGATAATAAACAAACATTCCACAATGAATATTCATAAAATAACAGAAGCAGCCATAGAAAAGGTAGTATAGGATACAGCTCATTATAAACACGTGATACTGTTTCAGTACCTGCATCAGTTTTCATCTATTCTGAACGGCCCTGTGACGTGAGGCCGCTGACAAGATGTCACTGCTTTCCTATTGACAGTAGTCCTAAGGGTGATATGCTCCTCACCTTTGTAATTTGCTGGACAGAGTTTAAGGAGAGTAATTGTTGGTCAGAGTAGATGCAGTTCCTGCTCAATTCAAGTGATTCCAGATTCTCAAACAGATGGATATCCTCCATGTATTCCAGATTGTTATTTCGTAGATTTAACGTCTTCAGCTTCCTCTGGCTCAGGGGGCTGAGTGAGGGCACTCTCGACAAACCGTTGTAACTCATGTTTAAATGTTGCAACTCTGAAAAGCACTGCAACAAAAAAACACAGGACAAAAAACAAAATGAAAGGAACTTCACTTTTCTTTTTTTTATCTTTGCCATGTTAGTCAAGTGAGGTCCAAAATTTTTCAAGGGCGTACGGATACAAATTTCTACACAAGTTAAAGGAAATGTCTTAAGATTAGCAAAAGCAAAATGGTTCAAGAGGCTAATATTTTAACAGATACTTTGCTGTACAATGCAAGAAGGGCACTTGACTTACAGAAAGAATCGAAGTATCTATTACTGTACAGAGACAGTATCTAGGTAATGTCAAGATACCACAAAGACTGACAAAGACAACATAAGATGTCCCAAAAACAACATAGAGACACTATAAAGACAACAAAGACACAACTTGCAAGAGGCACTGTCTCTAGGAATCAACTGATGACCAAGTCAGATTTTGCATCAGAAAAAAGACATCACCATGGGTGAAACATCGAAACTGCAACATTTAACAAAGTCCATTTACCAGTGTCTGCTGATGTTCAGAAACCTGAAAATATATTTGCACAGGGGGACATATTACTCAGTGCACCAGGGTAAGAATTGAGAAATGCCTGACTAGGTGTATTTTGTACCTGGAAAGGTAAAAAAAAATGTCCTCCTGTACAGTTTCACAGGGGCTAACTGGTCTTTCACAAGCGCTCTTTTTCTTATACCTGTAAAATCCACAATGATTTTAAGAAGTCTAAGTTAAAATCGCAAATTGAGTTAACATTGGTAAACACCATGATCTGATACTTAAATTGGATGTCAATCAATACCCCAAATTCCAAATGCATGCTTACGCATGGCTCACAAGGTGTAAGGAATGTTCAAATGTGCTGTGAAATGATCCTTTTAAGGCAAAGGGGAGAGGATGCCACATTCCCTTACCCTGTCCTCATGCCACGTAGGCCTGTCTGTGGACTGACTGATTTGAAATCACGGCTTACGCCTTGGTAGGGTAACACCAGTCCCCTTGTACCCCTCCCCAAGACAGCAGTCAAAAATAGGGACGATGAGTCGATTTTGTCCACTCACAACAAAAAAAACCTCACTTTGCCTCTGAAAACAGTATCCAGATAATATCAAGACACTTCAAAAACAACATCAAGACACCATAAAGACAATATTAAGACATGACAAAAATAACACAGAGACAACATAAAGACATGGTAAACACAACACAGAGACATCACAAAGTCAACATAAAGCCACCACAAAGACAACACAGCTACAGCATGAAGACAATATAAAGACATGACAAAGACAACACAGAGACACCATACTGACAATAAAAAGACAGCACAAAAACAAAATACAGTATCAGTGGAGGAAGCAATTACATTAATGAACTGACAAGAATCAGATAAGTGTAACAAAGACTTAAATTATTGAGAAAAGTAAACAATTAGCGATACTAAGAGATGTGCCAGTTATAGATCTCACCTCTAAAAACTGGCTGGAAGTCTTTATTTGGTTATGACTCAAGTCTAAGACTCTCAAAGATGGCAAGAATTGCTGTTGAGGATTAAGAGTAAAAATGGTTGGTAGAAGCACTTTCTTATGATGAACATACAACTTATAATGAACAACTTCTAATGAACATGCATTTCACTTGCTTCTAGAATGGTGGAGAGAAGACCAAAAAAATCATTCTTAGACGATTGGAGGTAAATATGCAAGAACGGATGTTTCTAGGAGCGAATGAAATTTCACAAGTTATGTTGATGTTGAGATAAAAAGTCTACATAAAGCATAGCTATGAAGCCTTAAAAAGTTTTCATTGACATAACTAAATTTGGAATTTAAGATTTGTTTGTAGCTAATGAAATTAAGAATCAGTATTCCAAAAGATGTTCACTGAGTAAGATACACTCCCTAACCCCCCCCCCCACAGGTGATGAACCAAACTGGTTTTGATAGTGAGGGTCATGGGGGTCAGTTACATACCACTAATGAATTTAGGCTGGTAAGCTAGTTAGGGGTATGGGTAAGTTACATACCACTGATGAATCAAGCCTTATGAGAAAAAGTTGAGGCTAGGTGACAGTTCACTTACCAGTGATGAATCAAGGCTAGTGAGGTAGTTGAAACTGAGATTTAAGGTATGAAGGTGAGGCCAGTCCTCTTCATCTGCTCTGTCTCCTCCACATTTACCAATCAAAATCTTAGAGAAAAGAAAAAAGAAACAGATTGTAACATTGCTCTGCAAATTTTGATAATGAAAGCATAACTAGTTATACTTAAATGGAATAAGCACCATCACATAGGGCTATTCACAGCAATCAATATCGAATGCAAAACATCATGAATTATGAGATCTGCATCCTTCTTGCTCAAACTTTTTTCCAAAGTTACCACATCTTGGCATCAATTGTCACTTATTAACTACATACAAACAATAGGCATGGTTTACTCAATGTGGCACATTCACCTGTAAATAACCACATCAGTTCAAGATTCTTTTCCACAGATTTTGTGTACAAGACTTTTCTTCATAATTTCAACTGTGTTGTCCCCAAATGACCTTTCCTATTACCAAAAGGGGAAATACAGTACCTTCTTTGCCATTATGAAGTGCACTCACATACTGCTGTATACATGAACTCAATTCAGGCATTTCTTGATATATGGTACTTTCAATGCTTTTTAAGTTGACCTCTGCTGACTTCGAGTAATCTTCAAATCCACCACCAACAGCAATTCTATTTATTGAAGTGCAATTAAACACCAACTAAAAGATCAGTTAGACTTGCCCCAAGTCTCTCGTGATTGTCCTCTCCTGGGTGAAGTGGCTAATGCGATCTCTACGGTTCTCCCCTCCTTTCACATACTTCCCCTTCACAAGGAACACATTCCCAGCTTTCTACAACAAGTCATTGTAATCTTGTTACGCTGCAGTGCTACCGTCACTAGCTGGCTGCCCACAAGAGACTTGTAGCTTTTGCAATTGGTGACATCACACTTTGAGCCTCTGGTACTCAATATAAATATTCAGCAATGTGTTGCAGCCAATGAAAAGCTTTCAATTTTTAAACTGACTGTCTTATCACCTTTTACACAGTGCCAGCTAAAGGCAGTAGAGTTCATATTTGAGCCAAATTATTTTAAATTCTTGCACTGTGTCACTGACTGAACCAAATAAATCGATGTATACTGTACCACACACACATAGAAAATAGGGAGATAGTACAGAGATTTCACAAATGTTTCATTTGTTTTCAAGACTTCTTGCTTTCAGAGAACAGAAAAGCTCACCAGGTTAGCCACTAACGTTAGTGCGCAGGCAGCGACACTTTACATACAGTAGGGGCTCGTACTGCAGTAATATGTGTGGCACACGCATATATACTACTGTTGCGCTCAACATTCTCAGTGCGAATGACATGATTTTCGGGCAGGAGTTATACGTTACTCAATGCTGATTGGATGACAACAGCTAGTTATCTTCAAATTTATTTTGCCTTAACTTGGGATGAATAAAACAACAAGAGAGTAAAGAAAGATGACATCAACAGAAGCAAAAGATACAAGTCTCTCACGCATGGCAAGCCACTTCACTGAGAAGTCCTTTACAGTGTTTGCGTGCAAGGTCAATTCGAAACAAGTGCTTCAGTTTGGTAGTTATACATAGCGCTGCAGGAACGGTGAGAATAGTGGTATATTCGGATGAAGTCTTGAGCTTAAGCGAGAAACTTCACGAGAGGTAGAAGAGAGAACATGAGAGACTTCTTCTCTCTAGTCACACATGCGTAATCAAAACAATGGATCCCTGTGTATGTCTGTGTTATATGAGCTACTCTGCATCTTAGGAATTTGATGCCGATCAAAGAGTACTGTAACATAGAACCAGTTGGGAATTTTGCTATCCAGAAGGTAAAAATATAGCTTAGGGTGATGAGTCACGGCCTTTAAGTTATGACCACAGTACAAGTCCAAGTTCAGGCCAAACTTCCCTTTTTGAGGTATCATTTTTGAGATACCAAGTTTACAAGCAGACATCACAAATATGAACATACACACACCATGTAAAGGTTATACACATTGTCATTAAAATTAAAAAGATGAAGAACCATTAAATACATCTTTCCTTCTTGTCTATAGAAGTTCTAAGTAACAAACTGCTTGTTTAAAAAAATATAGATTACCAGTTCAAAAAAGTTCGAACATCAAGTTCTACACTTTGCTTTTGACAATTTTCCATAAATTTTACATTTCGATTTTTCCCATCTATTCAAAGACTGTTGAATCATTACAATCTTCCCTTAATGCAACAGTCTGCAGTCATTCATGGTAACAGAACAAAAGGAGCATTTGTCAATATTATCTTACCTCAATGGAGTGCAGGCATCTAGTGCATATCAAAACCTGCAACTGTTGCCTCAAGGCCCTCAGTCCCACCAACAGGTGGACCGGAGCTTTACCAATCTCCAAGTGCGTAAGCGACTGGAGCCGTGAGACGTTGATGGCACCCTGGGGAGAATTTTGGCCATGAACCAGCTACACAAAAGAAGAAAAGAGAGCAACAATGTAAACAAAGAACAAGAATTTGTCCCAACAATACTGGAACATAGCAAAAGAGCAGCTGCACTTCTGCATTTGTTTCACATGCAGAGACATTGAGGAAATAGAAGAGGAGACAGTGAAGAACAGACTGTCATCTTCACCATTTCCAATGATACTTTATGTTTGAGGTCTTTTGTGGGAATTGTCTCTCTTTGCACACTGTCTGCAAAATTTTAAATAATTACCAACATCCTAAACCAGGAACACACATCAAACACGAGACTTTCGGTATGCAGCTGGTGAAACATTTTTGTGTGTATCATAATTGGCATGCTTGGAAAACTCACTTGGATAAGTTGGGTTAGGGTCACTTTTGAAATAGCATCCCCTACAGGTACCATTCACCCTTGACTAAGAGGGTATCATACACATTAAAGGTGATAGCAGTATATATACCTCAGTATCTTACAGTGTTGATAGTAAGCTCTCTGAGAGTTAAACTTGTGAGTACATTAAACAGCTCAATGTACTCCAACAAATCTCCAACAAATATTTTGGACAGTATATAAAACACTTTGTAGTTGAAATATCACATAACAGAGGCAAAATGACAAAAAAAAATTACGAACTCTCTGTCAGCTAGTTACTGAGAATGCACATCATTAGTAAAAAGTAACAACACTGTTTGGTCTGCATGTTCTCTTCTCTTACTCACTGACTGACTGTAACCATGAGGTGCTAAAAACAATACCTTCAGAGCTGGAATTCTGAAACAGAAATCCCTGAGGAATTCCACAGCCTCTCTCCTGGCAGAGTCCAATATTTCATTTGAATTGTATGTAGCAAACACCTTGTTCAAGGAGGAGAGGTGAGAAGATAGGACCGATAACTTCTTCTCCTTCATCAAGAGTCCCATTTTCTGAAATGAAACACATATGATCGAGAAAAGCATCATTAGTTGGCACTATGATCCCCTGAAAATGAACGCACTTTACTGTACGTTGCCCAAACTGTAAATGCAAATCAGGTTACATCTGAATGGTTACATTTTCAAATGAACCGATACTAAAAGAGGGCTCTCAAAGAGGGTTTATTTTCGCAGAATCTGCATAAACGACAAAATTTTCTGCGGGTTCTCTCGGTCACAAGTGAAAAGCAATCTGAATTTGAGAGCATGATGGAAATCCACTAAAGCTGGAAACTTTTTTTGTTAATGGCAATAGATATTAACATTTCTAGTAGCTACAAGCATGTAATTTTCTTTATGACTTCAACATATAACTATACTGTGTATCATGTAACAC
Source organism: Stichopus chloronotus (assembly GCA_021234535.1). Taxonomy (NCBI): domain Eukaryota; kingdom Metazoa; phylum Echinodermata; class Holothuroidea; order Aspidochirotida; family Stichopodidae; genus Stichopus; species Stichopus chloronotus. The sequence goes on from CM037835.1 coordinate 17,725,933, forward strand.
AGGGGGAACCAGCTAGATTGGGTACGGTTTAGATATATGGAAATTATATTTAAATGTCAGATATATTAAGTTTCTCTTTTACCATGAAATTAACACTTTGGCACTTTCTATTCTGTCTAGGTAAGACTGTGCACAATTGAAACCTGCAGGTCACACACACACACATGTTATGACATCGCTGAGTAATGTCTTCATCAATAAGGCAATGTGTGGCTGATCATTTTATCTTGAAATGAATGCATATTTCATTTATCTATTGTACTACTGAGGTTTGACCGGGTATTTGGGAAACTCCTTTTTCGAAAAAATTTCCACAGAGAGTTTTTTCTTAAAAAATTTCTTTCTTACAGGTACAGTATTTTGGAAAAACAATTTATCCTGACATCAAATCAAACAAACATTAGTCACATCCATCTGTAAAGACAACTGACCTCTCTTCAACCTTTTGCAAAGAATTACAGTAGCTATGGTAATGAGTTACCACATCCGTTGCACACTCTCATAAACTACCATGGTAACAAACCCTCACAAACTACCCAACCATGCCAGGCACACTGAAATTTTCTTAAAAAGACTCTGATGGTCATTTATAGTGCAGTCATGTCATTCTCTCAACTCTGAGTGTGCGAGATGTGATTACAAAAACATAATGCCTTTTGCAATAAATTTAATTTTACATGGAGTTGGCTTTCAGCATTGAAACATTTACTCTTTAACAAAATAAGACTAGCCTTAATTTGAATTACCCAAGTTGCCCTCCTTCACAAAGTTGTAGAGCTCCATCACCAAATCTCGTTTGTTGTTACCAATGTCAGCCATTGTGGAAGTCCTCATCCAGTGAACATGATGAAGAGTTGGTACTGTTATCTGATGAATATTACAGACTTGACTGTATGAGAGAGATATGAAACAAAAGAGATGGAGTCATGAGCATTTGAGAATATTGTGGTACTGTAAAATGTTGAAACCAAATTTTGAAAGTCACATTTCATGCCCACTACATTAATCAACAAATATAACTTACAGCTGATAAAAACATGATTTGTCAGATTCTATGATGTTTATCTGCTGATTTCACTGCATTCAGTAACTCAACTGTATTTCTGGTTTTCAGCTTACTATGTATCCCGTCAGTATTATGCATAGGGTGTTACTAATAATGTTTCCATCGATTCCGTAAAAATTGGAACTGCAATAATTTTGTCTCACACCCATCGGGTACCCAGGGCACCAACCAAAATGCTGACTGTATGGTAAACACTGACATTCCCACAGTTCCGTACATCAAATTTGTGTTGAAGGATCTTACTAGTTTACTACATACCTGTACTGTACTTCTGTCTACACCAACCAACTTTCAATAAGAAAAAAAAAAGAAAACTCCAATTTGTTGAATGAATATGATTCAACAGGACCACCTATTTTCCTTGAAAAGAAGAGGAAAATTCCATTGTGAGCTATTTGCTGGGTATAGTGAAGTGAAGTTTGACAATCTGACACAGTGTGTTTACACAGAGGTTGTGCTGTTTTTCAATTATTAAGGAATCAGTGAGCAATTTTAGATTGGGGAAATAAAATACCATTCCGGTGCCTGGGCTACCCGTGAAAACACTAGTATCTGCAGTGGGCTACATCCCTCTCCACTACCAACATATCAGAGGTGGAAATTATAAAGGTCAGTGGGAGAATGCAACATTTCAACATGAACATAGATAGTGCTTACAATGTAAAGAATTTAAAGTCAAAAGGAAAGCTTTAAAGTAAAATCTTCAGCCTTCAAATTTTTTTTTCGCAGTTGTGTCAGTGTACACTACTGTAATGAAGCTTTTGCTTCACAATGTCACAAGGGGAGGTACAGTATACATTTCTTTTGATATTTTGTAATATCGAAGAAACCCAGCACTTCATTCAAATGAAATCATTCTTCAAAAATAAGAAGGCACTTAACTATCTAATGAAAACCACACAGGGCATTCCAAAAACTGCTGTATTTTAAGGAGACCCAAGAACAATTTATGAAAACATAAAGTACATGTTTAAGTCTGTACAAGGGGAGTCTGTGTGTGACATTGGCTGTGATTGGCTGAGCGTTATGAATGGCACATGCAAAGAGATGCTCGGGTGCTCGGTGTTGTAGTTGCACACCATTGCACGAATTTGCTAAATTCTGTTCAATGATATTCGATGTAATTCATGATGGGCATTCTTGTCAAAACGGCTGAAAAATGGTAATACAAAAAAAAATTATATCTCTGTTCACAGATTTACATGAGTTTTGTTTTGTCTACTTAATAATTTCATGTCATATTTTATTGTGCTATATTTGAATACAGGCCTTGAATTCTGAGGCGTGCGAGTGCGATTGCACGCCACCACTCGCCTCAATTCACTGTGAGGAATGCCATTTCTTGCACACCTAGATGAAGAAGGACACTAAGATGAATGTGTTACAGTTTAACAAACAGCACACCTACCACACTCCTTACTTTCCTGAGGAGTGTGATTTGTTGCACACCTGGAAAATCTAAAACTCAAGGCCTGTGAATAGGAATTATCTTTCCTTTTTTTAAGAAGACAGGCTAATCAGAAAATGTATTTAAATGTTACTTTTTCACAAGTTTTTGCTATTGACCTCAATAGGTAGAGGCCTACTGCCCCGAAGAAATGGTGGCATAAGCTATCGAATGTAAGTGATTAAAAGTGAATTTCCAGGGCAGCTACTGCACTGCCAGTGGTGGGAAGTGATGTGAACCACCGGCAGTTACTCCCTCGCAAGGTCTTACTACAAACTAGGTTAGGATATCTAAGGTAGGAAAGTAAAGCGCCCATAACCTTACACTTACATGATGAGTAGCTATCGCTAGTGACCTTCGATTTGGCCTAAGGTTAGTGTAGGCCGAAGCAGTAACATGGGCCTAGGCCTTGCCTAGCCCACAGAAAGTGCTGGACTTACATTTACTGTACTATTAAGAATAAGATTCAAGTTATGCCAGTACATATTTTAGTACTGTAAGTTGTAACTTAAATTTAAGGTCAGAAAGGACAATGTCCTCATAAGAAGAGCGGGCATTCCACACAATAGACAACAACAACCAGAATCTCCCACACAGCTAAAGAATGAAAAAGTTATCAAGTGCATTCAGCCTGAAGGCAATAACAATAACAATCTTTGACATCACCACTGACTCCGGCAAGCCATTCCAATTCATCCAAACACATCACTCTGTGAAAAGGAATAGGCCTACTTTCTAAAATCCAGCCTACAGCACTGTATAGGTTTAAAAACTATATAAAAAAGAAAAAGGTAAATTAATATGCCTGCTAGCCTAAGCCAATAAGCCAGTGTTAGTCTTCCTAGGCCCCTCGGGGCTTAGGCTAGTACTGTACTGTAGTAACTTACTTAGGGAAGTTAGGCCGTTTACTAAACGTTACTCAGAATGTACGATGACATAGCCTATTCACGAAGTGTTAAGATCTTACTTCAAGTAAAAGCACGTAAAGCCTTGATCTTTCTTCTTGAGTCCCGTCCTGTTGAAGACATATGAAGCAACTGCAAGTTGCAGAACAGTGAGTAGTAGCTGGTGATCAGAGCAACACTGAACGGTTAAATATTACTTGTGAAGTATCGGAGGTCCTACACCAATGATTGCCAACCATACCGTACCCAGTGTATACAAGGATGAGGCCGATGAAATCTATTTAGTGACTAGTGCTACAGCGCCATAAGTTTTCACGATGGCTGGAATAATCACATGATATCTCCTCATGGGTTGTGCGCGACAACGTTGTTTACAAACATATAGGTCATTGCACTTACGTAATTTCATCGCTGCAAGAGGCCATAGCACAACGCGGAAGCATTCGCTAGGTAGTATGATCACCTTGCGTGTTTAAAGTGATACTCACCACATTCTTCTGTTATGTTTTTTTTTTTTCAGATTGGAAAATAAAATTTGGAATTTTGAAAAGATTGGAAAATAAATTTGACACATAGTTCATATTACTGATGCTGGGGGACATCGGTTAACTGAATACAATTATAGCCTAATCAATTCAAGATGAGGACGTACCAAAGCATGTAAATTAAAGTGCAGTCACCCGCACAAACTGAATTAGTATATACCCCCCTATGCTAATTCATTAAAGGGAAATAGGGCGTTTGTTTCACAGAAAACAAGCATATTTTTAAAACCAATTTTTTTGTGGACTTAGAATGATAGATTATTCAAAATGAGGAAGGGAAGTAGCCTTCTTTTCAAGGAATAAGATACGAATAGATAAAAATTCAGTTATTTGATGCTCAACTATCATTTGTTCACCCAGGCTTTTCAAAATTCAAATGATGCATCTTCCGTTACTCATCACATGCATAATGGTTTGAGGAGATGAAGCTTTGACAGATATTTATGGATGACACTGAATGGTTTAACAATGGTTAAAGCTATTTTCTTTGTACGCCATTTTGGTGTATTCTAAACGCCCTATTTCCCTTGAATAGCTTCTTTTCACTGTGTCATATAATTTTGTTATTGAATTGCTTCATCTTGAGGCTACTCTTTGTGTATGTAGTATTGATATTCAACAAAAAAAAAATGAAAAAGAGAAATGAGAGAAGTGGCCGTTTTATTATAACTCTGAGTTATATTTTACATGGTTCTTATCGTATGTTTGTAAGTCCCCTTTCATCAACTTTTGTGTATTCAAATCTTTTCCTTGGCCTATGCAGTGGTATATATTTACCTTCGTTGGTTCCTTTTACGTTTCATTTAATGTTCCTTCTATATTACTGGTTTATATATATATATCTTAATTATGAATTGTATTGCCATTTCTTGTTAGATAACCTTTTTATAGTTTACATGGGTTTCTTTTGTATGCTTGGAAGTCCCCTTTTCAACTTTTGTGTACTTTAAACTTTTTCCATGTCCTATGGTGTTGTACACATTTGCCCTTTTTAGACTTAACGTTTCATTTAATTTGTCTTCCATAAATGGTTATATTTATATGTCTTAGTTATGAATTGTTTTATGATTCCTTTTTTATTTTTTCTGACTTTTAATGTGTCATACATTGTACGGAGGGCCTCGGGGAAGATTAGCTTTGGCTGATAAAATCTTGCCCTCTTTTATAAAGTTTAAATAAAATAAATAAATAAATAGAAAGTGCAAGTGGACGGATGAGTTTTAAATATAAAGAAGGGACGACCTGCCATACTCTTTAAGGTGTGAGATACAACGACACGTTCTCAAAGTTCAAATGTGTAAAAACAAGAATGCGCACAATGTAGGGTACAAGCATTTTCTCGAAGCTCACTTAAGAAGGTAACTTATCCTGCTTACATGAAATTTAACAGTTACTACCCCCATACGAAGAACAGTACATTTTATCAAGGAATGAAGTCAATCGATTCAGTTCAGCGTCCATGAGTTCTGAAGATTTTAGTAAAAACTGCAAAGTTAACAAAATAGGCAATCCACCGAGTTGCAAATTTGGTTCTATCGTTTTCCATTATCACTTGATACCTTTCATTCGATATACTCCCAAAGAGCGTCGAGTTGTATGAATGATTAAATTTCGATTGCAAGTTATTATGGATAGAAGAGTCTGCTGAATATTCAAACTTATTTAGTGGACCGACGTACTGTTACCGGGGACTTGTTACAGAACTTCCTGTTGTCAAGGGGTGTAAATATTTTACTGCTTCTTCCAGGGTCGGGCCAACCGTGGAGCGTGAATGAGGATGTACGAGACACCTTGTGTGTGTGTGTGCGCTACAGGTGATCCGGCCAAGCAGGGACTAATTAATATGAGGTTGAACTTACAAGTTTGAGGATCAGGAAGCCCATATGGACTCACCAAGGATCCTACACCATGTTGGTAGTGGATGAACACCGGTGAGATATACTCTTCTTGATGTTGAGTGTCCAGAGGATAAGGGAAGAAAACAGAAATGGCCAGTAATGCAAATCCAAACCTGCCCCAGGGACCGGCGACATTTAACGTCCCGGTGTGTGACGGACGGCGGTATGTCTCCCAGTCCTTAGCTTCCCATGCAAAGGCTGGGGGCGGAGAAACTGCCCAACTCAGCAATCCATCAGCTGTACCGGGCAACCTGAAGCGGACAACTTACCTAAATTAATACCCCCCCCCCCGTAAAGAAACGTAAATACTCCCCCAGTAACAGTGTAAACCTCTATATTGAACAAGCCAAAAATTTTCCAAGTGGTTCCGCTGGGATTTCATCCAAAGATTGCAAGACGAACACAGTCTTAATCACCAAGCTAATTAACTCTCTCTTTTAGTGTTTTTTTTTCTTCACATGTTTACTCATTAGCCTATTCCGTTTGGCCGATCGCAGAATTGCGGTATACACACCTTCCTAGTTCGTTCGTTTTAGTATGTCTACGGTTTCCGTTCAACCAGTAATTTTGCAGGTCTGGGTCCCACAATCAGCCTGAGTCTCAGGCTGGAATCAGGAACATTGTCACACACATATTATGGCCTTGTAGAGAACCCTCTCGTATTTTCAGTGACACCCGAGAAGTGTACATACGCGACACTTCCAGTCCATATGTTTTTACATTATAAATAATTCATTAAAACAGGCAGTGACATAGAATAACCAAGTAGTCGGTCGCCTAGATTGAAAGAAATCATGAAGAAAGCTAGCAAAGAGTTAACCCATACTGGCGTATTCGTACATTAGTGTGTTAAAACTTTGACCTTATTCAAGAATCATGAAACCTTGGACTTGAAAAACCTACAGGGCCATTTCTGTTTGCAAATTTCACTGATGATTGTCCGATCAATAGCATTAAGTGAAGGATAGCCATCCGTAATTTGTGACGTCACATGGCCTATTTACCTCCTGTCTTAGTAAAGACGAAGCCTTCTTAATATACTATCCTATTCAAACGTGCTGACGTAACTTCATGCGGTGTTTACTATTGTTAATCAATGAATAGTTTGTGCTCCTTGAATGAGTGCATTCCTGGTAAATTCATCGTATGGTACGTAGTTCTTGCCCGTCGTCGCTCGTTGTCATGTGAGCGGCCCAAACGCTCCGAGCCCATGTGGACCAAATGCACGAAATTGCATAACTGAATTGTTATAGTTCTGCAGGGATAGTTGAGTTAAACATAGCCTAGTATAAGTCTGTGTGTACAATTTGGATATCACTTTTACGGGAGGACCTGCCAAAGGAAAAGAAGACTGAAACACATACACCACCACAAGATTTCATAATGGTGAGATCAGATTTTGCTTTACTAAACTTCCCGAGATAGTGAGCAGCTATCACTTAATCATGTATAGTCCTTTACATGTTATTGACATTCAAGTTATTGGCCATTCAATAGTGAAAAAAAAATGTGACCCATATTGAATCGTTAAGTTGTTCTGTCTGGCAACTTCTAAAGAGTGTAATTCTTGTCCATGAAAACCTGAGATGGACGGCGGAGCAACAGGTGGAGGGCCCCTGGGGTGGGGGGATATTTAGCCGAAGAAATAGCGCACATGCCGTGGGGTACAGTATGATGAAATGTGGTCAATAATGTCCGGTCTTTGCTCCCACAATTGGACGTCAATGCTAAGTCGGGCCTTAGGACCGTGTATTGGTATAACTTGGTGTCCGACAGTTTCTAACTCTAACCTCATAGGCCCACAATGCGGTAACATTTATGGCCGTAGCCCTTATTCGAGTGGGGTGAGGCTTTGCTTTAAAAATTTAAGGGATTAATCCTGAGCAGGAACGGATTGGGGGGGGAGTGACCTGTCCCCCCCCCCTCCGTTCTAAAATATTCACTCAGCAAGACGCAAAAATAAAAAAGGAATTTCTGAAGATACATTCATTTCAAATCTGGCATCAAATGTAGCACCATTTTGCATCAAGCCCACAATATATGAGCATGAGCAAAACTTTTACCTTTGACCCCTCCCTCAAGATCAGTCTTTTATGCAAATCACTATGACGTGGACAGAGGTGTGGTCTGAGGTACAAGGGCTGTGCCAGGTGGAAGAAAAAATCTCAATTACCTAGAAAAGGTTCAAGAACGAGTATTTCACACAGAAAGATGAAAAAGTAAAACCATTACTTAAAATGTAAGAATATGAAGATATATTCAATTCAAATCTAGCACCAAATGTAGAACCATTTTGCATCTAGCTCACCCTATGTTAGCAAAAATGTTCCACCCTTTTGGGCCCTCCCCCAGGACGGCGATCAGCCATCGTCCTGCTGCCCCCTCCCTTCTGCCAAATCCTGGACCCGCCACAGCTGAGTATGGGTAGCTTGTTATCTGGAAAAGACATTACCAACCCGTAGTCCGCGGGTCAAAATGCGGTTTTCGGAAATGCATTAAGTGGCACAAAATCCCCTTTTGAACAGAAATAAAAATTAGTGAGAATAAGTGTAGTAAACGAACGAAGAGGTGGGGGTAGTAAAGATATTATCGATATAAAATGAAGTGGTTGAAAAAACAAATTACACATATTGAAACAAGTGTGTTTTCTTTTTAGGATATTTTATTACGCAAATATTCTGCCTTTGACTCCATCATTTACAATAGTCTTAGTTCTTGATGAAAAATTCACTAAAGCTACAGAACTACACCTGCTGCTCAATCTAGTCCACCAGTAATTTGCACCAAACTAAATAACCCAAGAGACGGTACACACATTGGAATTTTTTTAGCCATATATGATTCTGTCGACTTTCTGCAACGCGTGTGGGAGTGTAATGAGAGACGAAACCCGCGGGGAGGGGGCTGCGGGTTGCGTTGATTGCTCATGAGGTTCGTAATCAGGTTGCAAATTGCAGAAGTGGTAAGACGGTCTAGTTACATACCGACATGACTGAGGTTTGTGTGGGGAGGGGGGGGGGGGCTGCCTGCTATATCTCACCAGGCACTTGTCCAAGCATTGAGCCCATATATTAAGTAGTAGCAATGAGTCTGGATAGCCGTTTGATAGGGTCGGTTTCGATAAACGTATGACGTAAAACGTATCATGTTGAATTGATTCCATATACCCTTGAAAACTGATCCTTACTTCTGTACCACCATATATCGAATTTGGGGCAATGTTTTGTTACTTTATTACTATTTTTTTTTTCTTTGTCACAGTATCAAGCTGGCGGTCATCAGGTGAGAATGCTATATTATTGAACATTTTACTTTCCATTAGTGATTCCACCACTGCTGTTCACAAGATATATTTCTTTTCAGTGTTCTTTACCCGGGTATAACTTATAGTTTGAATTTTCCAATTTGGATCATAACGAACCATCTCCCTCACATTAAGGGGAAACAGGGCGTTTCAAATGCACCATCATTGGGTGCAAACATAATAGGTTTCAGGCATTGTTAAATCATTCAATCTCACCAATGAACGTCTGCAGATGCTTCAACTCCTAAAACATTACGCGTAAGATGAGTTACAGAAGATGCATCATTTGAATTTTTACAGCTTTGGGTGAACAAATTATTCTAGAGCAGCAAGTAACTAAATTTCTATGTGTGAGAAACTTATTTCTTAAAAAGAAGATCACCTTCCTTCTTTATTTTCATTCATCTTTCATTCTGAGTCCATGAATATTGGTTTAAAATTATGACGGTTCCTACAAATCTATCGCCTTATTTCCTTTTTATAGGATGGTCCAGCCGCCACAAATTTAGCTTTGATATGTTTACGAATAAGTTAATCTAATCATTCTGTTGAAACTTTCATTCAGGTACCTCATGCGGTTATCGAGATATTATCAGTTTGAAGTCACACCTTTGCTCTCAAATGTGAACTTGAAACAAGCATGGGTGACATCATCTCCTCACATTGATGAAGAGTCTTTTGTCTTCTTCATTTTGAATCTGTTGTTTTGACCTTGAAGTCAGTGGGTGGTCAGCATAGGTACTGGTTATGTGAATGTCGCAAAACTCTCATACCTCTCATACATTCACGTTACGATGACACTAGACATTGAAGCATTAAATTTGGTGTAAAATTTAAAGAAAACCATAAAATGCTTTTTCAGTGTGAGGAGATGACATCACTCCTGCATGCTTTAAGTTAACTTTTGATAACAAATGTGGCAACTTCAACCGCTAATAGCTCAAGAACCACGCATGGAAATCGCATAAAAATTTCACTATTATCACCAGATTTACGTAGTCTTCAACATATCACAGCTGCATCTGTGGCCGAAGCATCCTTTTACGTTCTTATCCTACATCCACTGCGATTGCAGGATTCGAGAAAAAGTGGAAACAAGGATTTGTTTTTAATACAATAACAAGATAATTACTGTCTAAGCCTAAACATATACAGCTGACGTCATTACTGCACAACTGGACTATATTCTTAAATTATAATTTATTTGCCGAAAATGCGAAATCAAGTACTAAAAAGAAGGTAATCAAATAATAATAAAAGAAATTAAAGAAAATCACACTTGAACTGCTCTGATATTTATGGAATGCCCAATGCCCAGTGGGGCAGGCTCTTATATTTTTTTCAGAAATAAGCAATTTTAAATACGTGTATTGAGTCTGTTCCTGAAATAAGTTGTTATTGGGTGCAGGCTTGATGTGCAGAGGGGGTTGTTTTATAATACAAAACCGGCAACTGCAAAGAACTTCAGGATTTTAGGAACATGCACACTGTTAAAAATGTAAATTGTCAAATGTAAATTTACAGAAAGTAAAATAAAGAAAAAGAAAAGGAATACAGAAATGTTCTGGTAATTAGTTTCCAGGCAATTTCCGTACTTCTTATATATTTCTTTGTTTTATTTTCTGTAAATTTACAGACAAATTTTACAGTGCAGAATCTGCATGGGAGGAGGAACGTAGTCTGGAGTTATGAGAAGCATAATCAAATGGTTTTTATATTCTCAGATTATTCAAACCGGCGCTCCAGGAAATCAGCACATCGTGGTAAGTTTCTACGAACCCATAGAATGCAAGTCAATATTGAAATTGATGTAAATTTATTTTGTATGGCAACCTCTGTGTCCCTTTTTACATTATGATTGCTAGCAATAAGGAAAATACATTATTAGATTTGTACACACGATATACAGGATAACTTGAAAAAAAAAAAATACAAATTTTGGTTAATTAATTGGAGAGTGAGAGATGGAATGGGATTACCACCTCGACTTCCTGGTCTAATCGTCAAAAGCTGCTACACGAACATGTAACCATTCCTGGTTGACATGTTAATATTTAGATGTGTTCTTCTTCCCTAGATTCAGCAGCAACAACCTGTGCAGCCACACCCTCAACCTTCAGTAACCATGGTAACTATTTTTCCCTCTTTGATCTGCATGCATTACCAGTTAGCTACCACTGAATCGTATTACCGCTATGACAACTGGTTGCTCTGAGGTACACTGTGATACGTTCTTGGAGATGCATGCACATGGGCCTTTAAGTCAGCATTGTAGGCAGAACTACAGCTTCAAATGAAATGAAATCCGATATGAAATTATATAGCCTATAGATTTTCGCTTTATGTTGACGGAGGTCTTTATGCAGCTATGATAACCAAGTTTGAGAAAAGAAAGGAAAACAACATACAATCCTTGTACTCGTGGTATCTTAATCATCTGACTTAGATATACGTGATATGCTGATTGAACTTGTCCACGGGGAAAATCACACGAAGCAGTACAATATGATTTTACTATAATTACTATATATTCTTTTACATACAGATAAATGCACAACAACCTCAAGGTGCCGTTATTGTGAGTATTGAAGGAAACTTTGGTTGATCACCTTTTAAGCTCTCATGTACCTTACAATTTTGCATGCGTGGCAAAACAAGTTGTATAAAGAAAAAGAAAAGAGAGAAGACTAACCAAAGCTCACCGTTGTACAAAGATGATATCACTCACATAAAACATTCCATTGCGTTTGGGATGACAGGTGTCCTGAAATCGTTGTCATATACTGTGGTCGCCGTATAATGAATATATGTTTCCATTAGGTATTCCTACATGCGTAAACTTTATACATGGTGATGAGAAACCCAAGACCTTTAAAGTCAACTTATCATGATCATTACTATTTTTAGAAGGGGGGGGGGGGGGGGAGGGTGTCTTTTGTTGATTAATTGTGATGTAGAAATTACATTTTCTTTTTACTTCGTCCCCAGATTCAGAATCCACAGCCCCAACCTCCTCCAGGACAAGTTGTGGTTAGTATATTCTCGGACTATAATGATTCATTAAAATATAACACTTTCTCAGCCTAAAGAGGCTCATTGAGTTGTCTTGTGAAATTCACTCAATTTTTCTAAACCGGTCAAGTTTCCTTCACATACTAATGACAAACAGCCAAACTAAAAGGATCCCAAAGTTTTACATACGTTGGAATATTAATGAGTGAGTAACCAACGATTAAATTTGGTTTTTGAAACTTTGTGACCAGACATTTTCACATTAGTACATTCACATGCACACAATCAGAGCAAGTAACGGTCAAAAATTCGAAAAAATTGGCAGTTTTCATATAACTATTGGATGTGAAACTTGATTAACTATGCTAATTGTGAGTATTGTCGTGTGTTTGTATACTTCAAAATCACCGCAATCTTTACTGATATCAACTCAATGAGCCCCTTTAATAGCAATACTTGATTTATCAATTAGTTCATTTCATGAGAATTTTAAGCCCTTGCTTCAAGAACGTTGTCATATCTGTTGCATGTGTGTGTGAGTGTGTGTGTGTGTTTTCATATTTCATACATGAGCAGTTTTTTTTTTTTTTTTTAAGCAGCAGAGTACAATAGTAAGATTATATTTAGCAAACATTTAAGGTTTCAAATGCTAATTAAAGTGCAGAACGATTCATCAAATAACAGCGCAACGTATAACCCAGAGAGGGCGCTAGAAAGAGAACTGTGGTCTTCGTGAGGGCGGAATTTCGGAACTCACTTTTTATATGGTTGACCGTTTGTAGGAAATTGCCGAAGTCATGATGTACGGTATTTTATTTAAGCGTGTTATAAAGTTAAGATACAGGTTGCCCATACCACTTGTATATAAAACACTCATTTTCTCGTTTGTGTCAGAAAATATGATGACACCGTATATACTTCATTAATTTGTATTTGCTTTTGTACGATAGGTCCATCAACAGGCACCTGGTGCCATACCAGGACAAGTAACAATGGTAACTATATGACTTTAATATGTTTTTTCTAATGTAGATAAAAGAGGACTTTTCAAATAATAATAATAAGACTACTCATGCATGACGTCATATGACAATATAGTATTACGGAAAATGTTATCGCACTGTAATCAGTTTTGTATGTGTCATTAAAAAACTCGCCCTGTCGTCGGTTGTACCCCGTGTGAGTTGTTCTCAAATATAAATTAAGAAACCCAAGAACTTTCGTAGCCATTTCTAGTGATAGTTCATATTCTCTGCATGTAAAAACGATTGTACTATAGGAATTATGTTAAATTTTCTTTGTGACCGTAGATTCAAAGTCCACAACCCCAGCCTCCTCCCCAGCAAGTTGTGGTAAGTGTTCGTGGACTTGTAGTTTCTTAATTATGAAAGCAATTCTGTTGCTCATCTGCCAAAATACACTCTCCGTCAAATGATGATGATTAAATTGTCACACAAGTGCCTTTTTATCTGAGCTTAAATTTAACTTTCGATTATAAAAAGAGACACAACATCCAATATCGAGTATTGCATTTTCTGTTCCACGTTTGACATATCTATTTACACTGAATTTAAAACATAAAAAACGTATGTTGCAAGAGTAATGTCCACTCTAACCCCCCCCCCCCCCCAACGTCAAGAAAAATCAGAAACAAAATGAAAAATTTTACGTATGAAAAGATTAATGTCTTCCGTCACCACGATATAGCTCTTCGGGGTGGCCTGTTGTATTCAATATCGTGGTGATTGATGCATGAAACACTTTATCTTTAAATAAATTCATAGAGATAGACAATACTTACGAGGAAGGAGAGTGGTGTCGCACGTAGTATTTACAATGTGAAGTTTAATCAAGAGTTATAAACTTGAAAGACAAGTTATCAATGTTTCCATAATTTTTTTTTTTTTTACTTTTAGTCATTTCTATTAATTTTTGTGTGATAGGTTCACCAACAGACTCCAAGGCGCTATACCAGGACAAGTGACAATGGTATACAGCCTCAATATATATCACGATGTATTTCATAACGCGGATGAAAGGGAACTTTAAATAAGAACAATATTAGTCACGCTGTGACAACCTATTTAAGGAAGGATCTTGTATTTCATATATGCCATTCACGTATAAGTAGATGGGTATATGTATGCGTTCGTCTTTTCATGATTTTCGTCACTGAAACATAAAGCTGTGATGTGTTTTCTGTGAGCGCTTTGAACTTTGAACTTGAAGCTTTGAAGTCTGTTAACTGGCTATTTGCATTAGATATTGTTTTGCGATAGACAAATATTTATCATTTCAAAACAATGTCAACACGACTCGTTATTTACAGTGAAATCTTATATTTTGCTTTGTAATCATTTTTTAGGGTGTTGCCGTCAGAGGGAGGGGGGGGGGGGAAGGGAGCTTGCCCTTGAATCATATTTTATTTGAAAACGTATATACTGTAAATTTGTTTGTAGGGGATGGGGTGGGTAAAAATAAAGAGAAAACAATGTTCTCAGAAATACGATTATCGGTGATCTTGGAGATATTTTTGACTTAAATTTTCCGGGGAGGCTCAACCCCAACCGATGATGACTCCCAGGTTAGATTGTATATTTCCTATCAAAGACATATGGCAATATGCGGCCCCTGTCTTTAGATCCTGGCGACGCCCTTGACTGTTTACTCTACTTCTTTAAGTCCAATTATTAATTGCCTTAATTCTTCTCATTTCCGATATACAGGTGCAACAACCCCCACCGCCACCTGCTGCCACAGTGGTAAATACTTATAAAAAACAAAAACTTCTAATAATTTAAATATTCTATCAAATTGCAGTAGTCGCCGAGGTATGACGTAACCGAATGATCATTTGTTTGGTATGTCAGCTTGATCTGATAATGTTTATGACTAGAACTGCATATAGCCTGTTGTACATGGTTAATTTTTCATCTATTGAATATTCATTCAAACCATTTCCAAAGCGCTTTATACCTGAGTGTTAACTCACAGTTTGATTCACAGACAGATGCCCATGTAATGGCGTTTTTTTTTAGTTTTAAGTCCAATGATCAAGTTTATTTTCTTCAATATAAATAGATTCAACAGCCTTATCAACAAGGGGCCACCACAGTGGTAAGTTTAAGAATTTTTGAACTGTTGTCCGAATTTAGTTGCAATTATATTGACTGTTGGAACGTTGAAGTAACAAATTGTTTTTTCTTTTTTTTTTTGCGTATGTGTGTGTGTGTGATGTAGCAAATTAGATGTACAAGTACCATAGTATTGCATGAGAGTTTCGTTCTGAAAAGAAACATTACCCAGTGACGATAATCTTATAAAAATAAACTTCACCGAAATTTCTTCCTCAGCGGTGATTGGTCGTCTAATGAATATATCATGTGACGTCAGTCTTTTCTTGATAACGCTCAGCAAACGTCACTAGTTTACGGTCACACTTTAAACGAAGTAATGAGATATATATATATATATATTACCTATTACTATTACTATTATAATGTTATTATTACACTACTAGTCACTGTACACGAGTTCTTGTAAATTACGAGTAACCATAAATTAGAAAAAGGGAGTAATCGAGAAGATAGTGACATCACATGAGATATTAATGAGATGACTTAAAAAGAAGAAAAATGTACTCAATTGTGACTAAAACGTGACTCACCTGAGCTAAGTGTTCCTGATTGATTCCACTTTATTTCAAGATTTCTCTTCAGTTCTGTTCATTGGCTAATCAGATCAATAAATATGCACCAAAACTGGCTGCCACTGCAGTGGTATAAGAACTAAATATGCCCCTATAATCAGACTAAGTAATTGACATTCATTACACCATCGCGCCCTTGCTTGCATCCCTCCGTAAACCCTAACCGGCTTCACTTTATCCGCAGTGGCACATGCGCTGCATGATACAGTCAACGACGTTGTTCAAACACCATGTTTTTACAGACTGATACACACAATATCTAACCCGTCCTATGTTCCTAACCCGTATTACCACGGGGCTAAAGGGATAACATTTTGCACGGCTCGGTACCTACAGACCTATGAACTTATGTACTTTCGTTACTAGGGTGACACAGTATATGCGACGCATCATTCATGTATTTGAATAATCACTTTATGAATATTCAGTATCATATATATTCTCACCTGCTTCTATAGGTACAACAACCACAGCTTCCTCCAGTGGTAGGTCAAGACCTAATTAAATCAATTAAACTGAAAACGAAAGCAAAATGCTTTCTTGATCATCTATCTGTTTTTTTTTAAGCTCATATTGCTTAATATATTTTTTTTCATCATTTGTGATCGATAATGTTATTAGACATACTTTCCCTTTTAGCAGAGTTGTTTGTTTCATTAATCATACGTGTATAAATACTGCCGTGGTATGACTGTGAAGCGCAGGAATAGTGATCGATTATTGATTGATTATTAATATATATTGCAAACAATCAGTAAGTAGATTGGATAGATAAATTAAGTTTTAAAGTCTGATAAATCCTATGCAGAAAAAAGCAGCAACACGAGCACTTGTGAAATAGCAATCTTTAAGCGGTACTGTATTTCTAGTTCAACTTTTCGTGTATTTCTTTTGATTGCATATAATCTGCAGGTTGCACAACCACCATCCTACGATCCTACTGGACAGGTAAGTCAAACATATGGGTACGTCATCTTTAAAGTTAATCATGAAAAGTGTACATCATATCGAATACCTGTTTTTTCCCTCGAATATTGTCTTTTCTATTGTTTATGATAAAATAAGATGAGTTTTACTTAAAAGACACTGCGAGGTTCTTCGTTATTCTTTGTAACTCAGTAACTTGTTGGAACATTACTGTAGTTACGTTTCTCTTCTGTCAATGTGTTATTATGCTTAATGTTTGTTGTAAATGGCGGCCTAAACATTAAACGGTTCTCTTTCTTAGGCATGCATTCACTCCTCGCTCAAGCATGCATGTTCAGTGTATACCCTCTCCGCGGACTTTGTTTTAAAACAAGTAACATACGTCGCTACATATTTCCCAATATTTCCATAATCCTGGTTCTGTCCTTTAGATGAATCTTTTACTTCGTTCATGTTTTACTATTGGCCCGTATAGTTTCTTTTCCTTTTTTTTTTGCTATTAGTGACGGTGCTTTTACATCTTCATGATTTGTTAATTTCGATCACGTTTTTTTTTATTATTTGATGCTGTTTATTCCGTGGTTAATCTTTACTCTCTCTTCTCGTTAATCACGTTTTTTTTCTTTCATGATGTTCATATTCATGTTTTTTTTTTCCTGTTCCGCTTAACTTGTCATCGTGATGCAAAATGCTGATGTATATTGTTTTTTCTCTTTCTATTAACGCGTTTAAGGTTCAACCATCCGCTCCTCCACAACATCTTGTAAGTTTGATCTTCAAATCATCAGCTCACCCAACTTTAATCTCTTTCATATGAATAACAATGTTATGACATAAAACATTTTATTTATAACATGAGCATGGGCATCAATTCTGAGGGGGGGGGGGGGGATGGAGACTGGGGGACACGTCACCCTACAATTAGATAGTTGAGGGACATAATATCAAATGTCTCCCCCCACACATTTCGCAAAAGAGAAATGAATGATAGGGGGGACATTGTAACAAATATCGCCACAGTTTTGTTGGCCGACTGCTGTAATCGCTGGGCCACGTGATCATTAATGAGTGCTACGGAACATAATTGGTTACGTCGACATACGTGAATTTTAAGCTTACAATCTGCCCATAGTGGGTAATACGAATGTAGTCAGAGCTGATGCATGAGTAATACAGGTCCGTTTGTTTGAGCTAGATACTCTCTTGTTGACTCGCCAATTGGCAGATAATTGACGTTAAGTCTAGTTAGTAATGTAGTAATGCAATGTATTTCTGTGCTTCCGTAGTCACAAACTATTTCGTGCCGAAGGAGAATCTCTGTAATCAATTTTGGTTGTACCCCCTGACTAAATGCGATCGAGGGTTCGCGTCTACTGTTACCACGACGTATGTATTGAACAAATATACCGGCGGCCTTGATAATTTACAAATTTTTATTTTAAGTGAATGTTAATTAATCATACTCTAAATAATTGTAAAAATGATTCTAATTTGTACACTGTATTTTCTTTTTATTTCACACCCTCAGTTTTTTTTTATTATCTTACATGTACTCTGAAATCATTCATAGCCTGTACAATAATACTTGTGTGGGAAAACAATGAAACTTTACTTTATTGTTACAGTAAATTATAATTGAGTACTTATCAAAGGTGTCAAATTCAGTCTCTTGAATCAATCATTTTACAACATTCTATGTTGGAATCGAAAAGTCCAATTATTTAAAAGAATAGCAAATCCTTAATTCACGACGTTGTAATTTAGGCTCTTATTCCGAGGGGATATTAATAAATGTTTAAAGACAGAAAAAGAAAGAAAGAGAAAGAAAAAAATGTAAATGACTAACGTGTCTGCATCTTTAATTATCCTTTTCAATAGGCAGACCAACCTCCCCCTCCTGTTGTAGCCTCGGTAAGCACACCACTACTTCATTTGTTTCAGAGAATAACGTCATGCCTGGTAGGGAGACGTGTAGGTGATGGGGCTTTCTCTCAACTGCGAAACTTGTAAGGAGGAGCCCATATAGAGAGAAACAATAGATGTTAAATAACCAGAAGTGTCGTTTAGTCGTTTCACTTAGATCTACGGGCTACGGGTATTTTGGTATAGCTTTGCTAATTGTGATCTTTCAGCAGTGCGTTGTGTCTTGTAGACAAATCCACGTTAATTACATCCTGAGAAGAAGTACCATGAAGAAAGAACCATAAATTTGGCTCCTATTAAAAATCACACAGTTGACAGGCGATTCTTAGTTGACAGAAAACACAGTTAAACTTTTCCTTTTTTGTGAAGTATAGGCCTCCCTTATACGTCAAGTCAAAGTTACATTATGCTTTACATTTATTCAAGGGACTCTTAGGTCTCAGCCAATCCAGTCTCTATTGATAATATGTGCAGACGTTATTTTCATGTCTCGTATGAAAGGAACTGTACACATAACGAAATGAAAACTCTTTCTGAAATCTATGCACACTGTCCTTGAGATCAATTGCAAAAAAAAAACCTGTAAAAAAAGACAGTATGACGTTTGCACTTTACGTGGTTCATTAATATCGACACAAGAACTCATGAAGGCTGTTGGTAGATGTAATGTTTTCATTAAGTGCAATGTCACACTTTACCATAATGTAACTGTATATTGTAGTAAACTCAAAGCATAGAACAATCTTTGAAGTTACGTTAGGGAGCCAATGAGTTGAAAACATGGATAGTTACAATTGTTGGCTGGTCGTTATTGTGACGGTTCTTTTTCACTTGGTGGTTCATTGAACTGAAAAAGCAGATGTGAAACTTAATAATATTAATAACTGAATGCATTTTTTAATTGCATAACGCCTCCTTTCGTCCAGCGGGAGCTGTAAGCACAGTTGGATGGTGTGCACAAGAGTTGACATTCTAACTTATTTTCTTCATTGTAGCCCGCCCAGCCAACACATGTTATAGTCAACCAACCTGCCGTAGCCCAGAATCAACCACCACCAAGAAAAAAGTAAGAAAGAACACAGTTTTAGTTTAAAAAAAATATGGCAACGTTTGGAACATATATAAACAATGACAAAAGTAACTATTTGTAAACAGTTCGTTCATTTTGTTTCAATTTTCACTACATAAAATGCACATTCATTGTAAGTATATATTACAATATCGAAAATAAACATAGAAGAAAAACGGAGACTAGAGACGCTATAACCGAGATGTCCTTAATGTAAATGCACCATACTATAGAGATACGAATATAAATTACTGTTGAACTAGTGAGTAATTTAAAGAGCTATTGTAATTTGTAGCATCCATGACTATGATGTCTGGTCAACAGTGAATTAATAATTCTCATACAATGATAAGCTGCATTATAAAATATGAAAAAGTAGTTTGATATTATCTATCATGCTAGATTTTCAATGCGATCTCTTCTATAATTAGTTAATCCAACAGGAAATAACTGTATTACAATACCGTGAATACACTGAAATTAATATAATGGTAAATTGCATATCAGTTAATATTATAGGGCCTCGTCCGTCACGATTCTATCTTGCTATATCTGACGTACATTTCACTGTAATGTCTTCGATTTCAAACGTGTTAAAATCTTTCTTATCATGTGAATATCCAAGGATATGTGAAAACAATTGCAAAGAATACATAAAGAATTATTCTCGATCGTTAACCAGGTGACACATATTCTCTAAAAACAAAGGAGTGGAACTTCATTAAATAAGACTGTGCACATGACCCACTATCGGTAAGAGTGAATGTTACCTGTGAGTAAAAATTAACTCCAAAAGAAGCGATACCGTATTTCACCCCATGTGTATGAAATATCTCTCCATTAGGAGCTGAATTTTCACTCCATTCTGTGTGAAATTCACTCTGTTTTTTTCTAGTGGGTCATGTACACACTCTTTTCTTGAGTAAATTCTACTCTTTTGTTTTTAAAGAGTATAGTTCAAAGTGACCTTCTCTTATAGCAGGGACTTTTCCAGCTTGAAAACCCCAGTAATATCAGTCAATACTGCATTGATGTGGACAGTCGTATTGCATCTTTTTTTTTCTTTTGACTCCTGAATACATGATAACTGCGATTATACATTTGTCATTAAAAGGCTTCCCGTCATGCATGTATATTGATTCTTCATGCATCTATATTTAAACACAATAGCAAAAAAAAAAAAAAGAAAACATGAAAAGAAGCGATCTCAAGTTGTTGGAGAGAACAGTTTCTAGAGAGTGAAAAGTCGATATAGACAATAAACTATGCGCTTCGTTCAAAATGTAAAAGAAACAGACACATATTGCTGACTTAGGGAGCTTTTCGTAAAGCAGGATCTTTTCAGTTAGAAAACCCCGAAAATGTCTTCATCATAATTACATACAATCATTAACATATGTGTTGTAGCTGCAGCTACAGACTTTACTGACATAAATGCTACGTAATTTGCTGGTGGTGTAATCTGGTACTGACATCATTGCTTTACCTACATCATGAAGCTATTGCAGATACATAGAGAAGATGTCAAAGCGTGGGTTACGACAGGTGCATGGCAATGTGGGAGGGGGGGGGGGCAGGTTGGATGAGGGATAACTTTACAGTTGGGTAGTAAAGTCAGCTCATTGGAGCATACTTCAGCGAATGCATAATCCTCAAAAAAAAAAAAAGGAATTAGTAAATAGACGAAAAAAGAAAATAAAAAAAGAAAAGCATTTCATGATCTTCGGACAGTATATACACTCCTAGGACTGAGGACCCAACTTAAAAAAGAAGGTACCTGGGAAACTGGAAAAAAACTTGGCAGCATATTTCTGTTTCACATGCTTCCGTCATTGCTCCGAGGGTACCACTGGCATTAGTTCTGTTATGCAAACTTTGGGTGAAACAGGTTACTCTTTAAAGTGTGAACATTGCCATAGAAATCATCCACTAAACTCAAGAATTATTTCATAGAGACGACTACATACTCACAGCTGCAACTTACAAGTGAAGCGCTTGCAGTTGCGTTATGGGGTGGAGGGGGGGGGGGGGGGGGGGCTAATTGAGGATGTGCATATTTTTTATTTTTCAACATTTTCAATTTCATATTCAACCAGATTTATTCGTTTTTGTGTTCTAACAATTATTCGAAATATTCCGGACATGTTGAGCTAACAATGCACTCAATGTCTATACTACGTTACCACCAGTATTAGTGCCTATATTCATCTATAGTAGTTGACTCTTCATTTAATCTCTTCCCTCATAGGACGTCAAGCACCTGTTCCATTTTATAATCTTACCGTCCATTGGTTGATCACCGCCATGAGTACATATGGTGAGTATTACTATGACAGTCATTAGGTCCAAAAACATGTTTATAAGTAATATCAAAACAAAAATTGTTTTTATTTACACACACACAAAAAAAGAAAGGATGTCGTGAGATGCTCCTTACCGGGGCTCATGTTGCTATTTCAAACAGATCACACAGATTTCCGAACAGATTTGCTGAAAGAATGATAGTGTTTAAAACGTACTGAGAAGCATCGTGATTTTCCCTTGGAATATTAACTGAAATCTGCTCACGCTTCGCAGAGCTGAAACCAAAGTCTGTTTTCTATATGTCATTTCTATTAATTTTCATAGAGAAAAATCACGCCCCTTTACCTATATGCTTAACTAGGCTTTCATTGAGTTGATATTGGATATTTTGTGACAAGCCAGAAGGAAGCCACTGCACGCCAATACTTCCTAACTAGCCTCATTTGTCATGAAACCTATTCCCACAATTAGTGAAAATGTTGAAAATGGTGGTTTTTAAGAGCAGGGGTTATCTATGCTTAGCATCGTATGGTAAAAAGTGTCTTTTCACAGATTTACAGCAAATGATATTGATTGTTAATTACCCTATTAATATTGCTTCGGTTACGTGTCAGATCTTCAGAATCTCTTGTAGTGTAACCTTGTAACACCACCCTATGAATAACACTCAACAGGTGTGACGACACATCATGATGTTTTTAACTCAATTAGCCACTTTAAGAGCTTGTCCAAATAATATTTACCTCTGCCCAGATTGATCAGTTCTACCAAGATTAAAGAAAAAATAAAAATAAAACTATGTACCAAGTATAAAGTGTCATGGTTTGAAATACTGTAACATGTATGATATTCCTAAATCAGATTCTCATGTGACCAGGGTTTCAATTGACTCATTATTATGTACTAAAAAATTCACAGAGAGACAGTGGAGAAATTATAAAGTGAAATTTTTTCACCGTTCGCATAGTGCACTTCAGTGTTTTTGAGCACCTTTGGGTCATGCATGCATATTTCATGGTAACCATAGTCTACTTCTTATCCATCTTTACATAATGGAAACTGTATAATTGCTATATAAGATAATATTATATCTCCTTTCTTTCAGAACATAAATGAGGGCACTCTTTTGAGCATGGCTCGATGGACGGTAGAGCAGACAACACAAACAGTTCCGGCATAGCCATGGCCTTCGGTCCACTGCCATTAGACGTGACCGTATCCATATCTCACAAGGAAGGCATGTTTGTTGCAAGGCTCATAAAAAAAATGTATTTTCATGATTCACGTGATCCCGGCCACACCGTATACTTATGTCTAGAACGATTACGATGATCCCTTAGTGATAAGAACCTCCAGATATGTGTGAGGATTACATTAGGTGGCGGGAATTTCAATAGAGAAATCAGACGGTCCCGTCTTACTATTGGGTGACTTAACATTGGAATACAACACGTTCACTATATGGATTACATAAACTACATAGGGCCACGTGAATTTTTTTTTTTTCACGATCATGATCGTATATACGGTGTCGTTGCGACACGGAGTTGTATACTAATGATTTTAAAACCAGTTTGTTATGATCTAGCACTATTCCTTTTGTTTACGGACGGAACGATCTAAAGAATTGTGATAATAAGGGACTCGAGAAACACGTGATCCTAGTGAACGGATGTATTAACCTGCAGATGTATGCCTATTAATGGTGAATCGATGTGCACATCTTAATCTGATGTTTATTTAGGTACATGAAAAAATGTTGATGTTGATGAGTGTGTTCTAGGCAGTAACTACAGGTAACAAATTCGTAAATTTGGGAAGACAAAATTTTGGAAGCAAATAACTGTTTGTCTTTATTCTTAAAATTATTTTAATACGTTCAGTAATGAAAACAATAAAGAGTACACTGTTAAGTCAATTGAGCAAGTGTGTGTCTGAGAAAGTGAGTGTCTTTTTTTTTTTTTTCAAATTGCCGTTTTCAGTTAGCAAAATCGCGCAGTTGTCGAACCCTTATGTTACTGTAAGTCGTGGATAGCACAGCTGCATGCTTGTGGTCTGTGTTCATGATAAGTTTGTACGCTGGTATATACAACATGCATCTGTACTGATAACTTGGTGTAGACTTGTAACTAGCGACATACAAAAGAAAAATGAAGCAATGCATGTGAATATTTGGATAACAGGAGACTAGCGATAGAAGTAAACTTAGTAAAAGAGGGGGGGGGGGGGAAGTTGATGTCGTAATTTATTTATCCTTACACGTTTAAGTTAATAGTGTAAGGTAAATATGATTTTTACCTTGCTTAATTATATCTACTGCAGCAGATAAGAGGTGGCAATTGCACCAGAAAACTGTCCTACCGTATATGGGAATCAACCCAACATTTATATGCAAACTTTTCTCCTCCGCCTAAGATCGAGTCACTTATTTTTAATAATATTTTTGTAACAATCAGTTCGACCAACGGTCTCCCTGAACAATTTTAACTTACATTTTGTGATTTAATAGAGCAAGAGTAACGATATTGACAGGTGAAGATTGTGAACTCTGTATGACAGGTCTAGTATAGAGGCAAATATAAGACGTCTGCTTAGTTACGTACATTCAGCATTCAGTGATAGGTCGCAAAGTTTTTTTGGTTTTTTTTCATACGTATGGTACGTCACACACGTAAATCGCCACGTAGAAACAAACAAAGTGGGATGCCACTTATTCCGACGCATTCATGATAGCGCATGTTTGAAGGTACTACAGTCAACACAACTCCTTTGCCTGTCACTGGACTTTCGAAACTTCAAAGAGTTGTGCTTCATAGTAAGAGACTGTGCACGATACTGAAGATGGTTAGTGAGGACGGAGGCAACCTGCAAACTTCGTTTCCATTTTCTTCAAAAGTTCATTCTTACTTTTAACAGCAGGCTAGTGTTTTCATTAAGGTTTAATAAAGAGCCTAATACATAAAATAAAATACTCTTTAAGTAATAATTGCCACGGAGAAGTTGCAACTTTGTCGTAACATTCTAAAATGTCTTCAAAACTGACTTTAGAATGTAAGGTATAATTTCCTTCTTGAACACTGGTCTCCGGCGAAGGGGACTGGACGCCAAATGGAGTGCTTATATAGGCTATACGTGTATGACGCAGCGTTAGCTGGTAGCTATGACACACGTACGGAAAGGAGAAAGTCATCACAGTTTGCTTAATTTTGTACTCATGTCTACTATTTCAGTCTCAATCAACGAGAATGAAATTCATCATGTAACACCAACGTAATATATCAGGAATTAAAAGATTCTCATTTTATCGAGATCATTAAAGTAAGTTACTTATCAACCGATCTGCGTAATGAACTCCAAATAATAAGTGCAGCGGATAGAGAATCTAAGAGAATTTTTTGCTTTCCATTGCTATGCCAAGGTTAATGTGAAAAGCAAATTGGCTGAAGTTGTTCACCTCAGCTCACCTCTTCCCTTTTGCGCGCACGGTGCGATTTAAGTTGTTAAGTATTAAGTCATGCGTCTGCATATTGCATTTCAATTCAACTTAACACATAGCTTTTGATTGGTTCAGTCCTGTAAATGCATTCAACACATTTGAACGCCAATGCTCGGAGTTCTACCTGTTCTAGTACAAAATTGAAAAGTAAACCCCCGTGTGCACACAACACACTTGCATTCTGCGTTCAGGTTGGACTGGGAATTGGTCGGGGAAGTTATGAATGTCATTTCAGAAATCATTGAGGGTAGTGGTTGGATTGAAGATTCGATACCATTCCTTTAATTTATAAATAGGTCCCCCAAAGTCCAAGGGAACCATTTGAAAATTCTCTGATGACTCAATCGTGCATGTTCAGAAAATTCGTTTACAGTGCAATCTGTACTGAGGGGGGTATTTGTTGATTTTAATTCAGTTTCCTGTTGAGTGATTCATGTCTCCCCAACTTTGGATTGCTCGATACAGCTGATTGAATTTGATCGACGAGTTGGGCAAGTCGTCCACCCATCCCAGTCTTTAGGAAAGTGGTTAGAGACTGTGAAATACAATGTGTCCGTCGGATGGGGACGTTAAACGGCAGTCCTGGGGGTAGATTTTACGTTTGTGTAGGGATTGATTGGTTCACTCTTGCCCCTTTACCCTATGGACACTTATCGAAAACACTGTAGGCGAATGTCACTGCTGTTCAGTAACGATCAATATGGCGTTCCGGGATTCACGAAAAGACGTCAGACTTACTGCTCCCGACAGTTACATAGCACCTAGACAAAACTTCATTAACCTGCAGTTCCTCTCTCTGATCGCCTCCATCCACGGTTTCTATTTTGGCTCAACAAATGTCATCACTTTCTCTTTATTATACGGGCCTTCAGTGTCTATCCAAGTAGAGCCCCATGTGAAGTATTTCGAGGTGAAGAAAACAGACTACAACGCAAAGCATGAATTTTATTCATTCAATCAAGGCACTTTGTTTGAAATTTGTTTGAAATAGAAAACGTTTCCTGTTAGAAGGATTGTTAGCAAATCTGATAAATTGCCAATGTAGCAAAACAAAGTAGAAATACATTAATTTCGACAAATCACACTTAAACTTACTATTGTAATATTATCCACATTACATTTGAAAGTATGCATATATGATCTTATACATTTATGGCATGTTACATTTTATATAAAATTGCAGCTGTTCTCCTTCTATTGGTAATAATTCAAAATGACAATAGGAGGAGAAACATGAAAGACTGGTAATAATGCATCAAATATCATTTTCATTCTACTATAGCACAAACGAATAACTATTCAATAAAATATTCACAATAATGGATCACATGAAAAAAATACCAGTTTTCATTGGCTGAATATACCTCAGGAAACAAAACCTTACTTGAAGGTTTGCTTTAAACATCAGTGCGCTCTCATTGTTCTCAGCAAGTATAATTACATTTGGAAAACTTGAAGCATCATCACATCACACAATTGTTTGCAAATATTTAAAGCCAGGAACGATTTCTCTACACTGCCGTCCGAAGAATCCCCAAGAGGTTGTAGTATATCGCACAGTTCACTTCATGTAACAAGGGGATAACTCTTATCTCTATTTGTTGGTGAACTCCATGTATTAGCTGACACTGTATATTGTTAAGAAATCACTTAGATATCAAACAACAAACAGGGGACCCCAAATTGTTGAGTATTACTCATGTTTTCATGGTAAATGGTCAAACTAAGAGGTTCTGAACATCGGATATACAACGAACCAACGATTATAGGATAGTTTACGATCAAAATCACTTACTGCAAATCTCTAAACAGAGACCTTTCATCAGTAATGCATTAACCATACGGAAACTCTCTTCATAGAAAACTACAAATTCCCCTTTTGTTTTACTGTGTAACTGAATGGGTAGATACATACATAATAACTCTAATTATTACGGGCATGCAATGGTTTTATTCAAAGTCGTCACAAAATAAAAATTCAGCTATCTCCGTTAAAACATATCATATATCTATATCACTTCATGTTAAGCATTAGTACTATTTGACGGCGCTCAGAAACGATGAATAGAACTGATTGTGTCTCTGTATGTGTAATGTTGTCCATAACATTGAATGTACATTATGAATTGCTTATAGTGCTCAGTACGTTCTCAAATTTTGATGACAAAGTGTTTGCCCAAACATTTGCCATGAAATATTTTTAAATTAATGATCTTATCGATTCGTGCACTGATACAAAGTCAGCTATTAAAAAAATAACCAAAAAATAACAAAATGTATACTTGAAAATTACTCGTGGCTAGAACCTGCATGATAAATAAGGTATAATCAGTTTTAAAGGGACGGGGATTTATTAAGGGGGTGGCTGGTGAGTTTGTTTTTATACAAAAAACAACACATTTTTAAAATCAATGTGTATAGATACAGAAGGAAAAACAGGGCGGTATGGTTCTTTTTGAGATATTGTTTCTCGTGGGACAAAATTCAGTTAGTTATTGCTCAAGAATAATTTGTTCGCCCTAACTTTCAATTTCAAATCATGCAATTCCTTACAAGCTGTTCGTAATAAATTTTGTTTTAAGGAGATGGAATGTACTGCTTAAGTTCACTGGTGAAGATGAATGGTTTAGTAAATGATTTTTTTTCTACATGATGTATGCTATGACGTTTTGGCTCATATCGAACATCGAGCCAGCAAATGATAAAAAATTAGTTCGTAAATGTGGTATAAGAGTTTTCAGTGGAAATTTATACACATCAAAATAGTGACTCAAATATGTTTATCTTACACTTAAATACCAGAATGTGTTAGATTATAAGATGGTAATATCCTATATGAAAGTATCATTGATACAAAAGTGAGCAGCTTCCATGCTGGTGAACCTCAGTCCATTGAAGTGATTAGTAGGATACAGTGCCCTCTTCTTTCCGTAAGCATCCCTTTTGGTATACCAGCCTTGGTGATCTTCATCACTGTATCTTTTTTGAATTACAGATTTGCCGGGTACAAGGGATAGTAGCCTATCACATACACTATGAAAACAACGTTTGAAATAAAATCCGTGGTCCTTTTAAAACCAAAACAGCGAAACTTTTCAATGTTTCACGTCAAACATCCATCATCCTCAAACACAACTGTCTCCACCTGATGTATATGTGACTTGCCCAGTGTTATTACGTTCTGTCTTGAAATATATAACTTACAGCGTATTCGTTGATCTGTAACTCAAGAACCGACCTAATGGCAACACATCTTGACAATCCTCATCCCCTCATGAACCTGCACCGAATCAAAAGGCTCTATATTCCACACCTTTATCGGTGAGTCGTAAGCCCGTTGGCTGTAAGAGTAGAAGAGTGTCTTTAAGTTTCTCTCGAAGATCACTCAACTGTTCCCGGTGTTTGTTTAACACTTTTGTGGTCAGCACTTGGCGACCATTTCTCTCTTTTTCCTTTTCAGGTGCAATGATTTTATCTTTCACGTAATTTTTTATCGCTTTCGATGTGAATACCCATTCAGTGGGTTCGGTTAAGCCCAATTTCTTGGCTAGGTCTTTGTCGACTTTTACTCCAAGTTCATACCGTACTCTCTTTTCCACGTCTCTTGGGTTAGTAACGTCAACAAAATTTATTGGTAACGAAAATAAAATATGAGAGCGTTGGTCTCTCTTTTCGTTGGCCTTTCGGACGCCCTCCAGCCTGTTCCTGGTCATTGGGATCGCTGCTGACGGATGTTAATCCAACTTTCATTAGGCACAACTCGTTCCCCTCTCCCTTGAAGAAGTCAACTAAGGGACTCACATCGTCACTGCGCTTAGTGTTGTTTCCGTATTCCACCTGAGGCCCCGCCGTTCCCTACGTACTCGATCACGATACCGTATATAGTCGGACTATGTTTTTCCCGTCGTAGGAAATCCGCGCTTTTCCCCTTCTTCTCGAAATTGTAATTATTTAGACTTGAAATTAACTTGGTTGCGTTCTGTCCAAACCAAAACCATTCTAAGAAGTCGTGACATCGAAAAAGTTCTGTAAAATATCTATTTTTGGCCATTTTACTGAATGTATTAAGTCTCCATATAGGTCCCTTCCTTGTCTTGAGTGTCGTCGCAATAAACGATATATGTAACTTAACATGCAGACAACCACAGACAACCGTGAACGGGGATTGTTTTGTCATCAAAACTGAGAAGACAATGTCCATGCGCTAAGTGGCAAATTTGTGAACGTAAAGAAGTAGATACCTCCGTGAAATAGAATGTTAGGATCACTTCGACTAACTTTGAAAGAGGGTTAAGTTTAGTCTTCCACAATAATGATTCAACAAACACAATCTTGCATTGATTTCATAGCATAAACATAATATGGAAAACAATAGCAACTGTATAATGTGACTTTCAGATGTGCTCATTGCCTAAATAAATTACGTAGGCTCGGTAGTACACAAATTTGAAATTAGGATATAGTAAACACTGTTGATAGAATAACACACACAAAAAAAACCCTACATTTGAAGGTTGTTTGCAGGGGCATAGATTTCTTTTCAACATGGGGGGGGGGGGGGGAGGGGATGGTGTGTGCACGCGAAGCCTCAGAGGCCCCAGGAAGACTGCTTTAAGGGGTAAAATAAGGAGGTAATGTTGTAGGGTATTGACATGATTATACGCTTAGGAAAGGCTCTTTTGAGCACAAAACTCTTTATCAAGTTGCACTGGAGGACTGAAATTGAACAATTCTAGAGCAACGATGTACCGCTAAGTTTTAAAAGGCAGGTATCAACTCAGGGTTATCCCCGGTAACACAAATTTGAGTTCGAAGACCATTACATGACTTGCAAGTTGGAGATAACCAGAAAATTTTCAACTTTATTCATGAAAGTAATGCAAAGGACATACATATGAATACATAAAACTTAAGCTGGAATTTTTGTGCAACCTAACAGAATATAGTTCCCAAATTATCAACCATTCCCGCAAAAAATCATCAAATATCGGTAAATAAATTGAGTTTGTGAAAAGGATTGTGACGGATTGAATAGTAAAACGTTAGAACAGTGTTGTAATATGGCTTTATATATTATTCTCACAACCTCAAACAACTTGAAATCGATTTAAAATACTTGCAACCTGGAAAAACGCATAGAGATTAAACGGAGACTGGAGATTTCCTTACGAAAATTACCCCATCGATATTCACGAAAGTAACTTACTTGGTGCCATTCACTGTCTTAAGGACGACAGAATTTGCCCGACGTACCCTTTGTGGTAATAATTCTTAATAAAAAATAGCTATTTACTGATATGAGACCATGCATCGGTCAAAAATTAATTGATCGTGTAAGGCATTACGGTTCACAGCTCCGCGGTTCCGTTTTTAAAAGGACATCATTTGAGTACATCACTAGGTAATTTATTGAATGGGAGGGAGAGTCGCAAGGAGTGAAACAGGATGCAGCTAAAACAACTAGCCTGCACAGTGTAATTCTTCTCCGTCGGGCAGGCACGTCTCCGGTAGAAGCCCGCCAAGGTTAAACGAATTATATGGGACCGGTCTGGAGTATTTCAGCGAAGATGGGAGACTAGTGACTACCCAGTTTAAATGACAGAAACTTAAAGTATGTGACTTTCATGGCTCGAAACGTTTTGAAAATGATGTAAAAGTTTGGAAACCTTCTGATGTAACGTAGTCTACATAGACAGCATTATATTACACACGTAGGTGAACAACGTGAGTCATGTTAATCATGAGGGGAGAATAAATGTAGCTTACTTGTCAGTAAAAAACACGTATCTGTAGACTGAACATTGGCGGGGGGGGGGGGGGTGATTACATTGACCATCCCCTAGTCAAATATTGGGGGATATATCCCCCCATCCCCCCAGGATCTACGCCTATGGTTGTTTGATTTCTTACGTTGGCAGAGTTTGTATTAGACCACATTTAAAACTCACCGCTTACCATTATCAAGGCTGTTTTTTTAAGGTTGGTGGTAAAACTTGGATAGCTTGCCCAATTGTATACTGACCTTCTGCCACAACCTCCCAAAGCAAATCTACTTGAGAAAGGATCTATACACTACATTTATTCGTAGGAGCTGGAGTGGGGCCTTAAAGTCCAGAGGGAATGGGATAGGAAACGCCATTCCTTGTGTGATCTTCGTGTCCGCTGTGACAGATTTTTGAGGGGACGTTACACCTCCATGATTCCCGGTCGCGACGGCCGTCTTCGCACGAACTTGTTTCTGAGTCCATGTGCACGTACAGTGTTGATAAGGTTGAATAGATAAATTCTCCGTTTTTGCCAATAATATACTTATACGGCCGGGTTTGTATAGGGGCGAATAGACACAACAAAATAACTATGGCATGGACATGCTAGATATTGTGAAATTAGGGATACTCTGACAAAGCTGCCATTTTCAACACACTCCTGCATATAAAGGACCAACGCAAAGGAGACTCATTTGAACATGCACGTATAGGCCTCCCGGGGTTAACGGAAGCAAGTCGTCGGAAATAAACACACCAGTCAAGGGTAAGCTAGTATATAGTCCTAGCTTTATCTTCTTTCACAGAGGCAAACATACAAGGGAAGCAGAGGGACTCCCCAACCCCTGCTCCCCGATCTTTTCCATCCTCCTTTCTGCTGGAAATATATCAATGATACCACACGCCTATGTTCGTATTTTGTCAAAGTTGAAAAAGAAAAACAATTTTGCGAAGTACATTCGTTTACCTTCCCAATCCACATGCAGATGCCTACAGGACTACGCTTCATACCCTGGCAAGTGATGTTATTTAGGTCAAGCTTGTTAACTGTTTCCACTGAAAATATGTCAGTTTAGTCTCAAATGTGAAAATAGAATTCCCTCATGTTTGAAGACATTACCAAATGTCATAAGTAAACGCTCACCCCTTCCCGTTTGGACCTTTCAATAACGTGTGGTGAGAATTGTTTCCATAGTTGCAAGACTTTGGACACCTCTGTGGTATAAGGTTGACTAAGTTAAGGCCCTTACTGCATAGACACGGCGTAGAGTAGAAGAACGAGTAGGGAAAAACGTCGTTTCCCGCAGCTACGTTTATATTTTGTAATTGTCGAATAGCTCCCCCAATATCGAGACGAACTTGAATGAGACGAACTTCAGCGTGATGAACTGCAAGTGAAGCGAGCTTCACTGCGGCAAACTAAAACGAGAAAACCTTATATGAAGGTAAACTTCAGTGAGGCAACCTTAAATGAAGCAAACGTAAATGAGACAAACTACAAGGAGGCGAAATTGACTGAGAAGACAAACTTGAATGAGACAAATCGAGAAGGAAGGAAAATCAAATGACGCAAGAAAATAAGTTGAGACAAACTACAATGAGACAACATAATTCGTTTTCCTTTTGGCGTTCCATAGACTTCATGTGGGGGATAGCTGGTTTTGATGTACTCTCGAAGTCGTTTTCCAGCTTCTTGTGTTTAACTTGTCTTTGTATGTTACTATCATGGGAAACCAAGGCATGAACTATAAATTTCCATCCTTCCAATATAATGAGTAAAAATTACTTCTCATCAAACTGATAGAATAGATACACGATTCTCATTGGATAGGAAACACTCTTAATTAACGTTAAGTTGTTCGCGTATCCCTTTGAAAGAGGATGGCTAGTTGTGGCATACATTTTAGAAAACTTTGCACACGTTTTTGTTTTCTTTCAATTGGGTGTCACCGTAACCCCTCAACATACTTGTGGTAAAAATGAACTATCAATGGCCCTTCTGTCATAAAGTGTCCCAGTAGAGAGAAAAACCGTTTCTTTTTAATTGTACTTATTTTGACGGCCCTACATAATATTCATGTGTATGTGTTTCATGGGGTGTTTTTGTCTTATGCAAGTCCTTTCTACTCTTCCGTATCAATATCATTTTCAGCGATACAAATTGACCCAATTCAAACTGAGGTTCAAATATAATCGGAAAACTGCCCCTCAAAAAAGTGCAGAAACGCTCCTATTCATAAATACATGTGGGATTTTCCAATAGGAAAACTCCCTGCTATAAAAGGAAATTCCTATTAAAAAGAACAGATCAAGCAGAAAAAAAAAATGTCGATAAACGATAAAACGTTAAACAGACTTTGGTCAAATCAGACAAAAGAATGTTCGCCATCATGACGAGCTGTGAGCAAACATTGCAATGAACTTGCTTTTCTTGTAGCAGGAAATTGCTAGTTCGAAAATCCCAGATACACATGCAGGAAGCGTATGCTGTGTTTAAAGTCAGACTGTCCTGACAAAAATGCTACTTAATTGCACTGGCAGGATATGGTGTTGTTACTGTTGTCACTGTCGTACTCTTACATGCACAGAAGAAGCCAAGAACGGGCTGCATAAAACTCAAGGGAAGTTTGGTATGGAAGTATAGTTGAAAGACTGTACTTTAGCAAAGAAGGGGTCTTAACGAGAAAAGAGTTCTTACCTGCCTTACACGAACGTTCGTAGTTTGTAGTTGGATCTTCATCGTAATCACACTAAATCATTCTATGAAATTAAAATGTTTCTTTTTAAGGAATAAGTGGAAAACCTTTTTTTTTTTATAAGAGAGTTGGTGAAGGTTACAGTTAGTTAATGAAATGCATCAGCTTGGACAAAGAAGAAAACCAGCTTCCTTTGACAAGCAGAACAACAAGCAAGGTGATGTACAGCAGTGGTTTTACCACAAACAAAATGTATCTTACCACAACCTCATAATGTGTAGCCGGTAACGTGAACCTCGTTTAGTCTTACTTTCATACAAGTAAAAGGGGCTATATGGATAAAAGCAAGAGCAATTGCAGCCCAGCTTATTAAAACCAGATTTGTCAGATTTAGAACTAACCCAATCTTTCCCATTTTCAACTAAAGATGCAAAAATGCATCTTTGGTAATAGTATGTGTGTCTTCGCATTGACTACAATACAACACTGAGAGCATGTTAATTGCAAGAACAACATCAAGATCCTATTTATGGAGAGATATTGTGCCTTTAATGCAATTTCATCGTAGTACTACAGCATGCAGAAGATTTTCCAGAGAGTTTCAGTCTCTCTTTTCCATAATTCCTCAAAAATATTAGGATGCCCACCTACAGCACAATACCTACCTCATATGTGGGAGTTGCCCTGATTGCATTTTAAGATGTGACCGAACGAAAGCTTGGTCATAGAAAATGCAGCTCATATTTGCTTTGCTTTTTTTCATTTGTTTGCTTTGGTAATGTTGATCTTCACGCTGCAGACAATCCTACAATTGCTGGAGCTCCATAAATTGATTTTTGTATTCCTCTTTCTACATTCTTTGACAGAAAACTGGACCACCCACTGATTATATGAAAGAAGTGGTTGCCTACTTTGAAGAGGGAATGGCTTCCGTCTTCTGCTTTAAATTGATGAATCACTCACAACAAATGTTGGCCTCCTTACGTTAAACAGTGTTAAACGTTGAAAATGAGGCGTGGCAGGCTGGTCGTGCATCGCTGTTGCCCTTTCAGCGGAAATGACGTTCGAAGATGGAGGAACGACATTCTGCAAGGTCCAAAGTGTCACCAACATAAAACAATGTTGAATAGCCATCTAGCTTAACATATGTTCGTGGAAAAGCCACTATGATAAGAAATTTTCACACTGTGACCCAATTTATGATTAAACCTGGATCATACAACTCGACCTACCTCTTCACCTCTGTACAACTTGCTGTAACTGGAACTACATTTTCATGTTTAGCTTTTGCCAATTTCTCTTCACCGTCAACGTTCAAACTATCAGTCACTATACAGTACATAGGTAATATTTATAAAGGCTTTTTGATCACTTGCTACAGTGGTTATGTAAGTGCAGTTTTATTTTTTTTCATCATGGCAAAACATTTGCTTAAAGAAAGACAACCATATGTGACAAGAATTGAATATTTAACACGTAATTGCAATAATGAAATGTGACTGTTTTCAAATTGTACATGCATCATTCTACAGTGGTTGAGTAGCTAAATGGAAATGTGTGAGCAGATTTGTATTTAACAGTTTGGAATGTGGTGAAATTGAAAATGAGTTGAAGCTGAGATGCTCTCAAGAAAAGACATGAGGTGTGATTGAATGCATTACGCAGAGCTAACTTTTCCATTGCTGATTCCTTGCCGAACCTAAAAGGAATTAATGCGATGGTGATGTCTTGTGCGTGTGTGTGCATATATGCCCTTGTTTTCGGGTGGGATGGAGGACCGAAACAATAGATTCAATAGATTTCTCCGGTGCACTGAAGATTAACAATAGACAGTCAATTGTTAAGGTTAGGGTTGAGGAAGAAAAAACAAAAGAAAGCACAATGAGGTCCTCGGAATGAATGGAAAACAAAGCTGTATATGTGTGTCTCTGTGTGTATGTGACGGCTTGCTTGTAAACATGGTATCTCAGGAAGGATAACCTTGACTAATCTCATACTTGGTGTATGGGTCGGTCATATTAAGTGGATGATCCCTATTGTTTTTGGCGTCGGTCAAAGGTCATTTGAGATCACAAGAGGTCAAAGTGTAAAGTGCAAACACTAGATATCCAGAAGTGTAGCCGTGACTAATGTCGTATGTTCTGTATGGGTTGGTCATATTAAGTAAATGATCCCTACTATCTTTGTAGAGGTCAAAATTTGTTTGAGATCACCAGAGGTCAAAATGCGAAAATCTTGTAAACAAAATTTCTTAAGAAGTGTAATCCTGACAATTTTCATACTTAGTGTGGATTGGTTAGATATCGGTATTGTTTTCGGTGAGGCTCAAAGTTCATTTGAGGTCACCGGAGGTAAAACTGAGAAAACATTGCGAGCACCGCATCTCAAGAAGCGTAATGTGGACTGATTTCATACTTTGTTTGTTGTTTGTTGTGAGTAGATGATTCCCATCGATTTTGGTAGGGGTCAAACTTCATTTGCGGCTACCAGAAGTCAAAGAAGTAAGCATGTAAAACTGCTTAGTGCACACAGTGGGCAAAAGAGCTTAGTGTAGGCATGAGTTCTCTGGAATGATAAGGTGGTTGAATTTCAAAATTTTTACAGTATGTACATGTTGTACTGTGTCCTGCATGAATATTGGCAAGAAATCACAAAGTTTTTTGACTTTCTTGTTTAAATTGAAATCATTTCGATCATTTGAAGGGAAATAAAAGTCTTGTAGGAAGGAACTGCAGACACATTTGTCATAGTCCAATGTTTTTTAAGAGATTCTAGCCTGGATGTAATTGGTTTAATATTAATGGAGAACAATACCAACCGTGTTATACCTACACCATATCAAATGAAATGCAATCAAATGTCAATTATGCCTCCCTGACTCAAAATGAAGCTAGCATTTCACACACTTATCTGTCCAAAAACATAATTTTGAGTAACTTTAGTTACAATGTTATACTTCGCAATGTCTTCTCAGTCTAAAAAACAGTGAGTTCTACATTCTTAACTCCCTTTGTAAGTCAAGATTTATTTCAGAGGTCAACTTTCTCTCATTTCCATATTGTTTGTATTCAGTCAGAAATACATATGTCCATTTCGATACCACTTGATTGACGTATATTGTAACTTTTTTCTTATACTTTGTTTTCAAAAAAATTCCTTTAGTAATATACTATGCAACAGTATCTATTTTTGCCAACATGGGTGCAAGCAAATTTGTGTTACAAACTGCTTAATTGCCACACAATTAAACAGTTAACTGTTCACAGTGAAATTGTGTGTTGTAACTTCCACATTATCCATCTGTAACCAATTTATCCATTTTGGTAAAATAACGACGCAGACGGTACCCAAAGCGATTATGCCATTATGGCTGTTTTGGCCACCAATTCTAACTGTTATAAGCTACGTTATCATAGCTGTTATAACTGTTATAAGCTACGTGAAGTCGACATGCTCAGCTTGCACATTTGGCACCTGTGTACACAAATGTATTTTTTCTTAAAGCTGGAGTATGAGCTGCACTGGTAATCGCCTGTCATCTACCTTATCTACCATCACACATCACAAAATCTGGAAGAGAATTACGCACTCATCTTCCAGCAGACTTGCGGTGCGAGTGCAAACTCATGTGTACGAGTACGAGGTCCCAGTACGAGTACAAAGCCATCGGTATGAGTACGAGTCAAAAGCCATGAGTACGAGTAAAGAATTACGCACTCGCGGACGAGTGCATGTGCTGAGTGTTACGTGACTGTGCATATAGGTTGACGTAATATAACAGCAGCAACACATAACTATCTTCCAAGGTAATTTGAAGGCTTTTATTGTTTTAATTAAAGACTGTCCTTCATTGTTCCCAAGGTAGAAAGTAGAGTTGACGTGGTGATCTGATTGTAATGACTTGATTTCTAGAGGTTACCAGGTGAGATCTCCAGGGTATTTTGGTTGTGTGACAATGAACGTCCAGTTTAACAAGTCATCCCCTCTGTTTGATTTAGCTGTCAGCCAGTGGAACAATGGAACCGCACCTTTTCAGCATTTCGAGAGCGGCTAGGTTCTAGACTGGGGATACACTCAGATCGCAAAATATTACAGATGTTTACATTCTGGGCTGAAATTTTGTACTCATGAGTACATTTACGAGTACGAGTTCAAAGTTCTGAGCACGAGTACAAGGACTCGAGTACAAGTGATTTTCGAATCCTCTGAGTAGGAGTAAGAGTCCAAAGTCATGAGTTGAGTACAGAAAAATGTACTCGAGTACGAGTACGGACTCGAGTACTACAGGTCTGTCGTCAAGATATTTGATTATGAAAATTGCCTCGACATTTTTGTTAGCCCTACAAAATCCATACTCTCCAAGACAGCTTAGCGCAGTTAATCACCGTTACTTCAAATCAAACAGACCAATTGGGAATTGATACGAATATTCATCTATGCAAAAATATGGCTAAAACTATGTATTTTTTTAGTGGCTGTGACGTATTCTGTGGAAATTGACTTTCACTGACAAATGTTAAACTCATAATCCAGCTTTAAGTATATAGTGCTACAACTTTTATTAGAGAAAAATGAAAATGAAACTCAAAAATGATCCGAGGACGGTCTCTTCATATTCATAAATACATCTTGGATTTTCCAACTCGGAGACTCCCCGCTATGAGGTAAGATCGCAATAGAAAAGAACAGATCAAGCATAACTTTGACATAGAATTCCTATAAGGAACGGTGCTTCGACAGACAATAAAGTGTAAGACATATTGCTCAAATCAGACAAAAGAAACGATGCCATGAATGGATGTGAACAAACACTAATGAATTCTTACTTTTTTTTCTTATAGCAGGGACTTTTTCATTGGAAATCGCTGATGTCATATATGCGGTAGGCACAGGTTGTGTTCGACATCAGACTCTACTGCTGTATAATTTTTGGCTACTGTGAACTGGTACTGTTGTCACTGTTGCACTGTTATATAAGAAGGACACAGAATTTGACAAAGAACGGGTTTAAACTCAAGGCGATTTGGCATGGGAGAGGTTAAGTGACATCAAACTAAGAATAAAAAAAGGGGTTCTCGACGAGCAAAGGGTTCTGACTGCTTCAGAAAAGGGTCCTTACAGAACCTTCATTTTTTTAGTAATTCCTGTCAATTATTCTCAAGAAACCTAATGATTTGAATTTACATCGAACCCCTTTTGTCTCTGAGAGTGTGGCATAAGGTTCCAGTAGCGGTTTTATTTACGCTGTATAATAATGGTTAGAACTAAAACCTTTACACCCAACGATCTTTCATAAGTCTGACCGGAGAACATGGTTGAGGGTTGCGGGGACTTGAGTACTAGCAGCAACGCTTTTCTAAAAGTCATCTTACTGTTTCATATACGTTCTTCGTTGCTCTGACCCTTATGACCACTGTCAAAAAGATTAAAGATGTTATGCAAACTTTGAGCCAACTATTTTGCTCGTTGAAAGATGAATATCACTGACGACTAAAATCATCTACAATTCAAGAATACTCCTTCGAATGCATATACACTTAGCCACAAGATTAGAGTAAGATGTTCTTCAAATGCCGGCTTCAGTGTTGATCAAAGTTCTTCCACCGTATTAAGTATTATTATTCACCAATTGTTCATTCTATTCTGGGGACATCCATGGATTTCCTGGTTTTTGTAACGTACTATTGAATTCATTTACAAATGCAATTTCTGGGATATCACTACATTGCAGTACAGTTGTGCTCAGATATGTACGAATCATTTCAAATTTTCTATTATTTACTTTGGAGTAAAAATTTTGGGGAAAGACGCCTGTGATTAGTAACCATTTTCTAAGCAACTCAAGTTAACCGCGAGTTTGGTTTCTTTGGTTTGTTTAACCTGCAGTTATTTTCGATATTATCGTTAGCTTAATTTAAGTTTGTTTCTGTTATCTAAAAGTAATTTGAAGCAGCGGAAACGATGAGTTAGCAATGGTCGTGTTCTCACACAGCTAAGGTAATAGCCAATATTAATTTTTAGAGTTACATGGCACTGGAACCCCCTCCAAAACGTTATGCACCTACGAAGGTTTCAATGCTCTTGAGAGGTAAGAATACTCCCAACTGATACGTCGTCACCTTCCTTGCCTGTGTGTTTTTACTACAATTTACTATAAGTCAACTGTGTAGTGTAGTTATTGGCCACACATTACTCAGAGTTTCATCGTCAAACGTCGGTCTAGCTTGCACTCTGTTTACATTCATTGCTGTTGTGATATTCCTATATCCATTGGACACTATTTTACCAGTCATCTCCATCGACGGCGAGGCGCAGGTTACGGTTAGCCACGTTAATCCAGCCATACTAGCAGTGTGGTAGCCTACACAGTAAACGTTACAGCGTTCCAGAATAGCCAAATTTGCCTGTTACAACTTACAGTTACAAGACTCCAAGCCCAACCCTGAGGTCCAAACTGTTTTATCACTTATCACCCTAATAGTTACATGCAATTGTTCATTTAGCTCTTAGTAAATGAACACTTTTATCATTTTAACCTCTAATCATCTTGAACATTGTAATCTGAACTTTTTTGAGCCTGAAGTCATGAGAGAGTAATTACATTCTAATTTAAATCAACATTCCATCAATAGTCTGCTTGGGTACATATTTATTTGAATTCTTTTCTCTCGTATAGATTATTCTTCTTTTTTATCTCATCTATGACAAGTCTTCGAGCAAATTTTCCATTTTATAACACTAACCGTAATTGATTGATCTCCGCCTAAAAACATTGGAGAATAATAATTACAACTAATATCAAAGATCATATTTGAATGTATTGAAAAAAATCAAGATAAACGACACGTATTGTGTAGTCTAGACCCACTTTGAGTTCAACGCCGCGGTCTCTATTATCATAAATTCGATTATATGAACCGCTACCATTGTAGTAGGTGAAATCAGTGTTACCTACACACAACATTAAATGATCACAAAACGGTTGGTAAACAATTCACTTTGATATCTGGTGTCAAAGATTTAACAGCTAATATTATGAAAATTTATTTCAAGTCATTTTTTGTATATCTTTGTCACTGTATAATTCCACTTTAAGGAACAATATCACCTAATAAACATATAAATTATTTGATCTCATATTTTGAAAAGTTTTCGAAACATGTTAAGGACTGTTACATCACATTCTTTGATGACCTCCTAAATGTTAATATTCTTCCAATTTTATAATCTAGGCAAGAAACTGTGCAAGTGTGCATGTTTACTGACCGCAAAATGTAACATCATAGAGGCTTACTCACATCTCGTCCTGATCGCGATCTGTCAGTGACAACGATTTCGTGAGATACGACGAGGATTGCGTTGAAAATGTAAACACAGACATCCTGTGCCGCCGTAGTATCCCCAGTTATAGGGTCAATATACACACTTCTGTGGATACAACGCGTTTGTCATAATGATTACACAAAACTACATCAATCACTTGGATTTTTCACGATCATGATCGTAGTGTCGTGCCAATCGACACTGAGCTGCCCACAAGTTTTGTGATTTGTTCTCTTGTTTTCGTTCATCTAGAGGGAGGTATTTACGACCTTAGATGGTCAATCATTCCTCCACGTGAGTGACTGAATAGACAAGTGACAATGATGAAGAGACGTATTCACATGCAGGTTCAACTAAATAGAGGTGAAATAGTTTGGTGATCGTGATGTCATGAACTATTGAACCATCTCCAC
Source organism: Stichopus chloronotus (assembly GCA_021234535.1). Taxonomy (NCBI): domain Eukaryota; kingdom Metazoa; phylum Echinodermata; class Holothuroidea; order Aspidochirotida; family Stichopodidae; genus Stichopus; species Stichopus chloronotus. The sequence goes on from CM037835.1 coordinate 17,767,735, forward strand.
ATTCATACCTAAATTTCCTACATTTTTCAAGCTATAGCAAACGGAACAGCTGTTACATGCTGTAGATGCAACATATATATAAATATTGGCTGATCTAGTTTATTACTAGCAATTACTGACATACCAGAAACAAAGCATAAATTTATCCTTATATTTTAGAATCACTAATTCCATCACCTGAACTATCACTTGTAATGTGACATTCTCAAATAATACTAACATTTTCCATGAGTGAGAGAACATTGGTTGTTCATGGATGTATACATGTAAAATATCTATGTAACTGTTGGACATTAAGAACATGTCATTGCACACAGACAATTTATACATTCCAGCTTGTGTTTGTGTGTCTGATACAACCTACTTAACTAAATTTTGATGCACTTAAGAATTTTTTTTCATATTGATCAATATTACTCATATTACTTGTTGGAGATTAATTGTTTGCCTCAAAATTTACAGAGCAAACTTAATTTTCCAACATACTTGCAATAAAATAACTATTAAATTTACGCTACATATCTCTCATCTATCCGCAAGGATACAAAGCTGCTACATAAAAATAACAGCAAAATGCAAACAGTACACAATGTGAGATTAGAACTTGTAGGGTGGAATAATGTTCCAAATGCAGCTTCCAACGGAGAGGAAAGAATACGTTTGCTTAAAAAATATGCATACCTTTAAAACCATTTATATTGATGCAGAATTATAGATCATTTACAGTACGGTAGGACGGTGGCAGGGACGAACCCAGGACATTTGACTGAGGGTACACTATTCACGCAAGCACTGAAGGAAGAGGAAGAGTGCCTTCCACCTGAAGTATCTACATAAGCATAATAATAATAGGGCTAATATGGTGTACGTATTTCTTAATTTCTGTACCAAAACCTTGCCCAGAAAGTGTAACATATATTTATATGTATATATATATATAATCCTTTTTTCGTAATAAATTCCTTTGGGGGTTTTACAACCGCAGGAGTTCAATGTAGAGTTCGTAAAAAAACATACTTCGACAGGCGATAAGCTGTCATTGTTCTAGCCAGACAAACAGGCAGATAAAACCTCACCTTGTGAGCTGTGAACAAACACTGCTTAGTGGTTACAGACTCTTAAAAATTTGTTTACTTTGTCAATATGAACTGGCAATGTTGTCACTGTCCTACTGTTACGCCTACACAGAAGATGCCAAAGGACAGGCTAACTGAAGGCTAGTGGTAACGGAGAGGTTGGGTAACAGCTCTCTAAGAAAAATAGGTTCTCGGCTAGCAAAAGGTTTTTCCTGCTTTGAAAAAGGTTCCTAACGGATTTAACAGATAAGTAATGCCTTTAAATTATTCTCGAAGAACTCTGAGGGTTCAAGTTACCCAGAAAGGAACCTTTTCTCTAAGAGTAAGCGTGGCTTAAGGTTGCAGTTGGATAACACTTACCATGCAGCATGCAGCATGTAGAAAAATCAATACTCTCATACAGGTATCTCGTCAAAGAAACATGAATAAAAGGATAACAAATTCATACAAAATAAATAACGTCCCATTAACCATAAAAAGGGGCCGGAGAACCACCATCAAAAGAAGCGGACAAGCTGAACAATTCCAGGTACAGGAATTTGTGTCTCGAAGACCTCGGAGAGCCGCAACCTAAAGCTGTCCCAAAATTAGCTTGTATTTCTTTGCTTCGTTGGCGACACCTTCTTATCTCTAAGACAATCACGACCCCCACGACCCTGTTTAATGAAGTTCAAGGAAAGGTAGCAGCCTATACTTTGAGAGTTTTAGTTACACTATATAATTATAGATAGTTACTATGTTAAGGTAATGCCCAATATTTAATTTTGTACTTGTACAGTAAGTTACCATCTTGGCGTTCCAAGGAATTTTACCTCCAACGATGAAGCAACTTCAAGACGTGTCCAGTATCAACTAGAAAGTTCTTCACGAAAATACGTACATTCTGAAACTTTTTTCTATATTTAATATCAAGTTAGGTGCTTTTGCGAAGATTCGCGAATGGAATGTTCTCACAACTGACTTTCATACGTATACATTCGTCGATCGATTTTGATTATTTCCACCGATCTGAAGGCTCTATCACCTGTCTTTCCTATGTTAACTGTACTTACTGTTAAAGGTCATTGATGCATGGCCTAACGTCAGCTAGCCTACACACTGTCGTACGATCCGTCGTTGTTGTAGTGACATTCCTATACTCTGGGACACTGTTTATACTGATCATCTATATCTCGGAAGCTTTAGTTACGGTTTATCATCTGACGAATAATGTGTATGGACGTATAGTATCGGATTTGATCAGCGAACGTTAATCGCATGTCGTATTCTACGTCAGCGTGATAATCCAGCGTTGTGGAAGGTTTAATTAGGCTAACTAATGCAAGTTACAGTCGCAGTAGCCTAGCCCTGCCGCATTACTACCACTCTACAGATGCCCAGATCCGTGTAACCTATACTATGTTAATAGTTAAGTCTAATTGTTAATCAAGCTCTAAGTAGTTAAACATTGTTATCATTTTAGCCTCATCAAACTTGTGCATTGTAATCTGAATCTGCCTGAACCTGAAGTCTGAACGAGTAATTATATTCCAATTGAAACCTAAAGCAACTCTTTTGTTCTATTGTCTGTTTGGGTACACATTTATTTGTATTCTTTTCTGTCGCCGTTCCTTGACAACTAAAATTCCCACAACTCATGACCTTGCATCAGACCTGAAGGACATGGTATGTGTGCTAGTGTCCACCCGTCTGAAGACGTCATAGGTCAACGATCAATGGTTCTGAAAACGAAAAACACAATTCAATGTTTGAAAGTCGTATAGTTATACAATGATCATATACATAAACTAGACAGTACACGAATATTTTTCTTTAAATATCGATGACTTCAAGAAGTCAAAGGAAAATTGGTAAAATGTCAAATCGACAAAATTGCTGACGATTTCATCCTAGATTGTATAAGGTTCAAACTTGATGTGGAGATTCCTGAGGATGATATGTAGTGTCTGCCCGACCTGTGACGTCATAGGTCAAGATAAAAGGTTACAGTTACTATAGCACATAATACAGTGTGTTAGGTGTTGTTAGTACTTGGTTTCAGCATGACTTTTTACATCTTTGCCTTTCCTTGAATGTGACTCAGTATTTCAGGCAACCTACGAAACCATTTCCTAGGATGATTCACTATGCCTGGTAGCAATGTCCTTTCCCGTGCGTTGATAATACGTACCTTCACACAGTATATCATGTACAAGTCCTCCAGATGTTAATGCACTGTGAAGGATGCACAACGCGCTTTTCAGGGCATTCCTAACGTCCAGAGTGACGGGGTGTGTAGATCTGCGGAAGAATTTGACGCTCACGCATTTCTGAGAATACTTTGTACGCACACTCTATTTCTATGCACAAATATACACACAATTAACTTGATTATTCAGCACTTGTATCTACGACGAGCAAGCTGAATCACTGATGAAATGTACAGCTCTCTGTGAGCTATAGTAATTTAGGAGTAGGCCTTCTTCATTGTCAAGGTATCGAATGACCATGCAAACCTATTTGAATGAGATTCCCAACTCCGTTTATTGTCTACTTGTGTGATTTGTTCCCTTGTTTTCGTTCAGTGAGGGATGGTATCAATGGCCTTCGTGGGGTAATTATTCCCCCATGCAGATGATTAAATAAACACGTGACAATGATAACGGTATGCATCATATCTCCATTTGAGATGAACAATGGCATCTGCTGACCTAAGTTGATGACTGATTCTGTACTGTAGATATCCATCTGAACATGCACAACATCATAGTAAAGAGATATAAAAAGGTTTACTGCATACCAAATATTAAATCTGTCAAGCTTTCCTTCGTGAAGTATCATGTTTTCAAGGTTGCCTTGATTCCTGTTGATCTCAAATGACCTTTGATCCCACTCCAAAACAGAAGACTATTTGCACTCAATAAGATACGTCTACATATCAAAATGAGATCTGCACAAGCTCAATAAGATGGACCCATACACTAAAAATGCGATCTGTAAAAACTTCCCTTCTTGAGATATTGTGTTTACAAGGTTTTCAATGTTTAACCCCAAATAACCTTGACCTCCACCAAAAACGTTAGTCTACTTGTGCTTCATAAGATACACCCACTTACAAATATGACATATATGTGCAAGTCTAACCTACTGAGATATTAGCTTCATTATCTGACACCCATTGACCCCAATGACCTTTGACCTCTATAAATACAATAGGCTTCTTGTACTCAGTAAGGCTCACCAACATACCAAATATGAAATTTGCACAAGCTTCACAGCTTGAGATATCGTGTTTACAAGGTTTTCGCTATTTGACCATGCTGACCCATAAATGACCTTTGACCTCCACCAAAAGCAATAGGCTTCTGTCTTTAATAAGGTGCATCCACTTAGTAAGTATGGGATCTGCAAAAGTTTCCCATCTTGAGATATTGTGTTTACAAGTTTTTCTCTGTTTAACCATTGTAAACCCCAAATGACCTTTGACCTCCAACGAAAACATCCCTGGGTCAATCATTTTTCTCTCGTTATCATGAATTTCACATAACTGTCTTTATCCTCTAAATATTGAAGAGATTATACTTATATCCATAATCACAGAAGGTCGTAGAAGTTCTATTCATAGTCATCACTATGGCTTTAATTCTAGAGTAGGCCGTAAACGACAGTCTATTTCTAATGTTAGGAGCCATACTAAGGCCTAGAAAGTAGAAACACATAGATGTCACTCACTGTTAAAAAGCACACCGTTTCGGTGCACAACACCCTCTTCAAGTGTCTTCATAGCAGATTTTTAGGGTTAACACACACTTCAATGCAGAACAAAGTTACAGTTGGTTAAACATGAAAGGAACTAAGGGAGTTTGATCTGCCCTAAAGTTTGTCTGGATAATCCTGTCATTGCCCATTATCTACAGCACGTTCATTAGAGAATGTGCCGTTGTAATGATCATTTTGGGAAGGCTTCGTCTCCGATATGATTACGTATAAAAATATTTGGCGGATATCGTGCCATTTAAAGGCCGTAACTCCTCACCCCAAGTTTTACTTTTACCTTCCGGATAGCAAAATTCTCAAATGATTCCGATTCGCAAATGATTATTAATGCATCGTATACACAAAAAGTGCACCAGTTATTTAAAAAAGTTCCACCATTACAGGAACTAATAACATCATTTATAAGGTATCAACGCTGCTAGATAGAGGACCTGGTTCCAAGGTTAAGAAACACCATTAGGTGAACAATGAATCTGGCAAAAATACAGGAAATTAAGGAGAAACTACAAAAACAAAGAAAAACTTCTCAGAGTGTATTTTCTTCACTTATCGTCACAAAGCAAGCCCCAAATAAAAACGTATGTGTAATTCAAAGTTTACTTAACGAACTTTCATCATATCGTCATATTCCTCGGGCAGAAAATTATTGATGAGAGTGTAGCCGATTTGGAATTTGGAAATCTGACTGAAACCGGACTGAAATTTGTTTTATTTTATCTTGTTTACACATGTAAAACGTTTTCTTAACATAGGCAGACATACATATATACATCACCCAATACAGCCCAGGGCACTCCTGGACTATGAAATGATCATTCCAAACAACAGTGATGAGATTTGCAACTCGTCAGGTTGCCTATTTGTTGGTTTCGATGAAATCGTGACCTATATAATCACACAGCGGTGTATGTGTGTATGCGTGAGTCTGTGTGGGTGGTGGGTCCGTGTGTGGGTGCGTGTGTGTATGTGTGTTTGTGATGCCTACCTTGTAAACACGATATCTCAAGAAGAAAAGCTTGGGCAGATCTCATATTTAGTACAGAGGTGCACCACTTTGAGTACAAGAACCTATTGTTTTTGGTGGAGGCTAAAGGTCATTTGTGGTCAACAGCGGTCAAATTGTGAAAACTTTCCAAACACAATATCTCAAAAAGGGAAGTTCGGACAAATTTCATTTTTGCTATGTTGGTGTACCACATACAAATACCCAATTTCAAGTCCCCAATTGAATTTGGTGGAGGTCAAAGGTTATTCGAGGTCAACAGGGGTCAACTTGGGAAGTCCTTATAAACACAATGGTTGAAGAAAGGAAGCTTAAACAGGTGTCATATTTAGTGCATAGATGTACCACATTAAGTGCAAGAACGCTATCGTTTTTGGTGGAGGTCAAAGGTCATTTGGGGTCAACAGGGGTCAAATTGTGAAAATTTGAAAACACGATATCTCAAGAAGGAAAGTTTGGGCAAATCGCATACGTAGTAGTTTGTGTGCCAGGTTGAGTATAAGATCCATATTGACTTTGGTTGAGGTGAAAGGTCATTTGCGGTCAACAGGGGTCAAATTGTGAAAACCTTGTAAACACCTTATCTCAAGAAGATAAGCTTGGACAAATGTCATACGTGGTGGTTGGTGTACCTCATTGAGTGCAACATCCTTATTGATTTTGATGGAAGTCAAGGGTCATTTGAGGTCATGAAGGATCGAACTGTGAAAACCTTGTAAACGCGATATCTGGCAGATGTCATATTCTGTGTATAGTTGTATCTCATAGAGAACAAGAACCATTTGATTTTTAATGGAGGTCAAAGGTCATTCAATGTCAGCAAGGGTCAAATCGTGAAAACTGAAAACCTTGTAGACTTGATCTCAAGAAAGGAAGCTTGTACAGATCTCATATTCCATATAAAGCATAGGTAGACTTTGACACATACTATTGATATAATGTCAGATTCAGAAAAAAAAAATGCTCATAACCAGATCATCGAAACCACAATGCATTTGTGCACTCTGGTTTTTGTTTGCACTTCTTTATTTCTTGACATCCCCTACTGCGTCACCAAATTTTGGGGGGCATCTCTGTCCAAACTTCAACTTTTACCTCTGTGTATCACATATGTGATAGGACTATGTATGTCATTGTTTGCTAGGTTGACAAGTTTACCTATAGCCGACATCACATTCATGTGTGTTCCTCCACAACGACTATTCCAGTGCGGAAAGTATAATACGTTCATACTGAATCAACAGTAACGGTGTTTGTGTAAACTGTCACGAAATGGCGACAGAAAAGAATGCTGATGAATATGTACCGAAGCAGACGACAGATGGAACGAGAATGTTGCTTTAAGATTCGATTAGAATATAATTACTCGTTCGTACTTTAGGTTCAGACAGGTTAAGATTACGATGTACAAGTTTCATTGTGCCTCAGTGTAAAAACACTCAAAAATTGATATTGAGTTTTTTGTCTCTACTTTGGCACTTGATGACAGAATGTGCCATTTACTTACAACAACATTTCTTCTTCAGATATCTTCGATAAAGTAGAAATGTCACACACAAAATGCTTATGAATTGTCTAAAATCTATAAGCCTAGGCACTTGCAAATTTCTTTTTACTTTTTCACTCGTTTATGAAAAATACATTCTTTAGAACAAGCCAATTTTTCTACACTCAAAGCAAATTTTACTTCTTGAAAAAATGAAAAACACTACAGCGTACAGTTTTCTAATCGACATTTAAAAGGATAGTATTTACAGTGAAAATAATAAAATTCACTAGATGATTCATACACAAATTTTATCAGGTCTTTCTTTGAAAGAATAAATTGTCTTCCGAAAAGTATTGTTCAGTGTCTAAAGGAAACTCTGAAGTGTAAGGACAGCTCCGAAAGAAACTACAGTCTCGGCATCCACGGATTAACAAATTTTTCCATCTTCGAGGAAGTAAGGAAATCAGTCTAAAGTAATCAGGAAAATACTAAAAAATTACTAAAGAATTATTAATTACTAAAGAAAGGAAATCTTTTTCAGGTTATAATTTCTACAAAGCAAATTAAAGGTAAAAGGTTTGTTGTCGTTCTTAATGAGATCCCGAACATGCACCGTCCTTGCATTAAACAAGTTCTTATAGCAAAAAAATCATTATTTATTTTAATGTAACTATTGTTCCCCAAAATGTGAGACCCAACATTATTCCGAGGGCAATGAATATTCATTGCACCCCAAGCACTACAAATTTTTCTAAAAAACGTATACATCAATACGACCAGATAATTTTGGCAAACTTACACTCAAATAAACATTTACCCCGTAACTACGTTAATAGCAATCAGTTGAATATTTTCCAAATGCCATTAGAGTTGTGACAATATCTTTTAATCCAGTTAATTTTCAACGCTGAAATAAAACTTCTAACATGGGTAACTTTTAATCCGCCATTTTCAACCAAATAAAAGATAGTATTCTTTTAACTTTATCAGAATTTCAAACGAAGTACAGCAATATACAGCCTTGAACCTCCTTAATAAAACAATCAGGTGGGTCTGACAAGACTTGAAAAAAGGACTAACTGTGGAAGCGCAAAGGATTTTATAATAACATTTTCGGCAATAGGTGTTACATGTCTACCGGACGAAACATCAAAAAATACTTTCAAGCTTAGATAATTCAACCTAAATCGATCGTCACCGTTATGACTGAAGGTCATACCAAGAAACGTGATAGGGCCAAATGATGTTGTAATATCAAATTCATGACGAAAAGCGGAAGGGAACCAATGAGATTTGTGCAAATGAATTTTTCAGGCCAGAAGAATTCTCAAGTTCAGTCAAAGGATATAACATTTCAGAAATGGATTCACGGCTAACCTCAGTAAAGAGGGCAATATCTTCGGCACATTGAATAATCTTAACCTCCTTGTTGCTTTAAAGTTGACTAGAAAAAACTTTAGCACATAAGATAAACAAATAGGGACTTAACGGCAACCTTTTCGTACCCTATTTGAATATAAAAGAAAGAGCAGTAAAAAGATCCGTTATGACACACACACAAGCGGAACAAACATTATAAAAAGTTTGGATTCAATTCTTAAAGCTATATGGCCGAACTGAAAACAATCCAAACTTTTATGAATAAAATTCCAGTCAATAGAATCAAACGCCTTTTCAAAGTAAAAAAAAAAACTAACAAAACCTGGAATATTTTTAACTTTAATATAATCGGCCAAGTCAAAAACAGCGAATATTTTCTCCAATAAACAGATTTCGAAGAAAATCAGACTGATTACTACTAATCATTTGGAATAAATTTTCTTAGACGGGTGGCCAAAGCCTTTGCGGCAATCTTTCTTCAGAAGTGAAATAGTTCCATAGTTATCCAAAAACAATGTGTCTTTGTCTTGCTTTAAGATTTATGTAGTTAAACTGCGACGTTGTTCGTTTGATAGTGTACACTTGTAAAATGCATCGTTTAAAGAGTTGACAGCAAAAGTATGGACACTGGGCCAGAAAAAAGAAATAAAACAATCAATAGACAGCCCGTCACTACCAGGCGATTTGCCATTGGCCGATGAAACACATTTCTGCATTCATCACCTGTAAGGTTACCTTCATAGATAATGTAGATAGAAAAATGTAGATAGAAAATTTGGAATGAACCCGAGGAAGTCGGTTGAAATAAAGTGCCCTCGATCCCCCCCCCCCCCCGCCTCTTCAACCCATCTAGTTCTAGATATACCTATAGTACCTTCAACTTTTCGCTTACAAAGGATATTTAACCCGTCTAGAGCATCGTTCTCTTTGACAGTCGACATTCCCAAAAAGTTCTTCCGATTCACTAGTATGGAAATAAGAAAACGTTCATAATTGAATTTCCTTACGGTTACGATACAAAATGGTATCAGCACGGATCTTATATTTAAGACTTTTCCATAAAAACACTGAATTTAAATGTTCATTTAATGGATCTTGGTTATAAAAGACTCAATCGATGTATTGACTTAAACAACATAATCAATATTGGACAGAATAGAATTGTTAAATTTCCCCTGTGTGTGCCAGGTGGATCAAGACATAACACAATCACAGAATGATCTGTTTGCAAAGTGGTTTAAAAATAAGTATCAATGACTTTTGAATGAAAGATGGCATGAGATAAACAAATAAAAGGGATCTAAACGACAGTGAAAATCAGCAATATTCCAATTCCTAAAACTGAATATCAGAAAGTTCGTATTATTTAACCATAAGTATTTGACAATTATATCTGCCGGTAAAGTTTGTTCTCATGGCGCCCTCCTTCTTATCTAAATCCAAATTCAAAACGAAATTGAAATCACCACCAAAAATAATGTTGTCGCGCTGAAAGTTCGAGAGACATGTAGAAATATTACCCCAAAAAGTAGGATTGTCAATATACAGTCCCTGAATTCAATATCAGTAACAATAAATCTACCATCAGTATCGCGAAATGGACTTAAAATATCGAATGAAAAGGCTGGAAGTAGAGAATGTGCCACTAGTAGATCACTTTTACCAGAAATCTGCTTAGGAGTTGATTTGTTAGACGAACGTGCAAAAAGTTGTGTAAAATATATGACACAACTACCTATCCACATTTAAGGGAATGCAGCGCTTTCATAGCCCTAGCCTTTACGTTCTACATAACGGTCTTCTTATACACACACTTCAATTCGTCAGGACTGTTTTGTGACAGCGCAGTCAGTGACCTCGCATTGCTCTGGTTAGGTCAATGAAGGATATAAAAGGAATAAATATCCCCAACAGCTCTCACAGTTTCGCGGTGTTTTAAACTTTAGGCATACAAAACAAAATTATATTCGCGGTATTTTGCTTTATTTTTATCACTTTCAGGGCCAAGTAACTCTGTGAAACGGTCTAATAAAAGTCATTTCTTGAACCAATTAATGCAATAATTTGTTGCATACCTTATACTTTCCATTAATATATTTTGTTGTCCGTTAATCTATTTTGTTTATTATTCAAGCGACATGGCTTAGCACGATTGATAACATACAACTTTGATAGATGACATTCTAGATAAAATTTCAATTCCATGACTTAATTGAAAGTAATTCAAAGGAGAAATCTGAAATATTTGTAACATTAAAAGTAACTGAAAATACAACATCAAAGACCAAGTGAAGTCGTAGTGCAATACAAAGGAGCAGAATTTGTTTACATTAAAAGACTATGACAGGTTATACTAATCGATCATTATAACACTGAAAAAACATACTACAGATGAAAAGCCTATGCTATTAGCGTTTTTACCTTTAAGCCCGGAGGAATCAAAGCCTCATTTATTGCTTCAAGCCATTACCTTTCATTGTTTTTAGCAATTGTAATTATGGAACATATAAAACAACGTCAGATTCCGGCAACTCAAAACAATACAAATATCAAGAAAACGAAAAAAAAAGAGAGAAAAATCTTGATTGCCTCAGTTGTGTTTCCTTTTTTTACTTGAATTCGCTCGGCAAATAGGCTATGCAATAATTTGGGCTAATATAAAATAGGTCATTTACTGATATGATACTATTGTTACGCAACTACTAGCCTCCTATGAGAGGGTTTGGACCACTCTAGATTAGCCAGTAGTCGCGGACATAAAAAAAGACACGAGAACGGCGAATTTACGTTTCAACTTTTAATTACAACGTAATATGTAACACGTAAATTATAAAGGAAACAAGAATACTTGCATTTACAGCTGGTTGCTGGTAACTGGTAGGCCTAAGGGTTAGGACGTTGAAGAACATGTGTAGAATGGTGGCGAGTACCGGTATGTATGGGCGCGGTCTGCTTAGGTTGGCGAGGTAATTACTTCCAAAGTATGCTAGCAGGAGGGCGGGATCTCAGAATAAGATTGAAAGTTCCGTAACAGAAAGAGTGGAGTTTTAGGTCCAGAATATAAAGAGTTACTCACGGTGCCTGGGAGAATCCAGCATTTGTAAACAGATAGAAGTGTCTAGGCGTAGACAACAGATTCGGTGAAAACTTAATGATGATGGTGGAAACTGCAATGCAACCAGGCTTGGTGTTTGTTGAAAACTCGTAAAAGATAAAACTCCATGTTAAATGTATGAAACTAACATATCGAGCATGGAGTAAAAAGGAAAAAATTAAGACACCCTTCTCGTTGGAACTAACAGATCGAGCGTGGAGTAAAACGCAAAATTAGATACCCTTCTCGTTGGGTGGAAAGAGTAGAAGTGATACATTAAATGCAACAGAGAAACTCAGAGGTAACGGTTACATAATCAAGAACGCAACACTTCACAACAACACATTCCTAAGATAGAAAATAAAAGACGAACGTAGCGCACAACATCTCTGGAATGCGGATGGCTTTCACAACACTATGTATTGATCAGAAAGTAATTAATCGTATAATATTTCAAGAAATGAAAGGACTGTTCGCATGGCTTCTCACAAGGCTTTCATTGTCAGGGGTAAGGTTAGGAGTTAAGCTAAGATGCGTGGCGGCCTCCCTAATCAGCCAAGGGTCCCCACACGGCCACCCCGCATAGTAGTGGTCCGTAGGCGTACCGACAAAATTGACCGTTTTGTCCTGCGAATAGGCCTGCCCTTTAAGTAAATTCATCTGCAAACCTTGTACGGGGCGAAGAATAAAAAGTACTTTCCAGTATACACGTAGGCATCTGCAGACATACACGTAGGTATATCTGTAGACATACACGCAGGTATTTGTAGACACACACGTAGGTATCTGTAGACATTCACTTAGGTATCTGTAAACATACACGTAGGTACTGTATCTGTAGACCGTAACATAATGTGATTACAAGGACCATCTCCCTAGTAATGATGTCCCGGTTAACAAATTCACATTGTCTAAGCAGGGAGCTGTTATTTAGAACAGTTCCCTGGTCTAAGGAATGGTGTTGCATATATCAGACCAAAGCATGGGATAAGTATGGGCCAGATGTTGCAAGTGCTGTTGTAAGTACAATACCACCTCCTTCTTCAATTCCTTCAACTGTTGTTCGTGTTTGCTAAACACGTTGATGGTCAGCACTCGGAGTCCATTTTCTGGCTTCATCTTTTCCTTATCTATGATGGAATTCTTCACGTATTTTGTTAATTTTGTCGATGTGATGACCCATTCAGTAGGTACCGTTAAACCCAATTGGTTGGCTATTTCCTTGTCGAGCTTTATCCCAAGTTCATATCGTTTTTTCTTCTCTACATCTCTTGGATTGGTGACATCCACAAAATTTATTGGTAATGAAAATACAATATGAGACGTTTGGTCAAATGCTTCGTTAGCCTTCCGGACAGCCTCCACCCTGTTGTCGTCTCTTGGATCTGAGCTGACGTTTGTAAATCCAACTTTCATTAGACACAGGTGATTCGAATGTATTTTGAAGAATTCAACTAAGGAAGCCACATATTGAGTACGAACAACGGTACATGAAGGATTTGGCAAGTAACAAATCACAACACCGTATATGGTTGGACTATGTTTTTCCCGTCGTAAGAAGTCCGCGCGTTTCCCTAACTTCTTGAAATTGTGATTATTTAGACTTGAAATTACGTTGGTTGCGTTCTGTCCATTCCAAAACCATTCCAAGAAGTCTTGGTCTGTAAGAAGATACGAATAATCGTTTGACGATCCAAAAGCTGCCATTTTACTAATAATATCGAGTTCGACGTCTCTATATAAATAGCAATGTAGGCCTATCCTTCTGCTCTGCTTGTGTTGTCGTTAATAGTGATATTAGTAACTCTCCCAACAGACAACGATAGACGGCCATTTATTTTGCCGTCGAAAACTGTAACAACATTGTGAATGCTTGAAGCGGCAATCTACGTGGATTTCAGGAAGTACGTAGTCTGACCAACACCTCCCTGGTCTAACTCCGTTGCAAAGTAACACTTAACTGTATAATGGAACTCACGTCGGTGCAGTATCCGGGAACAACAGAATCTGTAGCGCAAGCACGTCTGATCCATAAAAAAAATATACAAACTAGAATGCGTCATTGCGACTACTCACAAACTGAAAAAAATGAAGCCGAGCGACAACAGCGGTGGTCTTTCGACCAAGCAAGGCGAAACAGCTCCGCCTTCAACATTTGCTGTATTTAAAGCACGTTCTGCCCGAGAATTGTTCGTTGATATCTAAATACATCTTTGGTACAAACAAAAGTAAATGCAACCCGTCCGATTTTTAGAGACAACCTTAGTATGTAGTAACAAGCCTTAGAAGAGCACCAAGGATGGTTCCTTGCGTGAAGATTATTTTAACTAGTCAATAAGTCACTGAATGGGTCAACATGAGTTAAGGATTATTGTCACGCTGCATGAACCAAGGTTAAACCACAATTTATCACTGACATTCCCAAACGTTTGGCCTCTTTTTGTCCCTCAGAATGCTGATCAGCCAAAGGTTCTTGATTACCACAGTACTAATCTGAAAACCCTCAGCATTCTTCCTATACATTGCATAGTAGTAAATTGAGGTTATGTCACCTTACTACTTTAGCCGTGACCTGCTAAGGCAACGTCCATAGGTGCACACAAAGCCACTCTCACCCTCACAGTCACGCACACACACTGCCAAACTTTTTGCATAAACTACTCTGCTGACGCAAAAAACGTGAAACTACGTTTAATCTTTTAGCTGTTTGTGAGTTGTATTGTGATAAAAATTTCCATTGGATTGTGTTACACAGTTTTCGAGAGAACGCCTTTTGCCATTCAGAATTTGGGCTTCACTTATTGTTCCATAACTTTATTCTCGTTCATCTATGTCTCTGGTCTGAGCCCTTGACCTCACGAAATTTCATGCGAGAGTGATATCATGTTTTTTGAATTTTGCAGTACATGTGAACGACTTGAAAAAACAATATAACAATTTAGATGTAGTCTACCCAACTTTAAGTAAATTTAGATATAACAAAGTCTACGAGGACGACAAATTCATACCTGAACAGTGTATAATTTTGAGAACAACTGTGATGCTTCATTATGAAGTAGACTTACAAGCAAACGTTTTAATGTTTTGTAATTGACCAAAAATATCTAAAACATGCGTGAAAAATCTGGTAAAGTTTTACATAAATTTCTTTTACACATACCTACCAACATACCAAAAATGAGATTTGCCCAAGCTTCACTTATTGAGATATCGTGTTTACAAAGTTTTCATAATTTGACCCTGTTGGCCCCAGATGACCTTTGACCTCTACCAAAGTCATTATGGATCTAATGCTCAATGTGGTTCACAAACTACTACATATGAGATTTTTCCACGCTTCCCTTCTTGAGATATCGTGTTTTCAATACTTTCACAATTTGAGACCTGTTGACCCCAAATGACCTCTGACCTCCACCAAAAACGGTAGGGTTTTTGCACTCAATGTGGTTCACCTATGTACTAAAAATGACATCTGTCCAAGCTTCCTACCTTGAGATATCGTGTTTACAGGGTTTTCCCAATTTGACCCATGTTGACCTCAAATGACCTTTGACCTCCACTAAAATCAATAGGGATCTTGTACTTGATGTTAAACACCTACATCCCAAATATGAGATTTGTCCAAGCTTCCCTTCTTGGAATATCGTGTTTACAAAGTTTTCACAACTTCACCCATGTTGACCTCAAATGACCTTTGACATCCACCAAAAAATGATAGGTTTCTTAATCTCAATGTGGTACACCTCTGTACCAAATATGAGATCTGCCTAAGCTTTGGACTCTGAGCCTGACCTGAAATTCTTTTGTTCAGGTCCTCGGAAAGTACTACAATACAAAGGCACATACACCCACATACACACATACACCGCTGCGTGATTACAAAGGTTACGATTTCATCGACTTCAAAAATGGCGTGAGTAAAAATGATGTATATTTGCTTCAGAAAAGCACGCAACTTTTATCAAAATGTGACACTATGTTTGCCTCAAACAGCATAAATGCCCTAATGGGGCTTTCCGTGGCAGCAAAGGAATTTCAGCAACCAGCAGTCTGTGACCTACAGCATGCACATAATTCCAAATTTTCTGCACACTTTTGCACAAACTGAAGCCAAAAAATGCCAATGACATTGAAAATAAAAATGGCATGGTCATGTTCCTAATATGTAACACCTTCTTACCATATTTGAGGAGAATCAGATAAAGCATTGCAAAGATATTGCCATATCAGGAATTTTACATTAAGTTCCCCCCCCCCCCCCCCCCCCCCCCTATCATTAATATGCAAGATATATAGGCACCAAAACAATAGGACCAATCTACTCATAGTATACATTTACACATCAAGTTTGAGAAGAATCGAGCTCTCGATTTGTGAGTTATCGCGCCACATATGGTACCTCACATTCCAGTCAGTAGAGTCACACACACACCGACTTGACTGCATAGGAACCTTTGTTAACACAATGAACCAAACATGATCAAGAAGACTGAAAAAGGTAAGAATGAAACAAAACTGAACGAGAAACTAGAAGTGCATTTGCCTGCAAATACGCAGAATTGTAATGCGTGCCGTAGGCAAGTCCTTGTCGTTGGGAGTAAGCCAGTTTTCGTGCGCGGATCTACTCCTAATACTGGATTAGTCTTTTTTTTTGGGGGGGGGGAGTGCTATTTCCTGATGGCCCCTTTCCCAATCCAATGTTTTGATATCACACTGGACGCAACAAAAATTCCATTAAATCTCTCAAAACTTTGTACAGCTGCAGACGCTTATCGTTACTGTATATGTCACACAAGACTGTACTGCTTAGAGTTACATAGAGAGTACTCTAGTACTGCTTTACATTTGTCAAAACTGGCGGTTTCACCCGTGAGCAGTACATTATTCTGTACAAGGACGCCATGTTGCACCCACTAAAAAACAGTGAAGCAATGCAAGATTCTGTGACACCATATTACACCCAATTTGCGCCGTATTGTACACCACTTTGGAAACAATTCATACTCCAGTGTTATTATCTCATTGGGAAAAGGCCGAACCACATTTCATGGCGATTCTGGAAATTTATCCGCAGGGCTCTCTCATCACTTTAGCTCCTTAAGCCGTTCTTGTAATTGGGCATATGCTTTTCCTCAGTAGATTTTGGTTTGAAGACGGCCATAACTCGCACTTGCTTCTGTTGTTAAAGGGTCGAGCGTGCATCTTTGTATGAACCAAGTTACATTACGCGCAGGATAAGCGGTAGGAGCCCTACAAGGCTCAACAACATATTTAGCAGTTGATTGATAATGACAAGACTGTAGTGCCGTGTACTACAATAATAAAGGAAACGCAATGTCGGGTACTTCAGCGCCCTCCGCAGGCATCCAGTAGGTAATGATGGTATTGCCAATTTTCACTGTGTCAGACTTTTCAGGGAAAATTCCAATTTTATGAGATTATTTTTTTTTATCCACGAAAATAGTGACAATATTATCATTTCATGAAGCTTACTTGCTGAGCGTGGGAAGGGTGATTTCCGTCAATCTTGGGTTATTTTTACGTTTGTTTTTCTTTCTTCTTTGGGGTACGCCCCTGTCCAAACAACGCTGGAGGTCTTCTTAGAGTCTTCAAGCAATTCTCACTTTATCCCTATTATCGAAAATTATGGCTGCGAAAAGGTGACAGGGGAATACTGTATTCCAGTGTCACACTGGTTGATGTCCCCTCATCCATGTACAGGCCCCAGTAAGAAACAAATCTAGCTACACACATAGGGCGCACTTTGAGTCTCTTCACCACCTGCAAACGATTGTCACTCCACTGTCCAATAAAAGAAGTGTGGGACTCAAGATATTCTCACCTATATATTTACCAAGTGCTCCAAGAGATATGAAAGAGCATGCATCATTTATTATTAGTCTTGTACCACCTCAACCCATCTGATATGTATTAGCATTGTAATGGATTAACTTTTGTTCCCATCATTTTGAGAACTTGCAAACATAAGAAGTCCGTTTCAAGACTGTGCATATGCAGCTTATAACACATCAGAAACACCATTTACGGCAATCTGCAGAGTTTGAAAAGCTAAAACTTAAATTCGTATTCTACCTTTTGCCCAATAGTGAATCTAATTGACCGTCAGTTTACACTCATTAAAAATAACACAGATCACTTAAATGACAAAGCACTATCAATGTATATAATAGTGTCTATAATTTTCTGTTCTCATTCTGCAGATATTTGTCCTTAAAGCTTATTCTGATTTTTTGATAGCCACTTGCTATAACCCTTTACTCTTTCAAACAAATAATAGTTTGAGAAGTGATAAACTTGTGTAACAGATCAGCTGTAACAGGAATCGAGGTAATGGTTTATGAAAACATTTACTTTGCACCTTTCAACGATAGTCTTGACTTGGTCCATTGGAAGAACTACATGCTTGGTTCAAGCAGAAAAAGAAAATGCTCGAAAATTAGTCTCTTGATTTCTCAGAACAACTGCAGGTAGCTTAGACTTATTGAATGGCACTCGAGCTGCAAACAAGTTAATGTAGCAATTAAATTTAACCATGATCTGACTCCAGCCGAACACATAAGAGTGTACAAAGTATGCCTTATCAGTTTCTATTATGGCCCAGTTGACTGACTGTTCCCAAACACGTGGAATACTGCACCATCGATACAAATTCACAAATTCTGTTTTCTTTTTCATTTTACAGTGGGAAGCATAAATTAGGGTTCTAGAGGTGAGTGTGCACAATGATTGATGATAAACAAAAAACTTGGACTTTTTTATAAAGACGAGTAAAATGTTGTTCCCAAAGCAGACTTTCTCATCAATTTTATTCTTCACATTCAGCAGTAACGCATACATTATTACATTTTAAATATTGTGAACATACAGATATACAAGCACGTTCTAGTTACCGGCTGACTTTCATGTCAGAAAATGCAAAGTCCAAACGGGTAATTACAGCCAGTATAAGGTATGGAGATTGACCAAATACCTCTACTGACAGAATAAGCTACCAGATAGCATTGTGGAGCATGATTTATGCACAACTTCCAGCCAAGAAAATGTACCTTTTGAAATATACAAAAGAAAAGTGCACAGCTAGTTCCAAAAATTTGTACCATTACAAGATTCAATAACATCAGGGAAGAGGCATCGACTCAGACATTGGACAGGTCCAGAGAGAGAACCTGGATGCAAGGTATACCATTAATTGAACAACAATGAAGATGGCAAGAACGCAAACACTCAACGAGAAACTCCACTAAATGATGACTACAAAAACAAAACTTTCCAGATGGTATTGTCTTCATAGCAGAAGCAAAAAAAAAAAAAAATATGCACCTGTGATTCAAAGACTTTCATCATATCATCATATTTTAAGCAGCGGATTGGCGAGGAAAAAAAATCGATATTTTCTCTTACCCCTAATCTTTGAAATAATACCATAATTTTGACCAAATCAATCACGAGGGTACATTATTCTCTTGATTGAGCTACACTATATAATAAGGCTTGAATTTCATCTCTCCTAACACTCCTTTTCACTTTTATGTCCCAACCATCATTCTACTAAGCAACTCTTCCTACTTGCTTGAGAACCCTTCTTGTTTCATTCTATTTTTTCAGGCCTGACACTATCACTAAAATGGCCACAGGCTGTTAAATTGATGTGTCTAGAGCAGCTTTTAAACTTTTTAAATGCAAGGCTCACCCAATCTCAAGTTAAGGCACTGGGAGAGTGACAAGTGTTGTCACAGAGTCCAAAATTCCGACCAGTACATCCACAGCCCATACTGTCTGTGTCGCAAAAAATAGCTTCCGTTAGGCTACAAGTTTGTTGTGACATCATAACACAACAATCTGCTTTGCGCATTAATGAAAAACCATACATCCTACCTATGGCCATGACAATAGATTGTTGGTAGGCATACATGTTGAATGTTGTCACACATGCAATGTAAGCTAGTGATCCAGGTTGCAATGTCATAAATGCATTTTAACATCGTCTGTCGGCAAACCTGATGCAAGAACTCAGAGAGACAGCGGTAGGCTTCTTACATATTGTGCTATACCTTTACCCTACACTCAATGCTCCACTCCAAAGGTGAAAATTCCAGTTGATCCTTGTTCACAACTAAACTGATTTTAACAGGTAGCAACAGGTCATTAACAGGTACCTGTTGATTTTAACTGGTTTTAATAGGTAATTCATCCCAAAACAGTTGATGCCTGTTACAACAGGTAAATTACTTGTTACAACAGGTAAATTACCCGTTGCAACATGTAGTTATAAGAATGTACCCTATTTTATCAAAAGAGAGACATGAGATGCAAATGGCATATTTTTGTGTAAATTGGTATCTTTTCATTAAAGGGCAACACTCCTTTCTCAGAATATGAGAGAACTTTAACACCACTACAACTAAAAAATAATTGCATGAAGTAGCACACATTAGCTATACACTGATTATATATTTAGGTATTAAGACAGACAATATGCAACTCATTTTTACCAAAAAAGAGGCATTAGATAAAATTCAAATAAATTTTTCTTGTGGAATTTGACAGGTGTTCATGTGGAGGCAATATTTAATCCTTACCTCAGCATATGGGAGAATGCTAACACTTTTAAATCCGGGAAATAATGACATGATATAGCACACCTTAGAGCCATGGATTGGATACCTCACTACCTGCGCCAAAAATATGGACCAATCAGAACGCTCACATAGGGTATTCTCTGTCAGGTCTGTCAAATGCATGGCAAGCTTGTTCATAAGTGTGGAATTACTCAGTCACTCATACATTCTGCTACCTACATTTACCAAAACCTTATAGCAAGTGACAGAACTCATCTTGGAGTACTACCATGAGATTAAAAGAAAGAAAATGGAGCTGTTCTTTTGTCTATTGACACTTGCATTTAGAATATCTGTTGAATACTTTTGTTGTATACAGAGTATGGATATCTACTTTGAAAAAAACCTAATTGGAAGTTCCAATTGTACATCCCTGGAAGTCTATTAAAAACACTGTACCCCTCTGGACCATTAGAGGCCTCCAATACTTGTTGAAACAAGTTAAAACCCATTGAAATCTTTCAAAACCAGCTGTAAAACGAGTTGAAAGCCCTTTTTAAGTGCTAATACCTGTTGAGACCTGTTAGCTTCCCGTTCAAAACTGTAAGCGTACCTGTTGATAACTGTTGATAACCTGTTTAAATCTGTTCCAAAAACCTGCTTGACTGCTATTAAGCTGGAATTTTCGGCTGGGTTGGCCAAAGCAAACAACAAAGCCATTTTAACAAATTGCCTGGGAGCAGCACTAAACATGCATACTACATTAAAGTACATTTACAAACACCAACTAGTTAAAAAAGAGAAAGTTTGCCAGATATTTGGCTTGACTCTTTCTTCTCGTCCTCCTCCTTGTTATCGATTGACGCCTTCCTCTGTATCCTTTGTGCTATTCAGTTTTATATCCGCCAGAGTGTGGGCTAGTCTGGTCCACTCGTCTCCTCTGGGCTGAGCAAGACCCTGTGAGGGAACAAAAATGGTTGCGATTATCGATGAGGGTAACATCAGAACCACCGACAGTGTCGAGTTGCAGTATCGTATTGAGATCTTACAGTATTGTTGACATATCAAAGCACTGGAGGGCAACAATGGAGGGTGGCAGTGTTCACCGAAAGTATCTTTAACAAGCTGAGATTCCAGTTGCTTAAATTTGTATAATTGCTTGTTTCTATCACAGTTTATGGTAGTCTTATCTTCAAGTATATTACTAGAATGCCCCACACTTATGTCGATTCCTACAGTGTAGGATTTAAATTTCATATCACAGTTGCTGTGGATGCCAAAATCCCACATGTGATGTCCGTTTGGACATGTTCCTTGGGTTTTAACTGAACATGAGTCCCACTTAAATATTTATACTGATTGCAGAGAAATACATTTTGCAATTCAATACCTTTTATTATTTAGTATGAATGTATGCAGGTATGCATACCTATACAGAACGATGAAAAATACTGCTGTCATCTTTGGAACAAAGCTTTGGCCTTTTTGCGAATCCATGAATGTAAATTTAAGCAAAATACTTTCAAAATTCTCAGAAACACAACAACAGAAAGGTCACAAAAGAACATGAGGTAATGGCCCTAATGACCTAATGCAGGAATAAAGTTAAACACTATTAACTCTCCATATGCCCAACTGGTCATCTTTTGATGTTTTTTTTTTTTTGCGCTGAATGGAGCATTAATTGTGCAATGTTTCAGATTGCAGCACAAATAAGCATGCCCACCAACCTCAGCCAATGAAATAGTGTTGTCAATGATGAGCTCAAAGTACTGATATTTTATGCAAAAGTAACAAAAACAGTTGTCTTTCTGATGTATGTTATACTACAAACATCATCACATTGTATTGTGTTTTACATGAGAAAGAAAGACTGGCCTTGAAACCTCACATCTGTTAAAACTGGCTACCTGCTTCCTAAAGATTAGATCATGAAGGTCGTCTTGTTTTTTCCAATTATTGCATTAACCTGTGACATAGCATTCACACAATACCAATGAAAGGTCACTGCCTGACAAGGCTTCAACGGTCAAAGACACTCACTTCAAGCAGTGAGTGTATACCTCCTTGCAAATGGAAATTTTAACTGGACATCACAAAGTCTTCTCCATATCAGAACTTCAATCACATATCGAAGCTGCATCTTCAACTAGCTGCTATTTTACCCTGTGCTCCTTTTTTAATGTTTCTTTTTCCTAACTGAACTTTCTCCTTTGGATGTCATCATTAACATGTCTACTCACAGCATATAAACGAAAAGATCATACAACCCACAACTCCTCCTCCCACTTAACAGGAGAATAGGAATTTATAAGAAAGACGACAGCACTTTGCTACAATTACAGTGATTTGTCCTCACCTCTCCTATGTCATATATCCAGACCCTCCCTTCATCATCACCCACCGCTATCTGCTGGCCGCTGTGATTCCATCGTAGCCTGTTCATGGCGGTCTGGCCGTCCAGCGTAGCACTGGTTGTTGGGACCTGTTGGACGCACAGAATAGCACACCAGTACGTTGTTAAAGTATGCATACGATCAAACATATCACAATGATCAGAGGAGTTAATTTCAGTTTTGATATCAATTCGTATCTTATAAACGGTGGTGGCGGGAATAATCTCATTCTTACGGCAGATTGCTATCACAGCACGTCTCCCAATTTGGTCAAACTCCTTCCTCAAACCAACCTTCCCAAGCTCCTCCTTCACATGTCTCTTCCACATCTCCCTCTGCCATCCATGATTTCTTGGTTCATTTACTTTAAATCGTAATGAACAGAACATCATCATCATCTGATCATCATCATCATATCAAACATATTAACTTTAAAAGATGATCTCAAACCTGACTTTTCATCTGATGGCACCTACCATTCAAATTGCAAATATGCACGACACACAGTACTAAAAGATGCGTAAAATCACACCTACCTCAAGTTCTGCATGATATACTGTATGCAAGTCAAAGACTAGTGGCACATACTATCCTAAAATTGAATATGCATGTAAGACTGCACACAAGATGAATATGCATGTTGACCAATGGTTGAACAAATGTTAATACAAGGCAAATATAAAAAATGTTGCTATCTCAAGCAATGTGGTAATTTCTAGCAGAGCAAAGAAGTGAATCTGACAGGTTTGAGCTTAACCATTATCTTTGTTACCATTACCCTAGCCTAAGCCTACATATCTTGAAAGAGAGCAATCTGACAACAGATCTGATATCAACTCACTGAAGGAGACTCAAACTCAGAGAGCTCTTGATAAAGACCTCATAATCTTGTAAAATGGAATTACAAAACCAAAGTAGATATTCTGATTCAAGAAAGGAGAATTGCCACACAGTGACTAATAAAACTGCTCTTGGACATGAAAGAGTATCAACCTTCTGCAGAAACTGTGGCACAGAAATCTTACGTAGTCTAGAGCAGAGACACAAGTGGTTGTTTCTCCCACCATCTTCACACCCATTTGTACATATGACACTCTTGCTTAGGATAACTCCATTTTACCGGCAGCCAACTTTACTACTGTTATCTCTCCTCAAATAGAGAAGGCAAAAACATGTCAATCACTACCTCTGTGTCTTCGTTAAGATTCCACAGATCCAGTCTTCCCATTCCGTCGACGGTCGCAAACAGTGCGGGGTGAACCGGCGACCACTGCACGTCGTACACGTAGTCGCTGTTGTCTTCAAAGGAATGGATAGGACTAGAGTGCTGTGAAAGGGAAGCATTGGACACTGTTTCTACCAGCACATAGCACCAGAGCAACCTACTTTTCAGAATTTCCAAGACTGACTTGAATAAACTAGATTACTATACTTTTATGACACCTATTATAATGAATTATCCAAA
This sequence comes from Stichopus chloronotus, assembly GCA_021234535.1. Classification (NCBI taxonomy): domain Eukaryota; kingdom Metazoa; phylum Echinodermata; class Holothuroidea; order Aspidochirotida; family Stichopodidae; genus Stichopus; species Stichopus chloronotus. The sequence goes on from CM037835.1 coordinate 17,791,973, forward strand.
AAGAAAACAACAGGCGTGGATAGGATTATGATTTTGATAATCATTAACCTTTGTGTATGATTATGTCACATAATCTTCTGTAGAAACCAATAGCAGGTAGCTCGAACCTAGTGGATTGTGCACTATTGTCACATTGTAAGTGTACATTTCATTATCCTGAACACAGGTGTGAGTAATGTCGCTGGAGTGTATGGAAAAACAAACCTTGAGACTCCAGAGCTTTATGGTCCAATCAAACGAGGCAGAAAGGAACAGGTGAGAAAAATCCAACCGACCCTGCACCTGGTGGCAGTCTATCCCGGTAACAGGGCCCTGATGGGCCTCAAAAGCCTCATTTATACCAGCTTTGCTGTGAGGAAGGAGAAAGTGGACATTTTGTAGGCAATTGGCATGCCAAAGGAAAAGATATTGTACCATTAAGAAATCTTTGCAAAGCAAAGACATATTGAAGACAGAAATTACAAAAAGTAGTCCAATGGCTTACAAATATTTCAGCAATACAAGTCTGCTTGGTTTTTTAAATGGTGTCCAAAAAAAAAAAAACAAGATTATCTCATGCTCCATGGGCAAACTTTACACCAGAATACTGTTTTCTTGAAGGTTGTGTTTTTCTTTATATGAGATCATAAAACAAACCTACAAACCTGAGGACTGAAATGATGTACACACATATCCATATATGCCCTAAACATGTGGGAGAAGTAAGTCTCAAAGTGATCGTCTCGTGAGCATTTAGAAGGTCTGATATTTGATAAAAATTTTGCAAAGTGTAATACCTAGATATTTGTGAGGAATTAGTCAGACCATTCTCTACTTATCATTACTGGCAGTATAAACTGTTCAATTACCCCAACCAATCAATTGTCTTACCTTCCATGCCTGCTGGCTGTGTACACTGATCCATCTTCGCTTCCGACGACAAAGTTGTTTACATCATTGTGAGGAAACGTCATGCAGGTGACTGCTACAGGTTTAGACTGCTTGTGCTTCAACTGCATGCTGTCCTAAAAAAAATGCAAATTAAAAGTGCAATGTGCAATCACCGAGTGGACCCAACTGAATCGACCCAACCATGAAACAGTCAGCAGTCGATATTTTTTAATGGAGGCATAATTATGATTTAAACTCTGACTGGAAGGGAATCATAAAAGTGGTCTACTGACCTGTGGTTGTGAAAGCATATCTAGACTCCACGAACACATTGTACCATCTGTTGAGATGCTTATCAAGTTGTGAGCATTCTGAGTACCAACCACCTTCACACAGTAGACAGGATGCTAAACAACGGAGAAAGAAATCAAACTTAGGCATCCGACAGATATTCCACAGTTTATAAGAAAACAACATGCTGCTAACTAGAAGGTAAGGGTGCTCAAGACTGAGGGTCAAGTCAGAGTTGAACTGAGTAGCAGCTGGTTGTCCAATGAGCAACTTTAATACATAGTAAATGTAAATGTCATTTCAAAATCTATGATTTCAAATCTATGATCAAATCAAATCTATAATCAATGATCAAATCAAATCTATGATTTCAAAATCTATGATTTACCCAAGTACCTATGTTTTACCCAAGATTACATCCTATTCACACACAAAACTTGAAAAAAAACCCTTCAATTTTCTTATCTGATGTTCCATGGATAACGCGTCCATGGATAACGCGTCCATTGTGTAGATGATTACTATGCAAATCAATCCCACATTTTATCTTTATTTTTCCATGCATTTTGAAAAAAAAAATTGCATTTGGTTAAATTCTCAACTGACTTTGTTATTTCAATGACAACTTCATCACGGCATTTTAAGCATGACACAGGTCACAGCGTTACTTTTGCAGCTACTCAAAACAAATATTAGAACTGAATACATATTGAAAGCAAACTGAAAGACCCAAACATGATACTTTTTGCGATGACTCTGGTCTTGATTAGTTCTTCGAAAAGCACCTAGGAAAAAACTTACCGTGTGGGCAGCAGCAGACAGAGGGGTCCTCTGAACCGGGGTTCTCTTGGTACTCCGATTATCCCAGAGGACTATTTGGCCAGAGTACGTGCCACCCACAACCAAATTTGGGTGGAAATCAGCAAAGCCTGCTGACATCACTGAAGACTGGTCGATGAAAAACAGTGTGAAAGGATTACACTTAAACAAGAGCGTAAAGGGCTGATCCTAACTTTAACACAACTAACATCAGATAAAGAGGTTAGAAAGTGCTGACCAGTCGTCTAAATCATAAAGATCATTAGTGTCATGAAAGTCACTAGCAGCCTACTGTACCATATAACAACGTTTGCTTGTTGGGGGTATTCGTCTTATTTTTAAAGGTCAGTAAATTGAGGTCAACCAGGAATTTCTAAATATTTAACAGAGAAACAATGCGACTTTCTGATGGTTAGGAGGACTTGCTCCACTCCCAGTACAGTACAAACTAATGGCACAGTGCAGCAGGTTTGGGTGTGTGTAACTTCTAGGCATAAACAATGATGCAATAACATACATATATGCACATATACGTACACACAGAGTCTGTATAAAGCACAACCTACACTGCTACACTTACTTTCATGTACAGTATCGTCTATCAAAATCTACACAACACACCCATTAACCAAAGTAATGAAATCTGCAAAACTCATGGCTGTGTAGCTTTGTTGGCAGTTTCACCTCTCATGAGCTTCCACTAAAATGTCAATATCTTCAGTTAGAAGAATCATAAGGAGGGTGGTATAATTGTCACTTTGGTTTGTCCCAACAAGACCTATCCAGACATCACAATAAAGTCACACAGGTAAAAATGTCAAAAGAGGTCATAATATGCACAACACATAGACAGACAAAATTTTCCATTATGTAATAACGTAAAATTGTTAAGTTGGAGCAATATCATTAAAATATTACTTTCTGACCTTTTGACTCTTTCATATTAATGAGATTAATGTTACAATATTTCCCCCTCCTACCAGTCTATCTTATCTTTAAATTACATCATGTTTGAACAGTCGACACCCACTTACGGTAACTACAGAAAGAAATTTACTTTTTCTGGTCTGGTGACCTCCTATGACCTCCGCCAAAATCGATAGAGTACATCTACTTAATGTCACACGCATGCACACCAAGTTTGAGAAAATTCAAGCACTTGGTTACTGTGCACCATACCTTAGATTCTAATGCGTCACTTACACAAACAAACACACATACCCCAACATGGCTGTCAAAAAGACAGAAAAGAACCTATACACACACACACGATGTCAGCGACAATGCTTAACAAAGAAAAGCAAAACATATATGATACACTCCTCATCAAATTGATCAAAGTTTGTCTATTGAAGGAAAAGATATGAGAAAGATTGAAGCCAGATGAAAGCCAGTCACAGTTTTTATCACTGCTATTATCACTGAATGTTTTCTGTTCGAATCCAATGTACATAATTAAGGCTTCATTATGCTTACTTATTCTTTAATCTTCCAACCTATCTTTTCTCCTCCACCCATCTGCACTTCATCCTCTCTCATGTTTTCACAAAATAACAGTGAGCAGAAAACATTTGACTGCACATTCTCAAAGAATCAATGACAATCAAAGATGTAAATATGGACCTGACAATGAAAGATGTATTCTGGGCTGGTCTTCTTGAATTTTGTGTTCCAGACTAGAGCTACACCATCTGGTTCATGGGGAGATTCTTCATTGTTACTGTAAGACGCTACGAGAAGCTCCGGATGCTGTAAACAGGAATGATTCAACACATCACAGTAACAGCAGCATACGCTCAAATGTCTGATGACATAATCACAGTCAAGAGGGAGAGTTTTATCAACAAGGCACTGACAGAATGTAAATATCTCACTTCTATTTTCTGGAGAACATGTTCTAATTTTTCTGCGTAAAAGACTTTCAATTTTGCATCACCAATACCATCTCAACAAGTATCCAATAATGGCTATTACATCTCAATGCTTAGATTGAAAGTATCCTATAAAACACTTAAAAACAAATGCATATATGCATACTAATCAGATATTAGTAAAGTCAGTGACTGTAAGGGAATTCTTCACCATCATTTCTATTGTCCCTTAGAAAGATTCAAATATTTTTTGAAGTAACTCCTGAAATTAGGAAAGTGAATTACTTAAATATCGAAAGCCTACTGGCCTAGTTCTAGAACGGTTGTGCTGTAATACTGACAAATCTGGTTTGAACATTTCTGTTGACACCTATCTCACACCGTCAGTTGCCGTACTATTCTGATCTCTCATTTGATGATAAAAACTTGGTTCCACCAGGGAGTGATATCAACTTGCTTTATTCAAAGCATATTTCTGAGGTGGGCTAACTGTTTCAAGGATGAGTTGACTCAAACAATGCTGCTCCATCCAATAATACTGAACTGGAACCAGTGAATGAAGGATAGAAATACCTTTGGGCCAATTACACAGCGCATCTTCATTATGGTGGATTTAAAAATATTAGCAGCAACTAACATTTCTGCACATCTAAATGAAAGCTCCCCTGATTTCACACACAAACAGTATCTTACTGAATGTAGACAATCATAAGGTTTTAAAAATCACTGAACTACAGAGTTTCGCATCCCAAAGGCCTTGCTAGGAACAGGAAGAGTGCAAACATGTAAAACAGTATTTGTCAGTTCTACATCACACATTTTCAGACTTGCTTGTGAAGTCCAATTTTCAAAGCATTGTTTCACATGTAAGGGAGCTTCCACAGACAACAAAAAGTCGTGTTTGACTGATAGAATGGTATAAAATCTCATATCTTAAAATTTTCTTGTCAGTGGAGAATTCCTCTAATATATTATCGAAACTTCCCACAAATTACGCCCCAATTTTACGAAGACCGTAGGCCGACAACAAACTTTGCTCACCTGTTTGGACCAATCTAAGCACGTCACTGTCCTGTACCTCGACCATCTATCATCAAAGAACTTGACGATTCTGAGATAGTTTAGCACCGGCGTCGCGCTCTCTGAAAACGAAGAAGATGGCAGTATCGTAGAGAAACATCGTGCAAGAAGGGACGTGGTGACACCAACAGACTCAAACTCCTTCAGCACTCTAATTGCCAGCAACCCTGATTGCTATTACTTATTAAGTAGTGTATGTTGTTCACTAAATGTGTGAGGTTCCTTGAAAAGAACTTCTAATGAACTATGATCTCTCAAGATGGAAACATCCTCCTGAACATTATAACATTCCATTCACACAGTCTCAGCACACAAGACAGCACTACTAAGAAGAGATCTGGGGGACGGAGAGAGCGGTTGGGACAAACTTGGAAGAAAGTAAGAGTGTAATAGCAATTAATAGTTTAGCACACTCTCCTCCAGCTTAACTGTTGTCAAAGATAGTTCCTCCTGAGACTTTTCAACTAATTTCAGCATGCTATCTACTAAGATATTGCTATTTACTACAATTACTGTTCAATTGATCTGTCTATCAATCTGTCTATCAATCAATCTATCAATTCAATCCATCCATCAAATCAATCAATCAAAAGTCCATCACAATCAAGTGCTTGATTGCTACATCAATCAATTAAGCAATTGATCAACCAATCAACCAACCAGCCATTCATCCAAGCAGCAGGACAGGCAGTAGAGGCAGAGTCAGCCAGTCGACCATTATCAATGCAGATAAATCAAGCACCAATCGAGACAATAACTAATTAGCTCATTCTATTAATAAGTCAGTCACAAGTCTCACCCTTCTCCATCCTCTTCTCCGTTGCCACCGTAGTCTACAAAGATGTCTGCATCCTCTGCTATCGCTCTCTCAATAACTCTGGTGCTTCTGTCCAGGAATCGTACAAAGTCTTCTGAATGAACAATTCTTTCTTTCTCTTCCTCAGTTAATTCTTGAATCACTGTAAAAAAAACCAATCAGAGAGACCAAGCCACTGACTTCCAACTCTTGTAAGAGTTTATCTCCACATTTTGTGGCCTCCAAGATTATTTTACATTACCGCATGTAACTATTTTATGTTATTAGAAGGACTAGAACCTTTCAACATACAAAATATGAACTGTGTGTTATTACATGATCAAATTTAATGACACTTTGTCAGCAGAAAATGAACTACAAATGAGAGAAGTGAAAGGACACTTTTCTTCCAATGTGTCGTCATGCCTGGCCTACGGAAAACAAGTACACTTGAAGCAAAACTTGGCAGCGGATGCTACCTGAATACAAGGAAACAAACAACAGCACATTACCTAGATACCAGAAAAAAAAAAAAACAACAGGGCATTACCAGATATCAGGAAAGAAAAAAACAATGTATTACCTAGACATCAGGAAACCAGCAAAAAGGCATTACCTAAATATCATGAAAGAAACAAGGCACTACCTTCATATCAGGAAACAAGGAAAAAAAGGCATTACCCACATATCGGGAAATGAAAAACAAGGTATCACCTAGATACCAAAAAATAAAGAAGGCATTGCGTAGCTATCAGGGGATAGCTAACAATGCATTGTTAGATAACAGTAAACAATGAAAAAGGCATTACTGTACCTAGACATCAGGAAAGAAGCAACACGGAAATGGTCATTCCCTTAAAGGGGAAATCACTGGGTTTATTTTCACAATTTGTTTCACCGCAATTCCCCATCAGTATTGTACAATGACTTATAACTACCAAATATGATCAAGATTATCTCAAAACATGTGGACAATTTTGAGAAACGAGTCAAATTCGGTTTAATCGTGTAGAGGAGGCTGTCTTGTCATGTACATGAACGTTTATTTTTCGTACCCGACAAATATTACGAGTTCTCATTCAACAGTAATTAACGCAATAATTACCCTTTCTTCTACCTTCAAACACCTCCTCAACAAAGTCTGCCAACCAGTTTCTAGCATTCTATTAAAGATAGTATCTTATTTCCTTCTATCAGCATTTCACTTGACCATAGGCATTACTTTCCTGTGTCATGACAGATTACATTTATCGTCTTCACTATGGGGAAAGCTCACCTGGCTCCGGAGGCTCCTCTTTCACTTCTGGCTCTGGCTGCTCCTGAGTAGCGGAAGGAGCATCATCTGGAGTCTCTGCCAAAATGTCTTCATCTTCTGTAACAACAAGGAGCAAGCAACTGAGTTTTGACAGTGTTACTGACATGTTAGTAAACAAAGAAAGATTCACACACAGAAGTACCAATTCCATGTAAAAATTTCTGAAAAGTAGAATGAATATTTTGGCTTATTGTTAAATGACAGCTGCCATGGAACTTTCCCCTTGAAAGATGATTCGGGTGACTGCTTATTTTCTAGTTACATTTCTAAACACTGTTGAAAATACAAACACTGATATAACATCTTACATATCAAACTTTTAAACACTCTGTCCATGTTTTCCGTCAGTATTTTCAAAAGCGTATGAAGAGTCCTAAACTGAGGCAAATAAAGGGCAAGTACGAAAGTGATCAAAAATTGAGCAAATACAAATACTATGCCAAATAAATTATTACTGGGGTACACCCTGAAGTCAGAGTGCATGAGTGAGCCATCCTCTTTTCCACCCTTACCCTGTTCTTGTTGCGTTTCTACAGGCGTTTGAGTCTCTTTGCTGTACGATATGGATTCTTTCGGAGGAAACCCAGATAGGTTCACACTCGACATGGACAATTTAGCTCTTCTCTGAGGGCTGGCACTGAAAGAAAATTGAGACAACTTAAAATACATGAACCAGTAAACATCCTCAGACTTGTTACCGAAATGCATCACATGGAAATGAATAAGTGCACCACTAAAACAATGCCCCTCTGACCAAACCACCTTGGGATGTGAGTGCACATTATACATGACAAGGTGTAAAGGCGTAAGGAACTAAGGGGTCTACGTTATTGTAACTGAAATAAAGATATAATCTAATATGTGTACTATCCATGCAAATGGTACACTTTCAGTCAAGAAATGGGAAACCATCCAACACATTGTTTTTTATAAAATATATCATTACAAACTAAATTTATTAGTAAGTTCTTTGGCACTGGTACTTGCTATGAAAATTGCAGATACCTGAATATGGCTGTTGGTGCTAATACTCACCATCCTAAAACTGCTGACACTGATCAATATTTTACTATTTAAAAAATGACTAGACTCAGTGAATACACAGCCATTGATCATCATTTGGCAGTAGCAAATTCACATGTGAGCAGAGCTAATGAAGTCCTTGTGACAGAATGTCATTCACAGAAACTTCCTTTCTAGCTGTTACTTCACCATTTAATTGGAATAAGCAAGACCAAACTAAGATCGGCAAGTGCAGTCAATTCAAAATGGTGTTGTAAACTGCAATTACAAAACCTCACCAAACACACATCTCAGAGAAGGGAAAACTGATAAACACAAACCTCGGGACAGTCAATGATTCACTGCCACTGCCAGAGTCCTGCCCTCCTACATCGCTAGGGGAAGTCTTAACTGCACTTCCAGCAGATGGAGCTAAAGGGGTAAAATAATAAATATAATTTTTTTAGAATTGTGTGAAGGCAAATATCAGTGAAGCCAGCTTCAACTTATTCAATCATTACAAAGAAAATAATTTCCACATGAGACAGACCACTAATACAGTATTCATTAGTTAATGAACTTCATTAATGACCAAACAACAAGGAATACAGTATGTTTCATAATTATGAAAAAATCAGAAAAAACAGATGTTAAACAAACTGCTTTCTCCCAACATAACCAAAGCCAATCACATGTAAACTATCTTTCTTCTCCAGTCAGCAAATCTGGGGCTAATAACAGCACCAAAGTTTAAAATACTCTAGTCCTCTTGCAAAATTAGTAGAAAATCCATATGCACGTGCAAAATGCTTTTCAAGTGAAATGAGTAACCTTCAGTGAGTGTAATATTTTCTGAATGGCGTTCTTAGTCAATTCTTCCTTGCAATTACATATGTTTAGCATCCAAGCAGATTTCCAGTGTCCCTAGCTTATCGTAGCTTCAGCAATATGCTGTAGCACAGTGGAACTGATATTCAGTTTGGGCAAACGTCAGGAGACACATAGCAATCTCCTCTTAGTTGAATGGATCCACAGCAAATCAAGTGTACTTGAAAAAATATCATAAAGTTCTGAAAATTATGTGAAGACTACAAAACCTGGATCTGGTAAACCAAGCCCTCTCAAAAGTTCATCTGCGTCTTTCCTCTTCTTCTCAAGTTCGCTCTCAGAGGACCCCACCGGGGCACCTTTTGCTGAAATTTCTTGCTGCTGTGTGGATCGATAATATAATCTGTGATTATTATGCAGGTTGATGGGAGTATGTGAAAGCTCACCAAAATATGATGTGTAATTTCATTTTCCTCCGATTCCTGAATAGCATATTCTCAATGGAGTAAAAACGTGATCTCACACCAGCCACTACAATGGAGAAATCTACAGTATGTAGAAACATCAATGTACTGTACACAGGAAGGTTCTATGCTGACGTTTTGAGAAAAGTGACGAGAGATACTGTAGTACGATTTACCGTACATTTCTATTCAAATTAGGTCACTTTATTCTCACTACTTACAGTTACCAACAAGCACAAACAGCTAATATATTAAACATCGATCCAAGCAACACCAAATTGATAATTCATGGGCAAGGTCAAAGTTACTATTCAAATCAGCGGTGGCCAACTTTTTGTTCTTTAATTAACATACATTTCTGGCATAGCTTGGATCTGCCATATATGCCAACAACATTGTTCACTTGATCAGCATTCTGAAGTTATCAGTTTGTAAACCTTAAGGTCAGAGACACTTCTACCTGCACATACAGAAGAAGATACTGTTTTCTTTGAGAGATCCTACCTCTTTTCTTTTTCTATCTTCCTCTTTCCTCTTCTTTTCCTCCCTGATCTGCTGCAAACGCAGCTTCTTGCGCTCTAACTCTGCCTTTCTGTCAGCCATTGAGAAAATGTCTGAAAATGAAAAAGTACACATGACAACACAAAGTCTGGTCACAAACAGAACTTCTGAGATACAAATTGTCGCTATGCTGCAAACTGGTCACGTACTGCTCATGAGTAAAATGAGGACATCAAACCAGGGAATGCCGGTCTACAGTATTTTTCTGTGAAATATGCGGGTACTGCATAGACTGTCTTTAAGTTTGGCGACACACAAGACATTTTACTGGCATACCATATTTGAATGTATAGTACACTGTGATATACTACATAAGGAGTGCTTAAATTCAACATTCACTACAAAGCGATTATGACACTGCACTTTCAAAATTTCATTCACATTGAAAAAAGCCTGGTAAACATATGTCCATACAGGTCACATAGACCAAATACATACAAAGATTACTCCAAAACAGACGCAGCAATTCATGGACATTTACTCAGATGCTTTATCCTTTGGATACGTCAAAGTTTAACAGCTTAATGTCTGCTAACACATACCGTATGCTTTCAGAGAAGTATAGTACTATACCCACAACCACAAAACCCTTCACATCCACTTAGACAAATATATTATTGATCAGAAAATTAGTAGAATTGTTGCACCATAGTACTGGCACATGTAGGCTTCTCACATTAATTATTCAGTCCAGGGCAGGTCCAAGCTATTTGCGCTGTGACGTACGGGACATTTCAGAGATATGAATGTGTCTGAACGCTGTAAAAATGAATGTTCCAAAACCTTTTTCTGGTTTATACTTTTGTTATTGCTGCTACTTTAAAACAGAATTATGGAGATTTAATACACTTGCTTTAATTAGGTCATACAATAATTAATATACAGTGTGACGTACGGGACCAGAGAATTTTGTGATTCTTTTACTGAGGAGCAAAATTGAAATCCCTCTGAAATTAGAAAAGCAGTGATAAAACTGTTATGATTGATGGCTACCCTATCCTTCCTACAAATAAACTGCAAAATATTTTTTTAAAATATGTAGCGATTCTGGTACTGTACTGTGATGACGCAAAGTAAACATGACATGTGACGTACGGGACATGTGACGTACGGGACAGTTTGTCCATGTAAAAATTGACTGTAAAATCTCATATTTTTATTGCTGAATTTACCATAACATGCTCATTTCTACTTGAAAATATTTTGTGGGATACCCTACAGTAATGTCAGTGGCAATTTCATGCCATGTCAGTAAATCCTTCAATGTGGGATGCGGAAAGAGCGGTGACCGTATTTCGGATCATTCCACCACATAAAACATGAAAAACATAAAATAATCTACTCTACACATATATGAAATAATCTCTAACATCAATTCTAGCTGCATTAGTCCAAAATAAGTCATGCTGGAAAATACAAATTCAACAAATAAACAGTTTTGGTATACAGTACAGTACATGTATGTACTGTAACACTGTACAGTACTACACTGCATTGAAATCCCTGCTTCTAAAAATCCATCTCATTCAAAACATTCCACAGTATTATTGCAATAGGCACTGCTCATCCATGTGGCATGTACTGTGACACTGGACAGTATCACACTGCAATAGACTCCCTGCCTCTGAAAAATATAGTCCATCTCATTCAAAGCATTCCATACTACTAAGTCAAAGAAACTTTCACAGACCCTGCCACCCGATATACAGACTGGCTGTTGAAACGAGCTTAAAGGTGGTTTCCGCCCATTGTAGAAATGGGCAAGCTAAACTCTTTGCAATGTGTACGTCTCTAAGCCCAAGGCACAAGAACAATCTATGCACAATCAGGCGATAGTCACAATTCACAGGCCTATCACTCATTTTTTCTTTCTGTTTCTGTCTACTAAGTCTTTTCCTGTCTGCAGCCGATTTTGCCATAGTAAACTAAAGGCAGTGGTCCAATTAACTTCACAAAATCCTGATTAGGACTAATTAAAAGCAAACACCACACAAATCCTTTCAAAATATGTAAAATCACAGAACCAACCAGCAAGAGGATCAGACAACAAGTGATTATTATTTTGCATTATTAGCAAATATACAATGAAACCTTAGCCTTATGATTGTGCAAAGCATTGACACCTGAAATAGTCCTTTGAATGAAGCTGCATTTATACAACACTTGATCATCTTCAGCAAATCAGACTATTTTCACACAGTCTATTCACCCTTGGATTAAATCCCAAATGTCTTTTATTGAAATCTGCTCGACTTTACACAGGAAATCTGACTTAGCCACTGAATAGCATTGCACATGACCTCCACCCCCCCCCCCCACACACACATGCACACGATAGACTTGATAATAGTTTATAAATCAACAGTAGGGTTGCTGGTGATGGTCACAAGTCAATAGTTTTATTTGCTGCTGTGAAGTGCTGGTGGGGGAGGCAGGGATTACAATCTTTCAACACAATAACTACCATCAGGTTTCCAGTATAGATGTTTCTATTGAAGCCCATGCATGTTAACTATGATTAACTACAAGGTTCCTCCCACACTGTTTCCTGTACACCACGTTTTGTCCTGTATGTCACATTTTTTAATTTGATAATAAAATTTACTGTGAATGACATTTCAATTAATTTTTGATGGATTTTGCTGATCAATGTCCTTAATTAGAACTTTATAGAATATCACTCAAAAGTTATTGTTTTCTCATATTAAAACATTAAACAAAGTGCTGAAAATTGTGACGTACGGGACATCTGTATTTGGACACTAGCTAATTAGCATATTTAATTAACGCACCCCCAAACATAATATGTCAGAATTATTGGAAGGAAAGGTGGTTCATGTCCCACACAACTTACATTCAATTCGTTCATTATGTTGGCAGGGAGGCAAGATTCTAAATGTCCCGTACGTCACCCTGAAATTTCAATTTATGCTAATTAGATAGCTGTAATTGTTCAAATAGTAACAACAATTAAAAAAATTTATAGAAATATGAAATTTCAAAAATTCAGCTTTAATATGATACCACATTTAGGGTATTTCAGTTAAGTTTGAAATTTGGCCTTGATGGATACAATAGCTTGGACCTGCCCTCCAACATAAATATGTTATTATGTTGAGATTAGGTTAATGACATACTGTTAAAGCTCTACTCTCTGTCCACATTTACTTTGGAAACTACTTTGTTTCTGTCAATATATTAAAATTCAGGGAATCAAACAAAACAAAACAAAAAAACAAAAGAAAAAACATAATTCAGCTGTAAGGGAGGCCAATACTCAAGGCTGGAAAGTCAATTCACACGAATGTCCAATGATAGAAGAATATAATAGAAATTTGAGAGAACCGTAAATTTTCTCTCATAGTAAGCTGGCAAGTCTCCTCCAACTCAATTACACAGTGGTAAGGTGTACAGTACTACTCATCCAGAAATGCATAGAACAATAATTGCAGCACAATGTATTATATTGTAAAAAGTGAATTGCAGCATGGTAGAATAATAGAGGCATGCATACACTTTGGGCCCAAAGCTTGGGCTTCACTCTGTATTTAACATCCAGGATGATGTCATGATCTGACAGAAATTCAGGAATAGCACATGTCATTCAGTCCTTTAATTGCTTCACCTTACATTGGGTTTCCAACTGCCATACAAATCATTCAATGAAACTTTTGCCCATCCGCAGAGGCAAAAGAGAGCAGACAGTGCAGTTTACCTAAGTGTTACAAATGGGAGGGCAAATAACTTTGTGTCTTGTTCTTCCCTTTCTTCAAACTTAATAAAAACAAAAAAAAAGGCAAATGAAATTGCAAGATGACCATCAGCTCTAATGTGATACAAAATTAGAGTGTTGCACTTCAGAAACGTAACAATGAAGATGTTCTACACCACTTACTGAACTGTACATTGTACAATTAGAAAAACTTGGCAAAACCGGTATTGTCTACAGTGTCAAGTCTCTTTATGCTGCACTGCATGTACCCCCTTGAATGATGACAAAGGTGATGAGAAAGCAGAACAGGTCATGGAAGTACACACGCTATGTACAGTGTTATGGAACAAACATTTCACTCCTAGAATTTTCAAGTTTGTAGTCTGCTGTGCAGTACTGTACATGCATATTGTACACTGGTGAATCAGTGAAAAACTTTCAGGAATTTCTCCTTGATTACCTTTTTATCATTTACATAGTATGTTAGGATTGCAACTAAATGCAGGTCAATGTAGATTCCATTCCTATTCCAGGTCAATCGCATTCTCCTCTTTAATGCATAGTGTGTAAAAGGAAAATGACCAGACTGAATCCCGGAATGAAATATGCCATAGGAAAAAAGACTGAGGGAACAAAAGGTAACATCATATTACCATAGACATGCTGCTAGGACTAGACAGGATCCTGTGACCTCCAATTTTTATTGCAAGTAATATCAGAACAGAATTGGACGGGATTGTCAAAATCATCAGGAATGAGATAACAAGAGGAAATTCACAGAAAATCAGACCAAAATACACTAGATTAGAAGCCACATGCACTACCAACTTTAAAAAGATATTAAAGCAATGGAACAAATTACCAGAAATGGTTTGTGGTGCAAGATATTAGTAATAAATAAGACCAATTCTGGCAGACTATGATCACCGATCCAAGGGCCCTTGGCAACCTGTCTACCTGTCTGTCAGTCTCTTTAGGACTGAAATGATCAAACAAAAAGAGTGGCTTTTAAAGGAGATAAAAAATCCTGGGTATACACAAGTCACATCATCTTCCTAACATTTGGTACATACTATAATGAATGGAAGGTATGAATTTACACTCTATGACAACAAGTGACAGCAACAAGGGTATCAGACAACTAAAATAGCGACTAATAGTGGTCTGTGTCTTACTTTTTGTTATTTTTTTCAGAGAACATTTTTTTTTTTTTTTGCTCACAAAGTTGTATATATTCTGTGAAAACCTGCAGCGAGAAATGGCATGAGTTAAACCTGTGAAAGGAAAGAGGTTAGATGAGGATTCGAACCTAGGCAGGTAAAGTAACAGTCCCATAACAGTCCTTACCCTAACCCACTTAGCTACGAGAAGGAATTTGGCTGAAGGGTGTTCAAAGATATATATACAACACATCCCTCAATCCCCTAGCCCTGTAATATAGACATATGTGTATCCTAACCCTATCGTTTATATGCTATTGCTCGCAGTACTACCAGTGCTCATTCAACTTCAAGCATATCATGGTATATTGTGCATGACATGTGAACGTGTGGTCACGGATTCTAAATTCGAGACAAACGTAACACGAAATATGGGCAGGCTATACAGCACTAGCCTGACATGCAGACTAGCCCAGTAATGGAAGTTAGGCCTATCAAGACATTGGTGGACACGATACTGGTAGGCCTAAGTTAGTCTACTGTACAGTTCACCTTTAAAAACGTTATTTCAAGTGCCCTAAATAACGAAAATTTCAGCGGCTGTGACTTGGCATTAAGTATGCTCTAACGTTCGTCTCAGTCACAGACAGGGCCAAGAAATCAGTCAGCCAGTACAAGTACAGTGCAATATGCCTAACATAATGGTGACATTCAAAACAATACATTAGGGAGTATAAGGATTGGCCTTGTCCTACACTACAGTTACTGTAGGCTAACTGTAACACTAAGCTACAGTACTGTAGGCTAAGGGTGGGCGCATAACATTTACGTGTTCAGATGAAGAATTTCATTCAACAATGGAAAAAATCTTACATAAAAAGTGCAGAGACCAGCACATTTGGGTAAAAATTTCACATCATAGCCCATAACTTTTACATAATATACTTACAAGAATGTAGACCATGGAAAATCGGTTCACAGTAATAGCTAGTGCTACTTACTCTTACGACTTATCCTTCTGCTGAGTATATAGTTAAGTTGCCAGCTAGGATCACCAAGGATAGTAAGTGCAGTGGTTTATCTTCACACAGTACGAGGATTTGTGTGCATTTGTTTTCAAAACGTAAATTATTCATGTTTGCAAAACAATAAAAGAAAGCCAAACCTCTCGTTTAAAACAAATAAGTGACACATGAAATGAACAATCGTTTGTTGAATGTTTATTTCTTGTCACTATTCGCTATATTTCTTCATTAATTCAGAAGGGGTAGTCAACTTAAGCGGCACAACAGTGGACTGATAGACGCGTCCTTACTATTTCCTTTATGAACTCATGTATGAGGATTGCAGGTCAGCCTGTCTATAGGCAAATATCCCAGTGGGACGGGAGGATGGGGTTGAAGGAATCAGTATCTCCAATATAAAAAGTGAGTGGGTTAAGGGTTTTTTATCCCCTTCCCAATTTGCCAAGTCCCGAGAACAAACGAAAAATGGTGCGTTATTCAATTGCACTGAAGTTATTTGTTTGATAACGAGAATGATGTACAATGTGAAAGGACCTTGAAGTCCCCCTCCCCCAAAAAGCCACATCCCCCAAAAAAGCCACATCCCCCAAAAAAGCCACATCCCCAAAAAAGTCACATCCCCCCCCAAAAAAAAAAGCCACAAGAGGATGAAGAATGTGGAGGCACTCCCTGAAAAAAAAAAGAAAACGGAGAAGGATATAAAAAATATTAAGAAACTATTACATAATCAGCTTACTTATAAAATCACAGTGTCAGTCCCTATAGTACAACTCTTAAAGAATGGATATCTAAAAATATGATATGACTATGAGCAGAGTAATTGATACGTTTGAATAATTTCTTTAGTTCATATTCTCCTGAATGAATGAACGGATAATGTTGGTTTCATAATGTCAGGAACAGAATTCCATATTTTCATTGTCTGTTTTGAATACTAGACTTACCAATCGCAGATTTCATATGCCGTGTCAGTTCCTTAAATGTCATGTCATTATGGCATCTCGATGGATCTTAGGGGAAAGGTGTCTCCTCCTCTTCGGAAATAATTATTAGCAATCAGGTGTCTTTACATGCAGGTAGTGTTGTGCTACATGTTAGTTTTGAAAGCCAATTGCGATTGCGTGCTTGAGATTCCTATTTAAAAGGCTGGGTGAATACAGATTAGAACATTCCCAGAAAACGCCGTCTCCGCGGCGATCTCGGTGGCCAGTGTGAAGCGAAAACTTTTCTTACACGCTCCGCGTCAATTCATAGGGCGCTCTGTTTAGTCTTGCTGGCATTCTCCACCTCTCCCCCCCCCCCCCCCCGAAAAAAAAATGTTTCTGCTCAGCCTAGGCCATTGTAAGGTATTTTTGTAGGGTCGGGAAAATTGAGAACTATATTCTCACACAAATACTAACAAAGAACAAGTGGGAGGAATGGTGGATCCATTGCTAAGATTACCATACTGTTGATATCCAGTAGCGTAGCAAGGATTTGTGCCACGAGGACCGGGGTTGTCTAAGATCGCCGGCACTGGGGAGGGATCTAAGTAGAACGGGTGTCCCTTCCCCCTTTGCCAAAATTTTTATTAATTAGGTGTCTTTACATGCAGGCAGTCTGGTGTTATAATTGTTACTTTTTAAAGTAAACTTAATATTCAAACATTGACCTATCTTTAAGCTTATCATGTGAAACTTCGGAAACACCACCAGGGGTGTGTCCAGAATTTTTAGCATGCAGGGGGCAGTCTATCCAGAGGACGAAGGTAAGGTTTGGGGATTTGAACCTAGGACGCTGTCTACTGTCACGATATGAGGAAGGAGTGGTTTATGGATGAACATACCTTGAACCCCCACCCTCACCGAGTCCCCTTTACTTCATGGTCTGAGCCCCCAGACCCTGCCCTCTTCCTATGCGGTTCCATCGCCAATGAGAGGCACTTTCCACTCTTGACAGTAAACCAGACTATCTAAACGCCACACTTTCATTGCATATAGCGTGTGCAGAAAACGTTCGATAGAAATACTACTGAACGTCGGATAAAACTGCCCATGTATTGAGGTTAGGTTGTAAACATTCTAATTGTTGAGATATTTCCTGTTAATGTTTACACTTTCGAATTATTTTCTCAATTCTTTCATTACCTATTCGTCAAACAAATTTCTTCTTCGGCTGATCACTAAAGTATACGATACACCTTTTCTTTAACCCTTTCCTTACCAGAGCAGTATTTATACCATCAGCAATGTACTGAGAAGTTTGAAGTGACTCCAGTAAAAAAAAAAAAAATGCTCCTTTTCTTAAGAACTATGTGAGACTAATACGGCCATACCGAAAACATATAACCATAGAAATATACTCAAGATAGAAGTTGTTAAAACGTATAACATTTTTTTTTTCAAATTCGAACAAAAATTTTAGCAACGAAAATTTGTTTTTTTTTTTAAATCTTTTAAGAACAAAATTTTAAAGACGTAAAACAATATTTTTGTTTTAAAACTTAAATAAAGATTTAAGAAACAAAATTAAAAACAAATAGAAAAAATAGATTTTAAAAACGAAAAAATAAAACTTGTTTCTTGTTTTAAGATTTTAAAAGTAAGAAGTTTGAGAACACAGCAAAAGTTTGTTTTTCCCTATATAAAACGTAACCCCCAAACTCTGAAAAGTCCGTGGTCATTGCAAAGGTTTCAATTTGACCGTTCTTCTCGCCAAATTGGGCCATGAAATTGGCAAAACACTTTCTTAGAAATATGCTAAAATGTTTGTGGTCAATAAAGTGTACTTGTCATTTTCTTTTCCAAGACCTTGATTCATGGCACACAAGATCGAAACCGAAGCCAAAGTCATTATGTTTCTAGGCTAAGATCGGGGAAATCTGGGACCGACGGAGGCAGTAGGGAGAGGAGACTGCACTGGAAAACGGTGACTAAAAGACCATAGGTCTCATAGAATCTCATGTGATCGCATTAAGTCATATCTTACTGTCACAGCATACAAAGGAGATCTAATGCACATCTCACATAATATCCCTTAAATAGTTCTCAAGGGTCCGAGACACTTCCAATAAGAACTTGGGGCAGTCTCATTAGATCTCAAACAATTCTCATGGGATCCCCTACAATCTCATACATAACTCAGGTGAGCTCATGAAAATTGTTTTACAAGGGCTAGAAAATAACAGACGTGAAAAACATTTGAACTGAAAGAAAAGGCTATTAATGGTGCAAACATTTCTTCTTTTTTTTTCTTATGTTATGGACAGTCACCTGATATGATAAGGAAATGGCCACTGTATGTTTTTAATAGGCCTATGTCAGGGAGAACTGCCATGAGGGATTTTATACTTCATAAAACACCTCCAGACGTTTCCATCCCAATAACTACTTCTTTCAAGCTTTCTGCTCAGAAGAATTTCCCTGCTCAGTATGAATTGAAACTATTGGAATTGTAAGCTTTTGGAAGTGCTCGGTGTAAAGAAATTCAGTTGAATGCCAAAATGTCCGCTTTTGATCATAAGCTAATACAGTGTTGAACGTTGATGTCGAAAGTATCTCTTGTGATGCACAGAAGAAATTCAAGTCAAACTGTATTAATTTGACCGAAGTCACTGACATGTACATGACTGCATGTGTTCAACAGATACATAATATATGCCTTCTATACGTTCAAATCAGAATAAGCAAAACATGCCTTTCGATTTTTGAAATATGTATGTAATCATGTGAGTAAATAGAGTAGAGACCGACCATTTTGAACATCAGTTCAATTGTAACTGAAAAAAAAAATAACATGTCAGTAAAGTATACCTGATACTAGGCAATACGTGCACGAGTAAAGAAAATCAATAAAATCCATTTTCGGATCCCCGTACAAATGAGTCAATCAGCATAGGTATTTTTGTTTCAAAATTTTCCAATCAATAATGATCTATTATTCTCAAGAGAAACCACCCTTTTCTTCACACCTATACGATCAACCGCTATTCAGTTTGCTTTTTTCAGTTTGCATTTTCAGTGAAATAAAATTATTCTTATGTAGTAATGATATACCGATGTCGTGAGATTGAGTGCTAGCTATGCATAAGTTTATATGACATCACTAATAAAATTATCTTACAATTTTTCAAGAGAAGCGAATTACGTGCAACTGAAGGAGTTACTGACCGAGTTCTTGGTTACTTTGTGTACAGACAACAAAGAAAAAGGACAATTTCCTTTCAGCTTTAGAGAGTACCAAGAGAAGATGTCTTACACATGGCTGGAAGTTATAAAGGAATATTATGTCTGTTAGCCTTCGCGTTGTCTTTTATCAATGGTTATTGTAAGTATACATTGCATTGAACGAAAAATGGGAGGCCTATGGATTCATATGCTCATGGTATTTCTTTTCGGCCGGCTCAGTTCAATACACAGTTATAATTTCGTTTTTCACGGTGTCGAATCAAATGGAAGTTATTCATTGGGCAAGTGTATTGCGTGGAATAGATTTACATATGTTTGATATTGGGGCGGGGGGGGTGGTCCTGATAGAATGATGTTTCTTTGAGTTTTGGTTTACTAATTTTGTATCACGCATGATACCAGGGAGCTGTTCCCATCTCGCTGGTTGTACTGTTTACATGGTATAAGTTATAAGTCTCCGTCTTAGAGGAAACAGAAGTTTTTCATTCGACATGACAATACGTATATAGTGAAAATATTTACATAGCGCGTTCTCGAAGGCTCAAAAGCGCTCTATAGAATCTTGAAATTAAGACACCAAACTTGGTTTTTACTCCAGTATTAATGGTTCTCAAGAAGAAGGTTATAATATGAACAACAATTTTAGTAATTTTGGCAAGAAAGTCTCATAGATTGCAGAAAATGGCATTTCTTGGGCCTTGTTATGGCGTCCAGACATTCTTTCCTTTAAGATCGTGTTGGTCCAAAATTACCAATTGCCAAAATTACAGTACACGCTGTGGTACGGAAGCGTAGAAAAAAACATGCAAAGGAAAAATACAACCACCTCGTCAACAGGACAATTTTCTTAAAATTGACATTTTGACGACCTAAATGAACACGGGAAATTGACCAAAACCTTAAATTTGGCTATTTCATAAACTTGTCAAAATAGCAAAATTCTAAAAGTTGATATTTTGGCGAGTTAGAACATCTTGTAAAATGACACACTTTGGTAGGGACATTTTGACAAGTTAGACCAACTCGTCAAAATGACAAAATTAAAAAGAAATGTCATTTTGTCGAGATCTAAGAAGCCAAAACGACAATTTTCTAAATTCTGGCATTTGGGAGAGATGTTTTATCTCGCCAAAATGCCTTTTTTTTTTTAGTTTTTGTCAGTTTGACGAGATGTTGTACTGGTAACAAAATGGCAAATTTTGAAAAATTTGATCTATATTTTGTTTTGAAGAGACGAAGAACATCGAAACGACAAATTTTAGAGTTTTTAAAATTTTGATGAGTTTATTTCGATAAGTCTTCAAAATGTCACTTTAAAAATTCATTTTGCCTGAGATAATGGCGCTACACTTATACCTGGTAAAAAGTAAATTAGGACCCCCCCAAAAAAGAATGATTTCCCCTAGTGTTGCGCCTGCCCACGAGTATTTTTTTTGTTTGTATGTGTGTGTGTGTGTGTGTGTGTGTGAATTGACTTATCATATTATCATTCTAAATTACAAGCCCAAGATTTTTAAAAGGTTAACGCGGAGTTCACGCAATGAGTGCAATGCAATAGTGAAGATAGGACTTTTTCTAGATGAAAGCAAAAAGTATACCATTTTTCATTTTTGAATTTTGATTGATGTTTCCCTGAGAAATTACATGCATGGGATCCGTATTTCAAGGTTGGATAAACAGCAACTTGATTAGGACACCCGGGAAGTGCCGTTTTAGACCATCTGGGGACTTTGTAAAGTCAAAACAGTTCTTCTACTCTCCTCGTCAACCGATGGCCGGCCCCCAGACTTTCCCACCACCTGTAAAATCCTAAATAGGTGCCGCGTCACCCCAAATAAGGACTCATTTTTCCAGATTCCAGGCAAGATGAAAAAAAAAAGAAGAAGCAAAATCAAGGATAGGTAGTATTGTGATATATGTGTTACATAAATTTTTACACTTTCTTCTTCCAAATCGGGTGTAAAAAGGCTCTATAAAATATCTGTGGCAAAAATGATTTGTCAGTATAGCAAATGTAGAGCAGCAAATGAAGTCAGAAAGTGCCCAAGTAGACAGCAAAAAAAAAAAAAAAATCCTTAATATTTGACTTTTTCATCGTGCATCAAGACGTACAATTTGATAGTAATGAATGTGTTTTGTGTCTCTCCCTTGCTTTGAACATATGTGTTGGTCATAGGTCATCACTGTCTGCCTGCAGTTAGCTTGTCCCTGCACCCCTGGAAAATGTCTATCTACGGGCCACTGTTGATAGTTCACCATTTCGCATCTAAGGAGAACTCCTTAAATTTTGAAAAGTTTTCGATAGGCCAACATAATGCAATAATAGTGCCGCTCCACATAGTGTACTGAATGACTGTAGTAGCATATAGTAGTCCGTGGCCTATAATGGAAATCAGGCTTTATTTTCACAATTTATTTCCCTTCAATTCCCAACCGGTATCGTTCAATGAGTTCTAACTAACAAATATGATCAAGATTATGTCAAAACATGTGGACAATTTCGAGAAACGAGTCAAATTCGCAAAAATTAGGTGAAGAACTTCGAAATTGTGTAACATCCATATTCATCGAATCAAATATGAATATTCAGTACTATCGCCTTTTCAAGGTATGAGGAGGTATGGCTGAACAGTTTCATACGTAGCCTACGTGTGGTGGATAAACGGGGTTCAGATAAGCGGGGTTTTACTGTATATCATCAACTATCACTAAACTCTTGTTTACTTAGCATTGGGCAATGCACAGACAGCATGGGAACTGTAAGCATTCGGTTATGTTTATTCATATAACGTCACTTCAGTCTTACATTGTGATTGGTCATCGTATAGAGGACGCTGTCTTGTCTTGTATATTAGGGTTCCTTTAAAGGACCCCAATTGTATATGAACGTTTATTTTTTTGTACCCGACAAATATTAAGAGTTCTCATTCAACAGTAATTAACGCAATAATTACGGTTTCTTCTACCTTCAAACTGAACACCTCCCCAACGTCTCTATATTTCGGTGAACAATCAGTTTAGAAAGAAAATCAACTAAAAGGTGAATTTTCTCTGTCAAACCCTGATTTCCCCTTTAAAACTGGGACAATCATGAACAGTGACAGGCCAGGGTAGCTTGCAAACAGGTGATCAGTACCCGCGTTATTACATTGCATTGTTCCCACTACAACAATGGTGCAGAATGTTAGGACCAATCATTTCATCGTTTATAAAAGAAGGCTGGCGCCGCACCAATCACAACGATGCTTCATTTAAGGGCATCTTTGCGATGATCTGACAGAACATTGTATCCATTATCCGGTATATGCTGTAAAAGACAACAATAGCCTATAGACGTTAATATTCTGGCCACCCTTCCAATCCGCCCGTGAAGTTCGTGAACTAACAACGTCCGTCAGTTCAAGGCTTATCTTGTTGCGAACGTACGGGTACCCCTAGCCCTGCATGTATGCAACAAAATTACGTGAGCTATATTTTACGTATGGTAGTAGGTCTATAAACAAGAGTTTACTCTTTCTTACACAGTCATACCGCGGCCCGAGTAACAGACTGGCATTAATATAACAGTCGGCTGCTGTGATGAGGTAGGCCCGCTTAGGAATGGTTAGTGTTGTGCAAATAGATCAATCCGTTTCAACCAAAGAACTAGTTTTCCTCTAGTTCTTTGGTTTCAACCAAGTCTGAATGTTAGGCTACAATATGTAGTCTACGTGGTTCTTATACTCGGCCAGGCTAAGAAACTTAGGCCTAAGCTTGGACAGTTTGCACTTGGCAACATACATAAGCTACTGACATACAACAGCAAATAAGAGCTAGCGAGGTCAAGTTCTGTTGAAACATAAGAGTTCAAGCCTAATTACCAACAAACAGCAAATTACTGGATGTACCATGACATGAGTTTACTTATGGTTATGATCATAAGAATATAGGCATATGACTTGCAGTTAAATCAATAGAGACCTCTGCAGTCATATTTAGGCATATATGCCTAGGCCAGGCTATTTTCTTATTGAGGCTACTCTTGGTCTCAGTGTTGTCAGGACTGAGAAATCCATAGAAAATGAATTGTGACAGGCATGTGGTACTGCAGTACAATACTTTAGTAACTGGTTGTTATTTTCAACTTGTATGTAAGTTCGAATAACTCTAACAACTGCATGCAATAATAATAATGGCTTCACCGTGTCAGTTACTGAATAGGAAATTCCATGAAAACTGACAAACCTTTACCTGTTTCCAAAAAAGAAAGACATAATCAACCTTGATTCCCTTCTTAAGCAAATCAGGTATATTAGGTCTAGGCTAACTAGAACAATCGTTCAAAGCCAAAATGGTGATAAAATTTATTTGAATTTGACACTCTGTTCGAGCAGCAGGTGACTGACTTACATTGCAATTCCTCTGTGCTCCATTCCGTGCATCACCATGTCCACTTTACAGCGTCGCAGTGATTGGCCCTAACCTTTACTGTGTAAGCCATTCTTTCCTTTGCTCGTTCTCCATCGTTATCATTTTTTTTTAATATGGCACATGGAACTTAGTAGGGGAAATGAAGCAAGAAGAAATAACAGTATGCAAATAGCAATATACCTAGTGTTTAAACAGCATGTTGAATTAATCCTCCATTAACCTTACACTCCCTTAAAATAGAATGGAATAATGCTCATACAGCTCTCCAGAATCTTACACAGACTTTCCGGAGATTGTTTACATTGCTGAACAATCTCTGATAACTGACTTGATAACCCAATAAGAGGTTATTCTTCTTGCTTTTAGAGGACCGATTTTAGTCTGAAGGAATTGTAATCTTGTCTGCATTTTCTAGCCAGGGGGGCAAAGCTCAAATACATAAAGTATTCGTCTGTCTTTCAGAAGTTTCAATCCTGTTTGAATGTATTAAGCCCTAAAAGAAACCTTAAGCGTGACTGATTGTAGTATATTGAACATTTTGTCTGAAAATCCTGTTGATGCAGTGGATTTCAAGTGAAAATTGATTTTTACTTGACACAGACCATGCCGATTATTTCTAAATCATTGATAGTGGAATTGTTATAGTGGTGCTTGTGGTTCACGGAAGGTGCACTAGTGACACTCCTATCCAGGTCAGTTGGGGGAATCACAGGTTGGCAATCCCCCCACCTCTGAAATCCTGAACGCGTCTCTGTAAGAGACTGACTTTTCTGATCAGCACTTACTTTTAACAAACAGTAAGGTAAAATAGTCATTCTTTATTGGTGGTAATATTGACTCAGACCCCTGGATAAAATGATTTTACTAGCTATTTGGTGCCCAGGATGTATTCTATGGAACCTGGTTAACCATACGCATCAAGGCTGTGGTGGGCTTTACAAGCAACCATGTGTCACTGTACTTCCTTGGCAAGCTGTAAAACTCTACAGTGTTTTAATTATCTTGTTGTTTTTTTTCTCTCAGTTGCATTAGACTCATGCCCTGATCAACGTTGGTTTCTCATCGAGGGAGATTGCTTTCTGTTCGTTGTCACACCCACAGCTACCTTTCAAGATGCCCAAATAACTTGCAACCAACAGGCAGAGTTTGCAGTTTTGGCAAAAATCAATCCAGTTGACCCTCAATATGTGAGTAGAGAGCTTTTGTGTAGCTCATGCTGAATTATTTGACCTTGAGAACTTGTCAGCTTTTGTAGAAAATGCAAGATGCTATCCCTGTGATGAATATCTTCAAATCCCTCAATTTTATCCTTCATTGTATCGGTCAGATGAATATTGAATCCAGTTTGTAAAATATTTCTACCACCAAGTAGACATACAGGACGAAACTGTTTCATCTTAATTGTTAACACTTTGCGATAAGTGGTGTGGAGGTTTCCTCTCAACTTTACCACAGAAAATGGTTCCATTATAACTGTCTGACACGAAAACCACTACTAATGGTGGTATGGTCTCTGTAGTGAAAGTTGCCCACTGTTGTTAATTTCATGTTGCATACCTGAATATTATGCAATATATAGTAACAGAGTGACACTGTGAAACATTGTAAGAAATTAGCAACATTGTAACTACTGTGTAAGTCCACCCACAGTCAGGCAAACATACTCCATCCTCTACAGTAGGGTAGTAGTGACCCTATAAACATATTTGTTTACGCCTTGTAAGTGCACATTTGTCGTGAGAAGGTTCCCATCTGCTGGCTTGAGTTTGCCATTTCCTTTGCGTTCAAACCACTATCAAAAGTCAGTGTAAAGAGAATCATCCAAAGGGAAGTCCGGCATAGTAACTTGATCAGGGTATGTTCAATTTACCCCTGTGAACACATGCGTAGGTTCACATAGACTTTGCCATGTGCCTGTAACTGTGGTGGCATACATGCACAAAGTGTATGCAGCTTCCTAAATTTGTTTAGGCAACTTCTGTACTCCTAACTTCATGATCAAATCGTAAGTGAAGTTACAGTACGAAGTAATTCTAACATATTGGTCTGAATAATATTTTTTATTTCTGATTTTTTAGATTGATTGATGCATGTAGAAATTTTTCTATATTATGTAGATTTATCTACTTCCTTGTCCAGTGCACATGAAAAAGAAAAAAATGTAAATTGAACCCTAAACCTTATATCATCAAAGAAGGACCATCTCATATTGTCAAAGAAAAATGACCTTATATGTAAAAAAAAGATGATATACTGTAGTATTATCAGTCAGTATGAACTGATGTAAAAAGTGACCTGATATCATTTCAAGAAAGCTGACCAGATAATGTTAAAAAATGGTTGACTTGGTAATATCAAAGAAAGAAGACTTGATGCCATCACAGACACATTACCTGATAGATCACAACAGAAAGACCATGTTATCTCACCACCAAAGGCAGGCAACTGTGGTCGTCCTGTTGTTTGCTTCTTTTCACCTATTTGTCAAGGGTTCAACCAAAGTGTAAAAGCAAACAAGATACTTCTGCAACCTTGAAACCTGTACTATGTCACTTAAAATTAAGGATTTGTTAATTCATATTTTGCCAATTTTCATCATGTGAAAGCATTATACATGACTTTTTCGAGGTTCTCTGAATAATTTATGATAAAAACAACTGTTACTGTTTGTTACTGTTTGTTATGTCACCGCAGCCCTCAAGTCCACACATTCTGATGACTTTTGATGTTGCATGTTGAATGTTTTGAATGTCTCTCACCACAGATCCAGTTCCTTGAAAGAAGGCCATTGACTGGGATCTTTGCTCCACAGTTTCTGATTGGACTATCTGACTCTGTAACAGAAGGGGAGTTCAGGTGGCTTCGATGGCACATGGCCCACTGAGGTGTAAGTCAGCAAACTTTGGAGAGCTCGTGGCATGATTTTGCACTTCTTAAAAATGGGAAATGTATGTGAGACCCATTTGTTGGCATTTCCAGCTTTCATGACCCACTAAAGTGTTAATGGAACGTTAATATGACTTGGTGGTATTTGTGTAAGTGAACTGTAAATATGTACAAATGAGGGCTTTTACAAGTATTATGGGGAAAAAAGACATCTGTTTGTATTTTGCATTGCACGTGCATGGTCTTCAGAAGCACCCGAGTGAGTGATAAAAGGTCTAATGTAAAGAGCGTGAGCGAGCTGTGAGTGGGTTGATCAGAACTGGCCATGGAGGGGTAGACTATGCAAAGAAGCTGTGCGCAAGGGACAAAATAACCCGGTCCACATCCCCAGTGTGCTACCCATGAAAGCCCAGCAGCGATTCAATTTCATGTAAGCTTTAAAACTGTAATGCTGGGGGATAGGATGTCCAGTGGCGACATACTAGGGGAAGCGGAGTCAAATGATGTACGGCACGAAGCGACTGGGTTTTGGTTGTGCTCCCATTTATTTGCTCCCTACTGAGAAGCTCTTAAAGAGCTATCAAAAGACAGAACAATACAGCCAACAGATTCGCAAGTAATAGAAAACTATACAATACATGTGGGTAGAATCACATCTTGAATCAGCGAGTGGAAGATGCAGTATCAACGAGGGACAAAGAAAGTCAGAGCTATCCACGACGTGACGGATTGCCTACTCTCAAAATAATGACTGAGCAAGCTTCCTCTGGGGACCTTTCGTTAACAAGTGAAGGCTGTTAATTAAAGCCAAAAGGCTATGGTCTCACAAAACCATTGCAAATCGATATTGTGTTTGGTCCTAGTACCTGGAAAGTTAAATCCTCTCTTGAATTCTTTTAAGCCAAAGCAACAACTTCGCTTATGGTACATATTGGAGTGAGGTTTATCCTTTCCAATTTATTCTTACTGCAATATTTATGTACAGTGTTGTTGGCAAGTTTGTCCAGTCTGAGGCTGAGGTACTGTAGGCCTTGAATAGGGGCCCGTAACACTATACGCATTTAGTCTTCGAGGCTGCTTCGAGGCCTGAGAAGTCGAAGCTGACGCCAGCCTCGAATTGAACCCTTTTTATTTGCTGTAAATCAGAATTGGTTTACTGTGAACTAGTTCCTACATTGATTCTCAATCACTGCTGATCATTTTGTTCACAATGTTTTGTTCCTTGATATGTAACTGTATGGTTTATATACTTTGAAAATGGAATTTATAGCAACAAGATGAATGTGAACTCATGTGAAGCATTTTAGTGCAGGGCGCATTTGTTCAGCTAATATTGATGTAATGCTTCTTATCCTGCCACATACTTGTCTGTCTCACCCTCACACCTTTCTGAAGCACAGGCTGATATTAACTGATGATGAGCTATTAGTAGTATTAGTATGCATGTGAAGACTACCCAGCTTGTAGATACCATGTCTCAAGGAGGTAAGCTTGGACAGATCGCATATTTATTCTTTAGATGTACCACATTAAGTACAAGAACGCTACTGTTTTTTTGTAGTTGCCAAAGGTCAACATTACAAATCAACAAGAGAAACCTTGAACGCCTAAAACACTTGTACAATTTCTTTTTGTTTCTTTTCATCCTTGGTTAAATTTGTTTATCGTGGGGTGCTTCACTAGTTGACCATCTAGAAGTGATTTTCCCTGGCACCGTTTTGTTTAAGCATACTAACAGAACGAAGGATTTCTCCGTTTATATTTCAGCAACTGGGCGGATGGCCACCCAGTGCGCATCAGCAGGGAAGTAGAGGATCGCTTGGATTGCGTGATAGTGAACGATGTGGGACAGTGGGAGTCAGTCCAGTGCATCCAGTCATACAGCTTTGTCTGTGCTGTGCTTGATGGGACTGTACCAAACACTGGTAGGTGGTTATAATACAGTGGGTGTAAATTAGTGCTGGTTTTAAGTCATCTTTTTTTTAAGCTCATTTTGGTTTGGTTTTTGTCCGTTTATAGTGCATGTAAACCATGTGTGTAAATGTTTGTAAGCAATTGGATTCAAGTTGCGGCATCTTCAATTGTAGATGGATATTGATACTTGACCGTGACTGCATGGTGACCATCAATTACTAAGGAGATCTGCTGCATGTCCTGAAAGTGCAGTTCAAATGTTACTTAGGGTCGTTTTATGAAAACAAACAAAATTCTTCTCCTTTTACAGTTTAATTGGCGTGAGTGTTAACGTCGGTCAAAGTTATCATTCAGTGGTGGAAAGTGTGGGGTGTGGGCAACATGTTGGTCACAACTCATCTGTTGAATGTTTGTGACCATTTGGACCATTTTTAAATATATATTTGGCGATCTGCAATTTCAGTGAAGCAAATCCAAGTCAATGTTGGTCAAAGTTATCAATTTGCAGAATGGAAAGTATGGGATGACCAGGAGAAAGATAGGTCAGAGTCCATCTAGATTACAGTACATGGATTACAGATTATGATCATTTTTGGTTCTTTACATCAGCAAAGGAAAGTTAGGTTTGCATGCGATTATGTGTGTGTGTGACAGTTGCTTAGTTACCCCCTAACTCAATAAGCGGAAGTCAAATGAGAGTCAAACTTGGTATATAGATCTGCCTTATTGAGAAGGTGTGCTAAAATGTTTGTTGTCCATATCATGCATATTAGTGAAGTTACTGGGTCAAAGGTGAAAATATTTAAGTTGCTTTAACTCTTCTGTCATGTATTAGAATGTATTCAAAGTTAGCATAGATTTGCTGAGTGATGATGGGCATATGTCCATGTGGATTGATTTCAGTAATATGGTTAGTCCCAAACTGGAGGGGACTCTCAACCCAATATTGGCTATAAAAACCCAGCCCTTATGGACTACCATACAAAGTGTTGACCAACTTGGTGCAGATTTTTGTGTGATTTTCTATTGTGGTCAGCACAATGACAGGGTCACATTCTTTACATTCTGTAGTCAATGACAAAATTGCCACAGAAACTTTTTAGTGTCCATCTGGCAGTATGGTATCTCTTTGGGAACATTTGTGGGCTGATATTTACTTACAAAGTTGATAGTCTAAAATTAGATCTTTTTTGCTTGGTTTCTGGTCACACATTTTCATGAACTTCTGCATAGTCTCTAAGCTTCTGTGGCTCCATACTTGTTAGTCAGATTGTTTTAAAACTAAGTTATTGTTAGGGTAATTATTGTAGAGTAATTTTGGCTATGTAGACCTAATTATTTGGTAGATGAAATGTTTGGGTCTTAATATTTTGGGTACAACTTTGTTCCACTTTGTTGCTATCCATTTTGGGGCACAAGTTTTATATGGGATCAAATCTCAACTACAGTAACTTGATAATTATTAATCCCATTTCATTCAGACTTGGTACAGTATATTGGGTGCTTTTCTGTATGCAGTTTGGTTGCCTACGAGTTGAGTGCATGGCATTTCCCACTTAAGCAAGAAACCATAGTGACCTTGGGCTTATTTTTTTCTTCAATATTGATTCACAATTGAAATGTTGCTTCCTGGCAGTTCAGCATTCAGTGGATGTATGATGTTATGTGGTCTAGTACTGTGATTACAAAGTAAGAAGTGATTACAGGGCCATCACCATTGTTTAAGAAGTTGAGATCAGTGGTGACCTACCATCTATGGGTCAACAAGGAAATTCTTCCATTTCAAGATAAATGGAGTAAATGTAAAGATTTTTCAATATAATCATCAACTTTTGGCAAACAGGGTGTTGGTGTTATATGGTGAGAGCTACAGTTCTAAGTTTATCCCAGAGTCATTTGAGTCATTTCTCTGTTATGAAGCAATTATTTTAAAATGAAACATAAAACAATATACCATCTATCAGCTGAATGGTGTCGCTGGTGGTAATGCTGAAGGAGAACCTGTATTTTCTATACGTATCCATAAATATGCTGTTGAAGTAGAGACAATAGGAGGAGGTAATGCCAGAGATTAAATCCTCATTAATTACCTCCTCATGAGACATACAGTATCTCAAAATGTTAATCCTGATTCTCGACTACATAGCCTTCATCTTCAGTAGGCCTATACTGTTGTTCTAAAAGATATGACCGATTTTTACATAGCAAAATCATCTGTTGAAACTCATCACAAGGTAGGGTAGTGTGATAAGGCTTGAAGAGGGCAGTTCATTTGAAGGCCTAACTTAAAGGTAATAGTGGTTTGGGGGTTCAAGAGTCTGTCAATGTTAGGTGTTATTCCACTCCTTTTTACAGTCATTTGAAGTGGTCACTGATACAGTGACATGATCACTTTTAGTCGATCAAGCTGCAAGGGTGTTTCACAGGATTAAGATCGAACTGTTGGTCCTATTAAGGTCAAACCATCTGCCATTATAAGTCACTTTAATGTGAAAACCATGTGAGGATAACTCAGATAGTTTATGAGATAGTGTCATTTCTGTCAGTGGACAGTTGGCGCTTTTGTTCATTTTTATCTACTTAAACATTTAGTTTTGTATTTGTGGCTACATGGCTCTGCCGTAGAAGTTTGTAAGTTTATTATGGAGCTATGCACTAATACGCACCCTAAACTAGGCATGTGATCCCTTCACTTTGTGTGTTCCACAGTGCAGCAGTGCTTTTAAATAGATCGAACCTTTGATAGGTCAAACTGCTGTATGAAACATTGTTATGGTTTTATTTTATCTCAAAAAAACTATACTTCGAAAAGTTGTGTGTAATAGTGTTTTACTAGCATTGAATAAGTTAACTGCCTAGGGCACATTGCAAGCACCTGACTAGTACAGTTATTAAAGTGTATCACCGCCACTTTATGTGCCCACAAGTGTGTGTGTATCAGCAGGGCCTGTTTGCTGAGTGATTTGTTTATTAAAATGGCTGTGGAAAGACCATACAAAGGGGAAGTTTTTAGATATAATCTGTCATTATTATCTGAATACTTGAGACTGAAGCACCTTATTGTTCTATCTCAGTTGTATTCATTTTCTCAGTGTAATATTATAGAGGTAATTGGCCTGTTTTATTACCAGTAAGTACATGCTAACTTGTTGAAA
Organism: Stichopus chloronotus; assembly: GCA_021234535.1. Lineage (NCBI taxonomy): Eukaryota > Metazoa > Echinodermata > Holothuroidea > Aspidochirotida > Stichopodidae > Stichopus > Stichopus chloronotus. The sequence goes on from CM037835.1 coordinate 17,824,298, forward strand.
GTCATTTCAAGAATACGTGTTCGTTTCTGGTCTACTTTCTCCGTCATAACAAGGAATACTGTATGAGGATGTTCGTTACAACTCCAGCATGCATTGTGAATAGTTATTCCCCTCCTTCATGCAAAATGTCCATGTAAACAGAAAATTGATCGCAAAAATTTTACAGTGCTGCACACTGACCTTGGTACGATGTGACTTGTAATATTTCACATGTACAAAAATGTATAACTAAATAAGGAATATATTGATTTCTTTGTAGGTGCATGTACATGTGTGTAGAATTTTTTTTTTTTTTTTACTTCAGAGTAGTTATGTCACATTAACCGTTTACCATTTGGTGCTAGGCTATTTACACACCAGGCTATGTGTGCACCACTATATAAGTGCACCAGGCTGTGCCTGCTATTTGACACTGATTGGGCACTTGTTTTGAGTTGATAATCTGTGTTATGTGATATGTTCATCAAAATTGAGCCTCTTCATTTATACCCAATTAATTCAGGCTGTTTTTGTAATGTTGTGTGCAGGTGGCATCATCCCTTTCAGCCTCACTTGATCAGATGGGTTGTCGATATCTTTTTAAAGTTTTTTTTCCTTTTAAGATGATGAAGAAATCACATGTGTATTGCACATGATGCATGATGATTGTAGAGAGGGATTACATTTCTTTTATTTATGCTCGGCCAAGTCATAATGAGCAAATTATTTCTGCTCTCAGATATAATAGTTCCCCGGCTCTTTTTGATCTGTAGTGGTCTTTGTGTTCCTCTACCTCATTGTAATCCATGCACTGTGTTTTTTATATACATACTGTGGTGTTGTTTAAATTTGTGAAATTTATTCAATGGGCAGTTGCATATATACTTCAACTTCCTGCAACATCTGGCAATTAAGAGTAACTGCGTTTATTTGGGCATCCCGACCTTTCTTTGTCTTCAGAATTCAATGAGTGTACTGCCCCTGGAGCATCGGAACAGCTTTGCTTGGGGCCTAATGACTTCTGCGAGGATGCCCTCGCAGGCTATCACTGTGTATGTGAGACTGGATATCAGAAGAATGACAACAATGAATGCCAAGGTAAGAGGAAAAAAAAAAATCAACATGATTGAATATTGAATATTTAAGAAGCAAGTCTGGACACCACAGTTTGTGTGCATTGAAATACCTAATTCTATAGTGATTGGATTCGATACAAATCTACCAGTAAATCAATATTTGTGCCTAACAAAGCTTTTCTTTTCATGAACCTGCACAAACAGGTCAATCATTTAATTCAAATGAGGAAACAAAGCAGGATAGGTAGTTGTTACATACATTGTACCCAAGTTTTGCTCTTACTTTATCTAAATCCAGTATAAGCATATCCCCTTAACAGATTTGTTTCAAAAAAGATCCGTCAATGACAAACTCTGTCAGGAAGTGCCTCAGTAGAGAGAATAAAGCATTAATTTTTTTTTAGTTTTTCTTATGTTGACAGATGGTAAGTAATATTCATTAGCATATGTTTTATGCCTCTTCTTAACGCTGTAGAAGAAATGTTGTTGGTTGAAGGTTACTAATTTTTACCTGTAGAATTTGGGTAAGTATTGATGACCTTTAGCCAAACAACACCCCTCTTTCTCCTTTGACTCCTATAGTTGAAGAATGATTGAATTTGTACTCAGTGTCTGACACTATTTCTTTTGTGGAAGGTATTTGAGCACTGAATACCACTATAGTTGCAGCCTTTGCATATTATTTAGCTTAAACTGATAATAGTAAAGTATAAAGTGTTGTCCATTGGTTAATTGAACTAATTGCATCTCTGAGCATGTACATAATGTGTTGACTTGATACAAATGCAAGACTGGTTCACTGCCTTCCATACACCTCAAATTTTTAAAGTGTGTACATTGTAGTGTGGAAGATAAAAACAACAAGATTTGAAACAAACATGAATTGCAATGAAAAGCAATTATGACTGACACCAATCGTGAATTTCTTTATTTTGTTCGGCAGATATTAATGAATGCCTCACTGATCCTTGTATGGTCAACGAAGCTTGTACAAACTCCCCTGGTGGATACCGTTGCGAATGTCTACCTGGGCACAGTCCTGTACCGGGTGCTGGATGCATCGGTGAGTGAATTAAACCTCTATTTCATCTAGAGTCTAGTTTTCTTGATTGGCCATGCCAGAAATATGAGACAGTTCACTTAATGTGTAGTTGTGATGTTGCCTAATAAAGTCGTTGAAATCAGTCTTGCATTGACTGCATAGCGGCATGAGGCCTAGCCTTGTCTGAAGATGTTATTTAACCACTGAATGACTGACTTTTTTACGTTTGTACTGTTCAACTATCATCTCAGACGTACAACCGAGTAAATAATTTTGGTCTTTTTTTTTTCTTTCTTTCAGATATCAATGAGTGTGATAATGCTACAATATGCATGGGATACCAGGAAGTTTGCTCCAATTTTGCTGGGGGATTCTCTTGTACTTGCAATGAGGGTTTTGTAAAAGATGACAGAAACATATGTGTCGGTATGACAAAGCTTTTCAATGAAAGCAAGCTTGCATGTGTATAAATAAAAGATTACTCATGTTTGATGCATATTCACTATCAAAAAGCAATTTAAGTAAGAGTGGTAAGCCATTAAATTCCATAAACAGAAGGAGAATGGCAAGAAGTCTGTTATTTTGCATCAGAGCAATTTCTATTGTAAAATTAAAGGCAAATAATGAAATTTATCACCAACAATTTTCTATGTCGGTAGAGAAGCTGGAGAAGTATAATGTAAACTATGTAAACTTATTGATTTAATGACCATTTTGTCAATTGCAAGTAAATATATGTGTGTTTGTGTGTGGCCTAACGGCTGCACCATGCGACAGCCAAATCTGCCTGTTAGCAAATTCCTAAATCAAGTGGTTCTTTAAAACTTTGGGTTGTTTATCTCATAAACTCAAGTTCTCATACATTTACCACCTACTCTGTCCAATTGGACAGTTTACTGCTATTGAATATGTGGAATATGCCAGCTGATTGTTCCAGTCACCATAGAAACCACTAGTCAGCCAAGCTCTCTTAGTTTTTTCCTCCCATGTCAGTCAGTTTAGATCCAGAGCTTTTGACAGTAATGGCATGTTTGATTATTTCCATCATTTCCCATCTTTTATTGATATTGCAGTGAATGGATATCCATTGAAGAAGTTTTTACCACTGGCAGAAAAGTTGAAACTGTGTTGCAGTTTATTCTTCTGCACTACCGTTATAAAATGCTTCCTGGCAGCAGATAACCATGATTCTTTCTTTTTAATTCAAAATTCAACTGCATCATCCCCTCATCAGTTTCTTTTGTTTCCTCACTTTTGTGACAGATATCGACGAGTGTGCAGACCCCCTCACCAGTCAGTGCGTCGGGGAAAGAAACGAAATCTGCATGAACACGCTCGGTGGTCACGTTTGTCTCTGCCAGAGATACTTCAGTCGTGATCAAAATGGGGTTTGCATTCGTAAGTTTTGAAAATAGTCCCTGTCTGGTATCACCTTCATAGCTACCCTCTCTTGAACAGATGATGAAATTTAAATAAGCAAAGCAAAAGTAAATATTAGACAGTATGTTTATACTTTAATTAGGGTAATTTATAATGGCTAAACATCAGAGACATCATTTTTTCATGAACAATAAAATGGTCTGCATTCTGAAAGCACTGTATTCTCAAAACAAAAAACAAAAGAACATTCTGTAACAAATTTATGCAGTCAAATTTCATGAACTGTGAATCCCATAAAGTGAAGTCTAAATTATTAACTAATTGTGATATTCAGGATTGGATGGGTACAGTATGTTGAGAATTCATTCTTTAACCCCTTAGTCATTTTGCCTATCTTTGACTACTTCCTGCAATTAATTTAAGTGGGTGTTCATTTTGTGTTGAAGGTGACGTGTAACCCATATACACAGGTAAATGAGGAGATGGTATATTTTAAGGTTTTGTGGTTCTCTTTGATTTTACTATAAACTATGCAGCTGTGTATAATCAGAATAAGTAATTGAAACCTGTCTAGCCAATAAAAACCAATGTAATCAATGCCTGGAAACAAATTTCAATCATTTTTTTACGTAATTACATTCATTGATGTAGCTAATACAGCACGTGTAATGTGCCATTTCTCCATCTCATCGTGTGATGACGATCTTACAGTGTCTAGCTAACATTTACCTTTGCATGTAATGTGTGGTCTCGATGAAGGTTCCGTCAGGTCGGTCAATTTTTATCGCACCTGGTTGACTGATTAAAACAGTGACTTCTCTTTTGTTGTATTTTGTCCTTAGAAAGGACAAATCTTTGGTAAAGTGTAAGGGATAATGTATGCAGTGGGACACAGAACTTTTGCAAAGAGAAGAGGTCAAATTGAAAGATCATGATGGCAGGGATCAAACTTACATATTGTTTTTAGCACTGACATTGGTAGGGCTTTCATCTAACCAATTAATGTTCACATTATGTTATGGAAGACATTGTGATGCGGATCGTGTGAATCAGTCTGCTCCACGTAAGGCACTCTTCTACTCAGAGGTAAAAAAGTTAGATGGAATGGTGTAATGTACCCAAATTTTAATCCACTGGGAAAAAAAAAAACCCATAGGTCATCCGATCTGCCTGCTGCTGGCTTTCAGCACATGGACCATTAACTCCTGGTATAAACAAGACTTTTCATCTCAGGATAAAAGACAGCAAGAATATGTAGTAAAACTTCCATGAGAAAAATTGAATGCATAAACTAGTATACATTGAAATATGTAATATAGTGGCATGAAACTCCAAATGAATGATTGTCATACTCTGTGTGTGGATTTCCCAGGCTATTTCTCTATTTCTTGGCAATTAAGACAAAGTGTTGCCCTGAGTAAAAACAGAATATCTGTACCTTTTTGATTTACATCTTCCGATAACGGATCTACCTGTTTGGGCACTTACTTCAACATGACCTCTGAACGGATGATCAGAAGATATGATCAATTGCATTTTTCTCTCTGTAAGTTTCCCAAGGGTCCCTTGAAGCTTAGTTCTCTAGTGTGACATTTTTTTTTCTATTTCTTCATCATGCTATTAATTTTTTTTTTGTCCAAGTCATAAGCGTTATATTTCTTCCCCAGGCAGCCAAGCAGAATGTTACAGCAGTCTTGACTGCTGATTTATAGTGTAGAGACTCACCAATCACAGACTGAATTCCTTTCTTGGGGGGGGTGGGGGTACATGGTGTGTACAATGCCAGACTTATCACAGCACATGTATAGTAATGCAAAAATTAGACAAAGCTGCCACTGATGGGGTGAAACTTTTAAGTTTTTTCATACTTTGTAATGAAGAAAAAAAAAGACTTTTCAATTCCTAAACTGGTATCTAAAACATTAAACCTGTTTCTATTTGCTGCTGAGGTTTTGAGATTTTGCTCATTGCAATTTTCTCCCCCCGCCCCCTCATAATTTTTGCAGCCGACAGCACCTGCTGTCCGTCTGGCTTTGAGCTTTTCGGTGGTAACTGTCACATCATCATAAATGAGTTGAGGAGCTACACAGATGCATCAGACTTCTGCAATTCCATCGGTGGATTCCTCTCCAAGATCGACCCCCTCGATGCTGTCACTGTGAGTTCTTTTATTTTGGATTCCATCCTTTTTATGGTTTAGTGGCTAACAAAAATGTTTGCCATATCTCTGTGACAGATGATCTTCTGAACAGCTCATCTTGCTTGGCTTTCATCAGCTAGTAAGTTCATTAGAATAACGATTTTGATGTTTTTTTTTTTTTCAATTTTATTTTGTGCAATTTGCTTTAGCATTTTTTTTGGTTTGGAAGTTTCATAGGAGGAATGATAACAGACTATCATGATTCATAACATTGACAATAATTTAATCAACAAATTTACCACATTTTCAATTTAAATATCATTCCATCACTTCTTGATTCATTGATCAGTTTTGGAATAACTTTTTGTGGAATGATTTTGCATCGATGGAACTGTGGCTGTTTTATTTGCAATAAATATGTCAGATTCTCTTGTGGTTTTCACAGGAAAGTCATGATGAGGCATTTGACAAAACTTGAACTGCATGTTGCTTATTATTACATAAATTCAATATGTTTTTCAGTTTTGCCCATAATTTCATGTAATACATTCTCAAACTGTAGCTATTTTGCAATATTTTGCAGCAATTCATCTTGGACAATTGGCCTGAAGATGTAGATGGAGTTTGGATCGGTCTGAATGATATTGACTTTGAAGGAGTATTTACCTGGGTGGCAGACGGAACGGTGGTCGGGGGACGTGTTAAGTACGTCAAGTTTCATTTGAGAATAATTGTGTCAAAATGTTTGAAAAGTGAACTTTTGAAGGTTGGGATTTGTGATATATGTGACATTCCTCAATTTGTATTAGCTACTTTTTAGCAGAAATGCATGGTTGGTACAAAAAAAAGAGGAAGGAATTTTATGGGACATTGAATTGGTATCATATAGAACCACTATAAAAGGTTGCATAGTACTTTGAAAAGTACAGAAATCATGAAACTAGTGGAGATTTATAAATGCTGTCTTTTAGTGTAGACCCCCCTACTCAGAAGCACCTTTACTTTGCAGTCCAAATATGTAAAAGGGTGTCAATCACGACCATCTGTTCTCAGACAACTGTTTGGCAAAACTTTGTATCCTGTTTTTGTATTCCTCATCTTGTTTCAAGAATGGTCCTGTTCTTCTAAACGCCAGAATCAGGTATTTTGATCTAAAAATGTTAGTTGTGTGCCATTAAAGTAACTTGGTCGCTTAGAGTTTTCCATAATGGATACTATGGAGCTTAGGACCTCTGTACTACGGTTTTTGAAACTGAGCTGTAATTCCTCTCCCTATTTCATTGGGAGACTGGGAGGGTGATGACACGGTGGTCTCATCAACCGTTCAATATAAAAAAGAAAGAGTTTCAAGTGGGTTAGTTTAAAGAATTATTTATCGTTATGATTGTTTTCATCATTTGACTTTGTAAAGGATCATTGTCATTGCAGATGAGGACGGTAACTGGTACAGTAGATGAGAATAAATGACAATATCAGAAAATCATGGCACATGTATGTAGTACTGGACCCTTTCTACTGTATTGGGCATTAAGTGACCATTGTCAACCTCTTTCGTGTAACTGTATGGGACTGTGAGTGACCATTGCCCTGTCCCCCGGTCTCTTACATATCGGCATCATCTATGTAGTGATCTATTCTTCCTTTTCTGATTCAGCCGCTGGGGACCCCAGCAGCCCCAGTCCATACTGCCATCACTGGATTGTGTATTTATGACGGTGCCACCGCTCGGTACCTGGCATACCACGCAGTGCACCCAGACCATCCAGTATGCCTTCGTCTGTCAGAGACCAACTATTACTGAATGTCCACCAGTTAGTGAGTACAGTTCAAGACATCAATTTGAGATGGTCGTAATTAGCTTTTTGGAATAGAGTAACATGATGTGTCTATTCGGTCGTAGTTGTCTTGCACTGATGGATTCAATTTTCAAGTTGATACATTAACCTTTCCTTTGGTGCCAAAACTCCACCAAAAATGCTGAAAAGAACCTAAAGCAAGTCAATTTTTTTTCATCAATAACTTATCCCTCATTTCTCTTTTGAAACATTTCTGTTCCTTTCTTTGCATTTCCTGATGCAATTGCACATGGATTTGAAATCAAGTAGTGGGATGAAATGAAAAAAGAAGCAAAAAACCTCTGCAATTTGACTTCGGATTATAACAAGATTCCCATGGTCCTGAAGAACTTGGGAAACTCATTGGAAAATTATTTCAAGGCCTGGAAAGGGTTTAAAAAATGGGGAGATTGTGTGAAGTCCTGAAAAAGTTCTTGAAATTTCTGCAAAGTGACATTCTTCCTTCCTCATTTGTATTATCAAAATGAATTTTCAAAATTTGTTATTCTCTTCACCTTATATTGCTTTGGACTTTGCTGTTGTAGTTGAAAACTTTGTGTAAGATATAAGGGGCAAGATCATGGGCATTCTTAAGTCGTTCCTGGGAAAGTCAAAAGTCATGGAAAAGTCATGAAAATTGATTTCATAGAAAGTGGTGGAACCGTGTTATGATGCTGACCCTCAGGAGGTGTCCAAATGCAGATTTTGTGAGCTGTAACTCATGATAAATGTAGTAGTTGTCCACATTTATGCATATCCTTCAAATTTAACTTTCTGTTTGTTAAAGGTTATAATCTGAAGTGCTGACAACCATTGGTTAGGGTTTCAGTGTGGACACAAATATTGCATCATCTATTCTTTACGAAATGATTTGAGCCTGTACGGTATACCTTTCCATCCTAGAGGAAGTGGGGGCAGCATTCCGGACATTTCTTCGTTATCCTCATTGTTACTCGAGTGTTTTACATTTGGATTGGAATGTTCCCAAGAGCGGATCCCCTGTTCACTCCAGCGTTACATAATGATTCATATTTAATCTTAAGATGGCACAGCTTCATCATCAGTCAAGTATTAAACAAATTACAAACAACCTGTAAGATATCTCAAAGCACAGCTTAAAAAAAAACTAATCAACCAAAATTATCAATGATGGGATAAACTTGCTAAAATCAATTTCAGAGTGTCGTCTCAGTCTCTCTGTCTCTCGCTGTCTCCTTCACTCTTTCTTCATCTCCTGTGATGCCTCTGGTCCCGTACATTCCATAACAACCAAGAGTGTTTTATTTTTTTGTAGATCCATGTGAGATAGCTGGTACCTGCAGCGGTCAGTTTGAGGTTTGTTCCTATTCCTTTGGCCAACACACCTGCTCCTGTCTGGAAGGCTTTAGGAGGAACACTGTCACCGCATTATGTGAAGGTTAGTTCCAAATTTTCTGTAGTTTTCTCCTTTTTTTTCATCATGTTGTCTTTTTCATTCTGTCAAATCAAGTGATATTGAGAGCACAAGTCTTTGCTTTCACTAAGTGTGTATCTTTTGTTTTTGTTTTGCCTGTGCTTGTTTCTTTGGTCATAAAAAAGTTAAGAAAATTGATAAACAAAAGACAAGAATGAGATGTCATAAAGTCAACAAAGTAGAAGGTGGTAATGTAAAGCTGGTGACACATCTCAAAGTAGAAAACTGAAAGCAACTAATTAAAGTGATGGTTCTAAATTCCAACCTACATCCATTTTTGTTTTCAATGTTGTCGGCAGACATCGACGAGTGCGAAGATGGTAGTGTCTGCACCGGTGGCTTTCAGACGTGTAATAACCTGCTCGGTTCACATGAATGTTTATGTAGGGAGGGTACAACGTTAAGAGATGGATTCTGTCAAGGTATGTCACGTGTTTCTCTTATTCCCCCCTCACCCTCTCCTTGTCCCACTCATCCTCTTGAATGGGTATAGATGGTAAAACAAATAGATGGCATCTGCAAAGCCATGCCACCTCTCTACCACCTTCCCTACCCTCATGAAACTGTCAGTTGGAATGGTTGACATCTTCACTCCAAACTGTGTGTGGGAATGGCATGGCATCGCCCCCTTTGAATTGTCTGAGGTGATGGCATGACATGGCATCATCCCTTTCAAACTGTCTATGGGGATTACATTGCATCACTCCCTTTAAACTGTCTGTTTGGATGGCATGGCCGCCTTACGCCATCAAACTCTCAGTGGGGATGGCATGACATCACCCTTCAAACTGTCTGTGGAAGTGGCATAACATGGCATGACCCCTTTCAGATTGTCTCTATGAAGGATAAGACATGCACAAATCATGTATCCCTCATCAACTACCGAGTGAGAAAGTTTTTATGAATAGTGTAACATGAAAAGATTGAATGTGCCAATGGCATTCCTGTGTCTTGTTACTCTTCCTTCTTACCCTGTAGGGATTCTAGAATAGCTAGTGGCTGGCATCTGTTATTCTGTGTCATACATTTTCCATCTTCTCTCTCTGAACTTACTCAACCCACCACCATATTGTTATATCATCTTCAGTAACCCCCAACATCATTAAATCATCATTGGTTATAATGTTTTTATAAGAAGTTTTCATCATTCATGTGGGAATGTGGGATGTCCTTAATGTACAGGCCCTTTAAATACTCAGTTTGGTTTCTGAACCATTTGTTCTGTGTTGTCTTATTATGCCATTATTGTTGCCAGTCTAATGTAACAGCTTCATGCACAACTCAAGTGCTGCTTCTATTTATCTACTGGATATGGTTCCTTTTTTTTGTGAATTTACATAATCCTCACTACTTTGACTTGGTAGATGTCAATGAATGTGAGGGTAACAACCCTTGTACTGGAAACAGAGAATGCACTAACACCCTGGGATCATACAGATGCAACTGTGCTCCGGGATTTGAACCAATCGGTTTGGATTGCATCGGTAAGTTCCGATATCGTTAGGATCCTTGCAATGAGCACGATCGTGACGTATGTGTGATATAGTCCATGCACCAAGTGCTTCAGTGAAAAAAAAAGAAAAGGAAAATGTAGAAGTTGGAATTCATGTTTTTGATATGACCTAATTTGTCCTTATTGTTTTATATCGTCTTCATCATATGACCTGAGTGCAATTATTATTTCCCCATTTGAAACTCTTGACAAGATATCAACGAGTGCGCCGATCCGGTTCCGGTATGCTCCGGAGATGGAGAGGAATGCACCAACCTGGAGGGAAGCTACCGATGTGATAACATCACTTGCCAGTTGGGCTATCGACGAGAGGGACGTCAGTGCTTCGGTGAGTGAACTGCCCAGCTGTTGACTTACGTGTGTGATCCCATTTTGGAAAAAGCTCTCCATTGGTGGAAATTTAGTGAATCTAAATGAATGTGCTTCTTAGAATGTATGCATTCTCATATCATGTCTCTTTCACAGAGAAATACAATTCTACAAATTTGTCTGCTGTACAAGATGATTTGCTGTCACAATTAAACAGTGCATTTTGGTACCGCCTTGTGTTTTTTATTTGGTGTGTAAGTGGATATTGGGAAATGTGTCAAATTTTTTTTAATTTCAGGTTTGAACGTAATCAACTATACACAAAACCTGGTAAAAAAAATAAATTCAAATTTGTAGATTGGTGTAAGATGCATTCAAAGTCTCATTTTAATTAGCTGTTGCAAACTATTGTCTCTAAAGTTAACTTTTTGAAGTTCTTATTTGTAATTCTCCATTGCATTCTGTAAGTCTTGATATCATCTTGTTTCTTGTTTCCATCTTCATACATTATCCCTCCTTCATCTGTAATTTGATGTAGTCCAGCCTCTTTTTGTCTTATGTAGTCTTTTGTAACATCTCCAAATTATCTGCAATCTGTTGTGCACTCTCTTTGTCCTCTGTAACTTGTCTTAATCTTTCTTTGATTTTATTGATTACATTTTCCATTTTCATGCATGCACACTAAATTGAAATAACATAAATACAAGATGTTCATAGCACAATAAAAGATTGTAGCAGTGACAGAAAAGGTGGGGGGAGGGGCTCAGAGGGCAAACTTATATGTCAGCCCCACCAGCACTTCTCTACAAAAGTCAAGAAATTAGGATACAACAACAACAATCATCCCCTAAGTGTTAACCAAACCCTCCCCAACCCTATTTCCCCCCGTCTCCTCCATTACTATATTAAATGTAACACCCTTCCAAAACCTGCTTTGATACCTTTTCACCATTGTCAGTCTGTGTTAATATCTCTTTACAGTCTGTGGTAATCTCCCTTTATGGTCTCTCTTTGTAATCTCTCTTCTTCTTTTGTAATCTGCAGTAATGTTTCTTTGTCACCTGTAATCTCTAGTGTATTCCTTTCACTATGTGTAACCGGAACTTTACTTTCTTCATCATCTGCAATCTGTAGCAACTTTTAATTTATCTCTATGATCTGTTTCTTGCCATGTCATCTGTCGTCAGATATCGACGAGTGCTTGCAGAATCCCTGCATCAGGGAGAATGAGTACTGCCTCAATACAGAGGGAAGCCACGAGTGTTTGTGTGTCGATGGCACCGGTAGAGACATCAACAACAACTGTGTGGGTAAGCCTGAGAAATGTGATATTGAAATTACACACAACAGATGAGGTAAAAGTATTGCTAGTATTATTATTTTTAAAGTTTTTGATGGAACTTCTTCAGCAATACTGACTATTCCATCGTGACTCAAGAATACAGAGATTGTATTCAAAACTGTTGTAGAAAGTTAAAAAGACAAAAGGACAGTGGAATTGATATAAGAAATGAAATGAAATCAAAGAGATGATGAAATCCAAAGAGGTCTCTTTTAGAATGATTTAAATATGATATGTCATTCTATCACCTTCTTTGTCGGTGTGATAGAGTTATCTGCAAAGTCATCCAGAACGGAGTAGATGTCCTGAAGTGCAGCAGCTTTTATTTCTCCAAACAGCTTTTTTGAAATGATGGGTTCTGTTTCTTGTCCTGTTATGTTATTTACAATTTAAATTTTTAAATTGAACCGTTCCTTTCAACCACTGTTACAAAGTAGCAACTGTAAAAGAATGTAGAAATGACAATGTACCAAAGTAAATGATGCATAAATTCAATAACCTAGTTTATTCCTTCTAGTAAAGCAAGTTTGAATCAAATAGAATGTGACAGTCTCTTAGCGTTCTCAGGTTTTGATGATTCATAAAAATAATTAGGTCACTAAAGCTTAGATGCTTGTTACAGACAATGAAAGGGCACCTTACTAGATACTAGTGAATTGATTGGTCAGAATCGTCAGGTGACAACTCTCACAGTTTTAGAGGGGTGCAGGTTTTGACAGCAGCTACCTTCTGCAGGGTGCCTCTGGGTTTGTAGTCATGTAAAGACCTGACAGTTCAACTGTGGTAGGCAACTCAGTGTTCCCCTTTAATACTAGGCTACATTCCCAGTGGTAGAACAGCATTGTGTAGTCTCTTAAAGTGTAGGCTAACCACTGTCACAGATGTCTGCATAAAACTTGTTGCACAAGAATGATGGCAGCAACTTTGTGTTTGAAGAATAGAAATGTGACAGTTTGGTAAAAAGGTCATGGTGTTCTGTGTTTCTTTGTGACCATTTACGACACTTCAGATAAGCTTTCAGAAGTTTCTCGTGCAGCCTTGTTAGAGAGGTAATCTTGCAGCAACTATATCTGTAATTAGACCCTTTTGTCTTCTAGGGGTCCAGTGAAAGAAATTTCAACTTCTACAAATCTCTTCAATATTTTATGGTAATGTAGTAATGCAAAGATGGCATGCATGTATATATATTGAACTTGTGCCCTACATTTTGCTTTAGTGAATATCCCAACCTGTCACATACCATGTGTTGTTATACTCAGTTGCTTAAAGTGGTGTAATCCTAACTATAGTTTTAAACACTGCAGGTGTTCTCTAAGGACTTGTCAAGTTTTCTTTTTAGTTGCTGGACCAGGAAGGGAAACAACCAGGTTTCGACTGGGGGTGACGTTTTTCAAGAACAGTGGGGTCTCATCTAAATTCGTTTTTTTTTTTGTACACTTACATTATTTCATTTTGTGGACACTAAGCTTTGCCTTTCTGGTTTTCTTTCCTTCTTGACAGGTGTTTGTTGTCCACAAGGCACCACTGCCCTAGGGAAACTATTGCTACCAAATCAGAAACAGTGCCAGTGACGTCGTGGATTTCGTATCTGCTCTCACGGTGTGTCAGACAGCCATACCTGATTCGATTGGTTCTCTGGTGAAGTTAGATGAGACCTTTCAGCTGGTGGTGAGAATCTGAAACGTCATGTGCAATGTGATGTATATACACACAAACTAACATCATCACGTATATTATTGAGATGTTTAAATAAAACACAAAACCACTCAGGAAATCAAATTATTTCTATTCCATCGCACATATCTTTGAAGGGATCCAGTAAGACAACCCAGTTCATTCCATTTAAAATGTAATCAGTGGTTGTCTATCTACTGTATGCATCAGTTCAAAGCAATAATAGACTCTAAAATTTACTTTCAAATTCTTTTCATCGAATGATTGCATCACCTTAATATCCTTGTTCATCCACAAATTGCTTTATTTCCTCCTTGTGGTGCTTGCTTTTTATTTTTTTTTTACTACTGCATTGACACTAGGTTATATGGCCCTGATTTGATGCAATTCTTGAAAGTTCAGCTTACAACACTGGGAAAGCAATGACATTCTTTTGCTGTACATGTTTTTCTTCTTCTTAATACTAAAGAACTGTCACTCTGGTTTATAAACTATGAATGGAACAAACGTATATCACCCTTGAAAAATGGCTTACAGTTAAGTAGGTTTCTACATCTACATCCCCTCTAAGTGATACATTTTAAGTACATAGCAAGAATTCAGAGCCTTGTGCAATATACATGTTTTAAAGGTTGCCTCAGACGTTTAATGGGGGCGCAGTATTTTATGGCCTCTGTGATAAACTCAGCAGGAAATCTACCAAAGAAATATCCATGCTGAAACTATGGAAACTGATGTTAGCAGTACCACTCCTGTGTTTACAACAACATACAATGCTGGCTCTGGCTAATGTACGCACACCACTTGCACATCATTGATATGCAGCACCCATTAAACTTAAGATGTACCTCATGAGAGAAAATGTCAAAGACATTAGCAAGCGCAAGATGTGACTAGCATTGCAGAAAACACAAGAAAAGAAGCACTGCTATTCACTGGTGGAGCCCACCTTTAACACTTTCATTACCATCAATTGTCAGAATGGAAATTTGTAGAATTTTGCCATACATGATGCAATATTTAGCTGAATGTTAATCCTTGAAAGTGGATGGTTTTTTGTGAAGTGAAGTGAATATCTGTGACGATACTTCTTTCTGGTTTCAATGATGGAAGAGATAAAATGCAACAGATAATTATTTCATTCATTTACAATGAGCATAGTTAATATGGGATGTAACTACTGAAATTTGAACTTTGAAGCAGACAACTTTTACCCTCAGAGTTTTTTGCAAGTATTCCCTTGTGTAACTTTGGAACAGTCGTAAAAAATCACATAAAGGAGCAAATGAAAACGAGAAAGTTCTTGAGAGGCATTTCAAAATATGAATGTTTTTAAAGATGTCACATCTTACTCTTCAAGCAAATATGTACAGAAATTTGAAATTACAAAATGTAGAATACATACAAAGAAAGCAACTTGACCTTAGACTGTAGCATTCAGTAGTAACAGTCTACTACTGCATTCTACAGTCGAGTTTGGTTGTCAAGTTGTTTTCTCTGCATATTTTGTAGTTCCAAACTTTTGGTATATATTTACCTTAAGAGGAAGATGTGATATCTTCCTAAACAAGCATGTTTTGCTCCTTTATTTGGTTTTATTCTCATGTTTCAGCATGAAATTTGCTGCACTTGAATAAAATGGAATTAAATTTACTCAATGATATTAAAAATGGGTCTCTTTCATCCCTAGGATGTGTGAGTTCAGTTTTCATCTGTATAACCTTGATCGGTGTAAACAAACCATACATCCAATATGCTTTCCCTTTTCAGAGGAGCTTAGCTGAGCTTGGACATAACGGTGAATTCTGGATTGGTTTTGAAAAAGACTCCCAGGATAATTTACGTTATCGATGGCTGTGGGACAGGACTTTTGTGTCTCTGGATCCGATGTGAGTAATCCGTTTGCTTCTTTAAATGTATTGAGACAATGCAGATTGCTTTTAACTTTGTGTTTATTTTTCCAGAAAATTGTTAATGCAAATAAGGAAGTTGGGTAATAGTTTTTAGTGCATATTAATACTTAACTCTTTAATACTTAACTTTTAAAGGATCAGGATATGAGTGTTCTTCATTGTACATTGCCTCCTGATGAGATCATGTATGTGTGTTAAACTTTGCTCTGTAAAGTGCAATTCTTGTGAGAAAACACTGCCTTTTTGATACATTATCTGATGCTGTTGCATGAAATGATTCTATTAAGGATTTAGTGCAAATGAAAATATGTAACGTTACCATTTTCTGCAAAGGATTCTAGTTATATGAGAACTGTCAAAACTGTTGTGTGATTTTTTTTTTTTTTTTTTTTGAATATTTCATGGTGTTGTCAGTACAAATAACTATATTATTTGTCATATTTACTATACCACTTACCTTATGTTTGGACTGATTGGTATTAGTTGTCAGTGCATAATATACTTTTTCATAGGAATTTTCCAGAAAGTTTACAAATTTAAATCAAAATGTGAAGTATGTTATGGCAATGTCTTTTAAAGTTGTAAGTACATATTGATCCCCCCTCTGGGTTTATCCATGCAATCTGTTGCACCATTACAAAGAATGATGTCAGGTCACCTTGAAGTGTATAGTGTAAACCAACCACCTTAATTACTTCATATTGCACTGTTACCACAAATTGGACTATTTGTGTGGCACTAAACTGGAACAAAAGGAATGATTTTATTCTTTAATGGACCATAAATTAGTAAAAAAGAAAAGAGTTCCTGGAAGTTTTGTCAGTTATCGGCTGTTGTCTAGGTTTACATAGTTTTCAGTACATATTCATATATCTGTCATCGCACGTTAAGCACATTATCCACAGCTGGCATCTTTTGCAGTGTAACAGATCTCTGTCTGTCTCTTTTGAATGTTAATTTATGTCCCAAGGTTTGAAAAGGTTTACTTTGACAGAAAGTTTGCCAACCATATACACACATCCAAATGTCCACAACTTTGTACCTGTAGTATTTTTCTTTTATTAATGTCAGTGCTAATATTTTGCATATTATGGGTGCCTGCTGTGTAACATTGGGGTAATCGTAATCAGTCATTCCGTCGTCGCCTATTTCTCACCCAGCTTTTGGCGTCAAGGTGGACCTGTGCAGATTTCTGGCCTTGAGAACTGTGGTTCTGTTAACCTGGATTCATTTCTAATGGACAACTTGTACTGCGGCCTTCGGAGACCGTTCATCTGCCAGCATCGACAGATATCCTGTGATAGCAGTGAGTCCATCCTAATCCACTCATCTACTCTGGAATAATTTGCCACATAGCTCAGCCTCAAATATTGTGTACCATAAAACCAAATGTAGTCTTTGATTATGTTTACATTATCCAGCAACAGGCGCAAAATTTGCTTCTATATTCATATTTGATTCAATGACATGTAAATTTACCAATGTCATGATATCTTTGTTAGTATTTTGATTCAGTGTCCTTCACCCTGTTGTGTGCTTTTGCGGGGACATCGCAGTATATAGTTAAATGAACAGACTTTCATGTGTTGATAGCAAGCGTTGTAGATCTATCAGTAACTGAGTGAAGTTTTAGTGTGATAAACACAGAACCATGACAACTCACAACAATAACTTACCCACCTTGTTTGGAAAATTGTTTTTTCAATAGTATTCTTAACTATTATTTTACCTGAGTGTGTACCCTGTGAATGGATCTATTTGTTACACAAACAAGCAATTTCCATGGCTTGAACATTTGAAATGTCACTTTCTTCTGGTTTGCACTGATTTTTTTGTGGCAATACTTCTGCAGACATGACCAGATTGTTTGTATCATTGCTTACTCACAACCAGTAGCTCGAGATTAAGTACCACAATATCAGGATTGGGCTTAATTGTCCAAGGAGGTGATATCCGTCCATTAGGATGTTTGCGCCGTGCAACGTTGCAGATCTTACAGGGAACATTTCTTTCCTCTGTGTATAATGAGAATCATTGCTATTCATTCTCTAGAACACCCTTTTTTAACTTTATCTTAAATTCTCTATCTTCCCATTATCTCTACCGCATAGGTAACGAGTGTGAGTTCATGAACCCTTGCGTAGACGTACCGAACACCCAGTGCGTATACGAGGGCGGCCAAGTTCTCTGCGTCTGTCAGCCAGGTTTCCAGTATGACACCGTCCTCCGCCGATGTCTGGGTAAGCTGCTACCTGAGTGATATACAGATTGTCAAAACACTTCAAGAATTGATGATCAATCATTTAATGTTATTGATGAGCCATGTTGAATTGATGATCAGTCCTCTGCTATTACTGATGATTCTTCTTGAACTGATGATCAATCCTTCACTGCTATGGATGACCCATCCTGATGAATCAATCCTTCACTGTTATCAATATGTGATTGGCACACAGAGACAAACAGTAGTTAAAACATCCAATGACACCACGAATAAATTTGCTTCAAAAATGATAAGTCGTTTATAAGCTCCTCTGTCTGTCACTCTGGACAATTTTAAGTCTCTATACTTGTTTGTAAGTAGTGTTTTGTATTAATGTGCTTGCAGTGATGTTCATTCAAGGTTCCAGTATTTTTTCTTTTACCAGGTTGCAAAAACAATCTAAAATTAGGGTAAAAGAACTAGAATTTTGTTAACTTAGCCATGATTTCATCTGCAATCTTTGTTGGATAGGATAGGAAGAAGGAGCTTAGCCAAGCTAGCCCCTGTAGACAGACAGTGTCACGAACATTTAGTAAAGCTTTTGTGTCCTCTGGGTGAACCAATTTCTTATAATTTCATTGGTTGACATGTAGTTAACACGAACCTAGTTTCCCGCTTTTGTGTCCGTGCTTGAAAAGTCAGAAAGCTGCAGAAAGCCAAGCTGCATCTAATCTTCATCATCACAAGATGGATCTCTTGGGTCTAAAATGTAATATCCTTGTTCTTTGTTATTTTCCATTAGTTGCTGTACTTATCGTCAACATCATATAATTTCTATCTGTTGTGCTCAAATTGTCTGTAATCATCAATTTATTCTTTTTGAAATGTGTGAGAGTCGAGTCCTGAATGAATGGAATTTCTGATCATCCAAACAAGTGCATCTCTCTGACGCCTCCTCTCCATGATCTACCTGTGTTGATGAACTTTTTCCTGATCGTTACACACTACTTCACCGTCGTGGCGACAACATCCCAGCTAATTGGTGGATTAAAACTAAATCTCACCTAAACAACCCAACATATTTTACATTGAGATTGAAGTTTATGTTGTTTTAATGGTATTCGTGAAAAAAAAGACTAACTTCATATTTTACATAAGCTTCTTGAAAAGGGCCGAAAAAGCCCCTTTTTAAGAAACCATTCAATTTTATCAACACACCCTCCACAGATGTCGAATGTAGTCTCATGGATCCCGAAAGCTGCAGCGATCCAAATGAGGTTTGTAGATTCTCACCTACCCATGCAAGAGGATACTATTGTGACTGTGAAGATGGCTACCAGAGAGGCCCAGATGGAACATGCGTCGGTGAGCCACCTTTGACTCCTCTGAGAAATGTTAATTTAGACTGAAAGTGAATAATATGCAAAACTTCATGAAGAGAAAAATCAATGATCAATGATTTTCTTCTTTGATTTTTTTTTTAATAAGTTTTTCATCCTATAAATATTCTTCGTCTATTTCTTCGTCTATCAAAATATATTATTCTGCTCCTTTTCCAGTCATTCTTATATGTATCCACTTTCTTGTATGAAAAATGTGTTCACTTATTCTTTGCACAGAGCAATATGTTATGGTTAACCTAAGCCTTGTGTAATGTGTACACTTGTTCCTCCCTTTTTTTTTGAAATGTTTTTATTACAATTTTTTGAACAGTCTTGAATAAACTCTTGACAGATGTTTTCCTGCAAAGACACCTGTACGTTGCTGACGGATGCTTTTATTGTTCCTATCATCTTTTGTCTTTTTTTTTGACTCTCAGATAGGGATGAGTGCCCCTTCACCACCTGTCCTGGTCTGAATCGGCAGTGCTTCAACACAGAGGGAAGTTATACATGTGACTGCAGGCCTGGCTTTCTGTCCGCTTTTGACGGTGAATGTATCCCAGAAAGTAAGTACTGGATCGTAAGTTTGTGCTGGTGACAGGTTGCATCAGCTGCTTAGCCAAAAATTCACTTGGCTAAGCACAAATTTACTTCGCTTAAGTAATGAATGATTCTGCCTCTCAGTGTGAATAGTGGAAAGCAGTGTTCTCCACAGATTTTCAAGAAGGAAGGAGGAGGGGGGTGGGCAATCCGTGCATGAAGTGCATATGCAATTACAAAGGGAGAAGGGGGTTCAACCACACGTCCAGAAATTCTTGATAATTAAGATGCTAAATGATGCAAAAATGGTGACTTAGAGGGCATTTCTTTCTATTTGAAATTGGAGTAGCCTTTTGTCAACTTTGTTTTGGTTAAGTGAAGCTTTGAGGTGGGGGGAGAGGTGTGTAGAGCTCATTTTTCAGGCGCATTTGCTGCTTCAGGGGGTAGTAAGTTCGACTGCCCGTCTAGCCTCCTTCACTGGTAGATTTGGATAAGATTGTAGCAGCTGCATCTGCCCCATAGTAAATATGATATTAGTTAGTGGGTTAAAGTTGCTGCTCCCATAGTAAATGCTTGGTGATGGTAAAGAAAGGATTGTTCTAGCTGCTTCTTTCAAATTAAAGGAGGTGATGACAACAGGAGCAGGAAGCAGCACTGCTTTTATGATATTAAGCAATAGATGGGTTCGGGATTGCAGTTGATGCTGATCCCCCGATAGTGCGTAGTAGATGGGAAGGTTTTGCAGGATTGCAGTAGCTGCTTTCTACCATAACAAATTATCGATGGGACTAAGATTGTAACTTCCCACAAAGTAAACACTTATCATGAAACACCTGATTTGGTGTGAAAGCAGTAAATGTTTGGGATTATTGAGTAATTGACCCACCACGGTGATCACTTGGTTCAGGTAGTTGAAGAAACTACTGGTTTAGATAATCTAGTGAATCTATGTGCAAGACAATGGATATACTGCTTGATAGGAGCCACCCATTACTCCTTCCGTAGAAAATGCTACAAAGTAATCTGCCGGATGTGGACCTCGATTTTTCCTATTGTAGAGTAGGCTAGCTACTGTTAGCCATTGTGTCAGTCATTGGTTTATCCTCATACATGCCCTTTACAGTTTGAAGTGAACCTGATAATTATAAGAAGTGGGGCATTCAATACTTTTATCAACTTCAAATCATGTCTTTAGCTTTCTTTAAGTTCATGATGAATCAAGGCTGCTAAAAATCCTGTTTCTCATACCATAATTTTCTTTTGTTTATCCCTTTTCACCGCCAGGTCATTTCTATTAATTTTATCCTAATCCCATTCAAGCAGCAGACAATATTAAACACATTAGACATCAAATACTCAGGTTTTCTTGGGCTGTATTTTTAATTATGTCAGGGGATATTGGTTGTCATGCTCATGGGTAAAAAATATGTAATTGCAAAGAGAAGAAGATTGCTGACTATTTTGAGAAGATTAGTTCATCATGTTACAAAATCCTTTTTGACAGAATTTGTTAAAATATCGATCCTGAGAACACTTTCTTTCCATTTCAGCTGAGTTTGTCAACGAGTGTGAAGAGAGCCCTTGTGTGGGTAGCAACGTTCATTGCGAGGACCAGCTGGATGGATTCATTTGCGTCTGTGATCCGGGCTACGTGCTATTCACAATCCTCCAGTGCCGAGGTTCGCAGACAGTGCAGACTTCCTCTGTAACT
This sequence comes from Stichopus chloronotus, assembly GCA_021234535.1. NCBI lineage: Eukaryota > Metazoa > Echinodermata > Holothuroidea > Aspidochirotida > Stichopodidae > Stichopus > Stichopus chloronotus. The sequence goes on from CM037835.1 coordinate 17,845,790, forward strand.
CGTAAATTGGCACATGGAGTTACTTCGCGATTGCATGGCCACAAAATTTTGTTTAGTAGATGCAAGATGATAAAATATATCCCATAGCTCTTAAATTTTCAAATATGATTGTCGCATGAGAGTCATCATTTTTTATTCTACCGCCATTTATGCAGCTGTATGTTAATTTGGATAAAATGTCCAGCCCTATGACTTTCTTCCTTAATGAATATGTAAACATAATTGAAAGACCATTCGATAAATCAGATTCCATCGATTAACATGTAATAATGTCCATGTATTGGATTGCTGCAGTTTTCGTTAAAAGCGGTATACTGTCGTCAGATCTCTATTCGGTGTCAGTTCTCTGTGTGGTGTGTGTTAGTAACATGAAAAACGGCGATAAGAACTGCGGCACCGAGACAGTCTGTATGGTTGGCTCAGAATGAAATATTTGTATTTGGCAGATTGCCCCTTCTTGTAGGAGATAACGAATGTTCATGGCTATATATAAAAAACAAGATATCTCTGTTTTGTAAATGCTGACTCTCTTTCTCAAAATTGGAATTCATTTTCATTTTGTGAAAGAAATTTTCTGTTTTGCCAAGCAAGAACTCTGTTTCATAGAGGCGTTCTAAGACAAAGATAGCATCGACCATTTGCAGTTTAGTTGGGGGGATCAAGTATTGGCTAACACATAACTGGCAAGATACTCCTTTGAAAATTTGCAGAAAAAAAATTGAAAAAGAAACATTTGAAATTGGTATACATTTGGACACTGTCAGTTTTTCACAAAAGTTTTTTGTTTATCTTCTCAATTTTTTTGTGTTTGCCGTGGTGAACTGTGATTTTTTTGGGTTTTTTTTTTTAATGTTTTCTGCAAAACAGTAACCTTTTTCCTATAATAGCTATACTTCAGAAATTGTAAAGTTGTTCACATTTTTCAGAACTAATAATTTGCATTTTATTTTTGTGTTTGTTATTTATATTTTGTATCTCTTTCCTGTTTTCCTCTAGACATCGATGAGTGTGATGCCATTCCCGTGCCCTGTCCTCTCAACTCTATGTGTGAAAATACTCCTGGAAGCTTTAATTGCAATTGTCTCGAAGGTTACCAGAGAATCGGCGATGAGTGCAGAGGTGACCATATGTTCTTCACCAAACCTCTGTGTATTCCACATTTTGTTTTCACAGAATATTGAGCAGACTCCATCATGATTAAAGTGTGCTTTAAGTCTGGAATTACAAGAAACTGTATTTCAGAGGATGGGAAAATTTATCCTGTTCACCTTACTCTCATCTTCATGAATTGTTCGATTTTTGAGATATAAAATGTTGAAAGATATTCACTAAATTTAAAATAGTCAAGTGTGCAATACTTTGTGACTTCCTTCTTGCACAACTCATATTACCTGCTTTGGTTTCCTTTTGAAATATAAAATGTTTACATAAACTTGGAAAGTTGAGAACAAAGTCATGAGATACAATTTCTGTCTTTAGAATTCTTAATTTTTGTTATTGCTGGTAGTGGATTTTTTAAAATGCTCACAAACCAAATCCTCATAGAGTGAATACAGGTATTTTATCATCAAAACACACCTCTTTATTGCTGCTGTTATTAGGCATGTAGTAGTTAGACTAGGCTTAAACATATGCTAAGTTAAAATGAGGTAAGACCTCGTAATTATTGCAAAGAACTCACTGATTTCTATCACAGTATGAAGGAAGGTATAATATTGGTGAGAGTAAAGAACAACAAACCAGCTTCAATTTCAGAGTTTTTTGGAGCAAGCATAAAGTATGATGATTCAAACAGCCGGTAGATATGTCAGGTGAAACTGCAACAGTCCATTAAAAAATAAGTATACTAACACTGAACCAGAATTTTACTTTAAGCTGTACACTGTAAACTATTGCTATTATGTTGAAGTGTTTCCTATGTACAAATCTCTTGAAACTTGCCAAGTATGACATTATGATAATGAACCAATGAGATTGCTTCATTTTTGATTGTTACAAACTGCGAGGAATAGAATGTCAATTCTCCCTGTATGGAATTTAAAAACAATGGACAATGAGGTATGCAGCAGGAATTTCTCTCAGACAATTATTATTATTTTTTTTTTTGTGGGATTTGGAAAGACTAGTGCAAGAATGGTGCAATCAAACACCTTAGCGTAGACACTGCTTTAGTACACTTTCATGATCACTTGCTAGTAATGATGTATTAAATATTTTTTCTATTTTTGATATGTACGTTGATTTGCATTTCGTTATCTGCCATCCTTGGTACTGAAGTAAAATGTTCCTTAGGAATGGCAAGCTTCATACTTCATAGAAGATCTGATTTGGTTTATCAAAAACTATATTGCTATTGAAACTGGAGCATCTTTGGAACCTAGTTGGTAACTCTATTTTAACTCCAAATATTTTTAATTGCCTCTGTACATATTTATTTGATCTTCAAGTCTAAACTTTGTGTAATTCCTCATTTTGTTTTTTTTTTTGCATAGACAGTCAATGAATGTCTGATGTCCCCTTGTACCAATGTCTCGAATACAGAATGCATCAATTTATCAGGCAGTTTTACTTGTGTCTGCCTGACTGGTTTCTTCCTTGATCCAAATGGTGTCTGTGAAGGTAAGTCTGTTTACCGCCCTTCTTTAACTTCCAAACGATGGTTCTTGGACTATTCCCTCTCCCCCACACAATTTTCTCCTGACAATTTCCCTGCCCTGTTTCTTAACCCTAATGCTTTCTCTACAGGAATTATCAGTGAGGGAATTTCCTGCGTGGAATTCTCTGGATTGGGAATTGTTCGGGTGAGAATTGTCCGAGGGAAGGTTGTCCGCAGGTGAATTTGCCTCGGGGGACGAGAATTGTCTGGTCATGCCCACAGTTACCCACCTCCCCTTCACCTCTACCCATGCCTTCTACCCCTACATTCCTCCCCATTCTCGACTCCACTAGAACAATGTCAAGTAGTTTTTTATGCCTTTTAGATTGTTATGACGTCATCAATCATCATTTGAAAACAAAAGTACTACACAATCCACAAGAAGTTATTGGACATAGCATTTGTTGTTGTTGTTGTTTATCCAGGTTGACATAATTTTGAATGTGCTTGATACACCCTGAATACCTTATCCTGTTGATTCAGATCTTCATTACTTGATTGCAAAAGCATCTCATTTTTGGCATCTTGTTTGAAGATGGTATCTCCGATGGCAATGGTTGACCTTGAACCCACAGGCTAGATTTGCCTAGTGAGTGTAGGCTTCATTCCTCGTACTGTTTCCTTTCTTACAGATCAGGATGAATGCTTTGAGATGCCCAACGTTTGCCCTGGGGAGAACAGAGAATGTTTGAACACCATAGGTTCCTACAGGTGTGTGTGCACAGATGGCTATGACAACGTCAACAACGAGTGCGTGCGTGAGTAGCCCTGTACTTCTGTTCTTCATCTAGCCATACTATGCAATGCTGTAAGGTACTAACCGTCTTTATTTGATTGTGATTCAAGTTTGGAGCAGAACGTGTGAAATGAGAGTTAGTCGCAAGTGGTAAGTGAAATTTGCCTTTGGTGAAACATGATTCGCCATCTGAAATATATGTCTGTCAATGTTTCGGCTCCAGGTTGACACAGAAGGTTTTTTTTCTCTTTGTTTTTTTTTTTTTTTAGATTTCATGCAGTGTGTAGGAATAGCTGGTAGGAGATTTGTGTCATGATACAAACGTTAAGTAATGTAACTGTTGCATTTCTACGACAACCATTCCCTGGTCTTTGTCTTCTTCAGCTAATATGGACACTGTCTGCATCCCTGCCAACAACCCCTGCAGCGATGCTGAAAATGAGGTTTGCGTTAATATGCTTGGAGTTGCTACCTGCGTTTGTAAACAGGGGTTCTTCCTAAGAGATGGGGTGTGTATCGGTGAGTTACGTTTTTTTAACTTTCCTTTTCGTGTTTCCTTGCTGTTGCTGCAGTAGTCAGAAATCCTCTATTTTGAAGTGTTTTTCGAGAGTATTGTAATCTGTTTGCATATTTTTTTTTTTAAAGATATTTGCTTTGTCTTATGTATTGAAGAACAATGAAGTATTACATTCTTTCTTTGGTCCTCATCTAGTAATGTACTCAGACTACTTTCTGCCTAAATCCTTTGTCCCACTCTCTGATGATTTTCAGCCATACTTCTCAGAATTTCTTCTCAACGTTTGCTGCCATGATAAATCTTGCCTCCGATGTTTCTCATTTCCTTTAAAGCTGAAAGTGCCTGCAATGCTGATCCTAATCTTTGTACTTCCACCCAGCTGTGCGTGGATACTGCTCCCGCCGAATTCAGATGTGACTGTAGGGTGGGATTCGTCAGGGATCTGATGGATAATTGTGTTGGTAACTGTTTGGCTCTTTTTTGGTTATGCAAAAAGAGGAAATG